>JAQSVV010000524.1:0-590158 GCA_036375495.1 Agrotis segetum | reverse complement strand
AATCGACTTTTCATTTTTCTCGTACCTACCTACCTACCTACCGAGTTTTCTTAAAAACCGAATTTTCGAAAATCGAATATCCGATATCCGAATATGCAATATCGAATATCGGCTATCCAATATCCGATATCCGATTACAGAATAGCGAAAATCGACTTTTCATTTTTCTCGTACCTACCTACCTACCTACCGAGTTTTCTTAAAAACCGAATTTTCGAAAATCGAATATCCGATATCCGAATATGCAATATCGAATATCGGCTATCCAATATCCGATATCCGATTACAGAATAGCGAAAATCGACTTTTCATTTTTCTCGTACCTACCTACCTACCTACCGAGTTTTCTTAAAAACCGAATTTTCGAAAATCGAATATCCGATATCCGAATATGCAATATCGAATATCGGCTATCCAATATCCGATATCCGATTACAGAATAGCGAAAATCGACTTTTCATTTTTCTCGTACCTACCTACCTACCTACCGAGTTTTCTTAAAAACCGAATTTTCGAAAATCGAATATCCGATATCCGAATATGCAATATCGAATATCGGCTATCCAATATCCGATATCCGATTACAGAATAGCGAAAATCGACTTTTCATTTTTCTCGTACCTACCTACCTACCTACCGAGTTTTCTTAAAAACCGAATTTTCGAAAATCGAATATCCGATATCCGAATATGCAATATCGAATATCGGCTATCCAATATCCGATATCCGATTACAGAATAGCGAAAATCGACTTTTCATTTTTCTCGTACCTACCTACCTACCTACCGAGTTTTCTTAAAAACCGAATTTTCGAAAATCGAATATCCGATATCCGAATATGCAATATCGAATATCGGCTATCCAATATCCGATATCCGATTACAGAATAGCGAAAATCGACTTTTCATTTTTCTCGTACCTACCTACCTACCTACCGAGTTTTCTTAAAAACCGAATTTTCGAAAATCGAATATCCGATATCCGAATATGCAATATCGAATATCGGCTATCCAATATCCGATATCCGATTACAGAATAGCGAAAATCGACTTTTCATTTTTCTCGTACCTACCTACCTACCTACCGAGTTTTCTTAAAAACCGAATTTTCGAAAATCGAATATCCGATATCCGAATATGCAATATCGAATATCGGCTATCCAATATCCGATATCCGATTACAGAATAGCGAAAATCGACTTTTCATTTTTCTCGTACCTACCTACCTACCTACCGAGTTTTCTTAAAAACCGAATTTTCGAAAATCGAATATCCGATATCCGAATATGCAATATCGAATATCGGCTATCCAATATCCGATATCCGATTACAGAATAGCGAAAATCGACTTTTCATTTTTCTCGTACCTACCTACCTACCTACCGAGTTTTCTTAAAAACCGAATTTTCGAAAATCGAATATCCGATATCCGAATATGCAATATCGAATATCGGCTATCCAATATCCGATATCCGATTACAGAATAGCGAAAATCGACTTTTCATTTTTCTCGTACCTACCTACCTACCTACCGAGTTTTCTTAAAAACCGAATTTTCGAAAATCGAATATCCGATATCCGAATATGCAATATCGAATATCGGCTATCCAATATCCGATATCCGATTACAGAATAGCGAAAATCGACTTTTCATTTTTCTCGTACCTACCTACCTACCTACCGAGTTTTCTTAAAAACCGAATTTTCGAAAATCGAATATCCGATATCCGAATATGCAATATCGAATATCGGCTATCCAATATCCGATATCCGATTACAGAATAGCGAAAATCGACTTTTCATTTTTCTCGTACCTACCTACCTACCTACCGAGTTTTCTTAAAAACCGAATTTTCGAAAATCGAATATCCGATATCCGAATATGCAATATCGAATATCGGCTATCCAATATCCGATATCCGATTACAGAATAGCGAAAATCGACTTTTCATTTTTCTCGTACCTACCTACCTACCTACCGAGTTTTCTTAAAAACCGAATTTTCGAAAATCGAATATCCGATATCCGAATATGCAATATCGAATATCGGCTATCCAATATCCGATATCCGATTACAGAATAGCGAAAATCGACTTTTCGGTTTTCTCGTACCTACCTACCTACCTACCGAGTTTTCTTAAAAACCGAATTTTCGAAAATCGAATATCCGATATCCGAATATGCAATATCGAATATCGGCTATCCAATATCCGATATCCGATTACAGAATAGCGAAAATCGACTTTTCGGTTTTCTCGTACCTACCTACCTACCTACCGAGTTTTCTTAAAAACCGAATTTTCGAAAATCGAATATCCGATATCCGAATATGCAATATCGAATATCGGCTATCCAATATCCGATATCCGATTACAGAATAGCGAAAATCGACTTTTCATTTTTCTCGTACCTACCTACCTACCTACCGAGTTTTCTTAAAAACCGAATTTTCGAAAATCGAATATCCGATATCCGAATATGCAATATCGAATATCGGCTATCCAATATCCGATATCCGATTACAGAATAGCGAAAATCGACTTTTCATTTTTCTCGTACCTACCTACCTACCTACCGAGTTTTCTTAAAAACCGAATTTTCGAAAATCGAATATCCGATATCCGAATATGCAATATCGAATATCGGCTATCCAATATCCGATATCCGATTACAGAATAGCGAAAATCGACTTTTCATTTTTCTCGTACCTACCTACCTACCTACCGAGTTTTCTTAAAAACCGAATTTTCGAAAATCGAATATCCGATATCCGAATATGCAATATCGAATATCGGCTATCCAATATCCGATATCCGATTACAGAATAGCGAAAATCGACTTTTCATTTTTCTCGTACCTACCTACCTACCTACCGAGTTTTCTTAAAAACCGAATTTTCGAAAATCGAATATCCGATATCCGAATATGCAATATCGAATATCGGCTATCCAATATCCGATATCCGATTACAGAATAGCGAAAATCGACTTTTCATTTTTCTCGTACCTACCTACCTACCTACCGAGTTTTCTTAAAAACCGAATTTTCGAAAATCGAATATCCGATATCCGAATATGCAATATCGAATATCGGCTATCCAATATCCGATATCCGATTACAGAATAGCGAAAATCGACTTTTCATTTTTCTCGTACCTACCTACCTACCTACCGAGTTTTCTTAAAAACCGAATTTTCGAAAATCGAATATCCGATATCCGAATATGCAATATCGAATATCGGCTATCCAATATCCGATATCCGATTACAGAATAGCGAAAATCGACTTTTCATTTTTCTCGTACCTACCTACCTACCTACCGAGTTTTCTTAAAAACCGAATTTTCGAAAATCGAATATCCGATATCCGAATATGCAATATCGAATATCGGCTATCCAATATCCGATATCCGATTACAGAATAGCGAAAATCGACTTTTCATTTTTCTCGTACCTAGTATTATTAAAACTGAAACACCAAAAAGGTAACCATTGATTCCAAGTTTCAGAATGATTGTCGCACTGAATTCTTAAAAATGAACCCAACACTTTGTGGGTGTTTTCTAGCGCTCCTATTGATTCATGATGATAAGCCGTAGAGGAGAGTTTTTTAATATTCAAAATCTTACATACCTGTTCCATTGTAGACGAAATAAACTCCGTTCCTCGATCAGTGGCTATTACCTTAGGAATACCAAATATTAGAATAAAATTTCGCACGAATGCATCAGCAATGGACGTAGTTTCTTTATTTGCAAGAGGAATTGCCTGTACAAATTTGGTCAATTCACATTGTATAGTTAAAATATAAGAATTATCATCTATGGACCTCTCTAGGGGTCCTACTAAATCTAGATATACTTTTTCAAAGGCTGAAGATGCCGTACTGGTTATCTCCATCGGCTCTTTAGTGTAACGACTATGTTTCATTTTCTGACACTTCGTACATTTACGTACAAATTCTTGAACATCTCGTTCAATACTAGGCCAAAAATATCGTTTTTTAATAGTGTTTATCATTCTGCGCATACCAGCATGTCCGCTAGATGGCAGTAAATGAAAATCGTTCATAATGAGAGTTTTCTCTTTATCGTCCGTTATTCTTTTAACGCCTCGCAATATACATATACGGGGTCCGGTCCAATCGTTTAGTGACTTTATTTCACTGCAAATATTTTTAATAAATTCAACATTTTGTTCATCTTTTACAATGCAAACTTCTTGGACACCTATCTTTTTGCAAAATAAACTTAATTTCTGCACAAATTCGACTCGCGAGAAATGCGCCTTGAAATTAAGATTAATGTATAAATGTTTTATATCTGATCTAAAAGCAAAACACTCTATTTCCGTAGTAATCATATTTCTCATTCTCAATTTATCTAATGTTTTTCCATCCATAAACATCATCTCAATCGTGTCACGCGGTTTTCTTAATATATCCACGACTTTTGGTTGATCAGGCCAATCGTCTTTAGATTTACTAAGATCCGCATTCCCTTTTAAAACGTTATTATCATTCATCTCATCTATCCTTTTTTTCTGTGCTCTAGTCATCACATTTACTACTTGTTCATGCATAGTTTTTAAATCATCCGATGTCATACTAACTCTTGATAAAGCATCTGCTACAGTATTTTCTTTCCCCTTTACGTAAATAATTTTAAACTTATATTCTTCTAAAGCAAGTCTAAATTTAAGTAATCTATTAGAAGGATCTTTGATTCCAAATAGATACACTAAGGGTTTGTGGTCAGTCATTAATGTGAAGTTTCTGCCGTAAACATATGGTCTAAAGTACTTCACAGCCCAAACAATAGCCAAAAGTTCCTTTTGGATAGTAGGGTAATTCTTTTCTGCCCTATTTAATGGCCTACTTGCGTATGCTATGGGCCTCAAGTCCTTGTTGCATAAAACTGCACCAATAGCTATTCCTGATGCGTCTGTTTGTATTACGAATTCATTGTCTGTCGAAAAATCAGGATATTGCAATATCGGGGGCGTCATTAACAACTTTTTTAAGATTTCAAACGCTTTGTGACACTCATCTGTCCATTGAAAAGGTTCGTTTTTCCTGCATAATTTATTTAAAGGTATAGTAATATTAGCGAAAGACTTTATAAATTTACGATAGTAATTACAGAATGCTACAAAACGCTTGACCTCATCTGAATTTTTGGGGATTGGATAATTTTGGAGTATTTTAGTTTTTTCTGGATCAGGAGAAACGCCTTTCTCTGAAACCACGTGTCCTAAATACAAAAGTTCTTTTTTTAAGAATTCGCACTTTTGAGGGTTTAATTTTAGATTTACTTTTCTGAGTCTTTCCATAACGCTTATTAAATTTTGATTATGAGTAGTCAAATTGCGCCCAAAAATGACTAGGTCATCCAAATACACAAAACATTTTCAAATGCTAGGCCCGACATAGCAACTGACATCATACGACTGAATGAACTCGGACTAATTTTAAGCCCCATCGGTAACCGTTTCATTTGATATTGTCCTGAACTAGTTGTAAATGCCGTATACTTCCGACTCTGAGGATTCAAGGTCACTTGGTAATAACCTTGGTGAAGGTCAAGGTGACTAAAATAAATTGCGCCTGAAAGAGAATCTAATATTTCTGTGATATTTGGCAATGGAAATTTGTCATCAGCCACGATTTCATTTACTTTCCTATAATCTACTACTAGTCTCCACTTCTTATTTTGACCTTCAACACTTTTTTTAGGTACTAATAATATTGGGCTTGACCATGCACTGCTACATTCTTCTATGATGTCATTTTCTTTTAAGTTTTTTATTTGATTTTCAATTTCGGGCTTCAATGCTTGTGGTAAACGATATGGTTTAACATATACTGGGGAAACGTTTGGTTTAATAGTAATCGATTGTTGGTAAACATTTGTGGTTGTTAACCTGTCACCTTCTACGTAAAACACATCTGCATATTTTGCGCATATTGCTTCAATACTTTTTTGCTCTTCGTCGTGTAAATGAGATAAATTTAATTCGTTCAGTAGTTTTTGAACTCTATTTACGTTGATGCCAGTTTTATTAAATGAACATATATGATAGTCATTTAAAGATTGTAACTCTGGTGTAAACAATGGTAACTCTACGTCTTTTTCAGAAACATTTAAGATCTTAATAGGAATCCTACTATTTATTACTCTTGTAATTTCATTAGCTAAAAATATATCTTTGCTCAGCTCTTTTCCACACACAACAACATCACCATTTATGCAATTATCCACATAAATATGGTGTATCGATTCCGATCGAGCAGGAATAACTATGAAATTTTTATTTTTATTAGCATAGTTAATCAATTTTAACGAATAACTGTAATTGTCTTTATATAAAGTAACTAAATTTGTTTGTAAATTAATATTAGCTCCATATTTCATTAGAAAATCTATACCTAAAATCCCATCAGCCGTTAGCGGTACCGATTCAAAAATTAAAAAGTTGTGATTAAAATGTATGTTGTCACTAGTTTTTAAAGTTAAATTAACCGATCCTTTAGATATAGTCTTCCCTCCAAAGCCATTTATTAATGTATTGTCTCTTTGCACTGGCGTATTAAAGGGAATTGCTCCATTTTTTATAACAGATACTGAAGCGCCGGTATCAACAAGCCAATAATATTTGTTGTTATTAATGTTTAATATCACGTATTTAGTGTCGTTATTACATGATAAGATGGTATTCTTAAGATCGAAAAAACTGAATCTGACTATTATTTGATTGTTCACTGCTCTGGGGCTCGTCGACATTGTGTTCTGCCGTATATAAGTTACGGTTTTGTGTGTTAAGTCTACCCCTGCTTTTCTGAAAACTGTTAGTAGGTCTACGATTAAAATAATTTCCTCTAAAGTTATTATGAAAATTGGTTCCTCTATAGTTACAATAATTTCCGCGTCCTGTTCCACGTTGATATCCATTTCCACTATTGTGTCCTAGCTGTCTATGATAATAATTATTTGAGTTTTGACTATAATTTTGTCTACCACCGCGACCGCGACTGTTGCCGAAGCGTCTATTGTTATAGAAAGTACGTCCTTGCTTTGATACATGCATGATGTTACCTTGTTGCTGTGTGGCAGGCCTGTCCTCGTCTTTTGCAGCCTGTATTGCTTCCTTCAAGCTGTTGTAATTGCGCGACGCGATGATGGTGGATAGTCTCGAGCTGCGTAGTCCGTCTGAAAATGTTTTTATCGCAGATTTTTCATTTATGGGTTTAAGTACAGAATAAGCACTGGAATCCCCGTCTGCTTGAGAAATCGTCATGTCAGTAAATAACTGCTCTATTTCCTTACCATATTCCTCAACAGTCTTTTGACCTTGTCTCATAGCCTGCATCCGCGACTGAATGGCTGTGTACGACTTTTTTGTTGTTAAATTATTTCTTAAATCTTTAATTAAATCTGAAACTTTCCCATATTTGTCAGAAATACGCAATTTCGCGTTTTCCGAAAGTCTACTTTTTAAGATAAAAATGATCAATAATGAATTACCTTTATCGTCCAGCATATTAGCATACATTTCGATGGCGTCAATCATTCTCTTAGTGGTGTTTTCAGTATCATCCATAACTGGAATTAAATTACATGCCACCTTTAAATCGAATTCCATTTTGTTAGTTTCAATTGATTTAGGAAAAATACATAAATTTTTTATTTCATCATACAATTCCTGGCTCTTATCAAAAATATCCTTAGCTAATCGAATTAGTTCTGCATCGCTATTTTTACCTATAACTAAAAGTAATGATTTACACTTTTCAAAAACATCATTTGCTTCTTTCAATTTAATTTCAATAGCTTGGCCTTTATATCTACTTTGACCTCTTTTTACCAAATATGTTCGTATTTCATATAACAACTTTTGGCATTCTTCTAAACTTTCTAACATAATGAATATAATATTTTTAAAATATTGCTATAATTATTCATAGCTAGGTAAAACTTAACACTATTTCGTAACATACTGACAAAAGAATGGAATACGTAAGCACTATTCGTCGCGAGGTGTCATGTTCGATGAGTATCCGTGCGCCGTTTTATGATTTATAATTTATTAGCGTAATGAAATTTGATCACTGGCTTTACACTTTACACTCAATATTGTCTTCAGAAATGATTTTAAACTGCTTGAATATATTTTAAACACTATAAATAACACTCATAGTTCATTTGCAAGCACTTTTTGAGATTATTAATGTTCGTATATAGGGTTTAAACACTCACGAAAAGTTTATTTGTTTACGCAGCAGTCTCCTCAACGTTGCGCCTGGCTCGCAGAGACGACCTGATGCGGGATATTGCCTGCATACCCATTTCTTCTTGAATAAGGCGTCGATGGCACGCCCTATATAACTTGCAACCAAAAAATAGTACAAGTACCAAAACCAGGGCCAGCAAAATATATGTTACCGTGCTCATATTTTGAAGGTGGTTTCCAAAATCTTTCAACTGAGCCGCATTATCGCCCGCGGCGTTTTGGGTTAGAAACACGTCTTCCTTTTCCACCTTTGACTGACACATCTTGTGAACGAATTTGAAGCCAGTTTAAAATTTTTACTTGTGTAACTAGCACTTAAAAATTCAATCAAAAGGAAACAAAGTTCCTTGGCAGAGCCCTGGCAGGGTCGCCATGTGATGTTGGAACCTTGGCTTGTATTAAAGGAAACACTGTTTGCAGTTTGGTGTCTTTTATTAGACTAAACTTTAAGTACAATAAAAAAGGAATATGAAGAAAAGTTGCTTACATAGCTAAGTGCGCGCACATATAGGTATACGTAATAATATACTCACACTTCAGGTTCTATAATCTCTCGGCTGTGTCAGTGACCTTCGTTTGACCGTGAAAACTGAAAATTATATTATGAAAATATCTTCGTAGGTCTTAATTTATGTACTCTTCCAAGTAGGTACAGTGGGCGTCATAAATTGGGTACCCCAAAAACGAACGTAAGTAGGTTTCAAGTGTGCCGACTCAATCACAATCGTGTAGCCGACTCAAAAATAGTGATAAATAAGGCTGATTTTATGCTGCAAGACATTATTTAACAGTCAACCTTTGGGTCAACAAAAGAAAAATACAATAACATGAAATTAAAAGTAAATTAGTATAAAATAATTTAAAATGAAATGGTGAACAAGCCGACGACGACTTTATGTGCTTATGCGTCAATCATTTTTGCCTTGTACTTCAAGAGTCAATAGCGTTGCGGGAAATACACGAACCTGCAACGACATTGACTATTCATTCACGAAGGCGAACCTTTCAAGATTTTGCTAAGTGTCCGTTTTTCTGTTCAAATACGTGGGAAATAGCATTTTTATTAACAGATAAATAATTACGCTTACAACCGGTCCTACTGGAAGTCCAAAGGGGAGGCCTATGTTCAGCAGTGGACGTCTTACGGCTGATATGATGATGATGATGATGAAATAATTTGAAGAAAATGCCTTCGATCAAGCTTAGCTTTTTTGTCCCAATTCAGGGCAAAGGCCTCCCTTCCCTCTTTCCATCTCTCGCGATTTAATGCGAGTGTGGGCTAATCCCTCAAAAATGAGTCGAGCTCATCCCGCTATCTCCTTCTGGACCTGCCGCGTTGACGTTTCCTGCTTAGCTTAGTCATGAAAAGTTTTCAGTTTTTATTTAGGTTCTTTTAATTAATCAAACTGCACAAATCAAGCTTCAATATAACTTTCTTTTGTAGTTCTAAGTTTACTTCGGAACTGAACAAATTGCTGGGTGTGTAAGTAATAAAAAAGTTTAATTCTCGGGAAATATCCGGATATTTTCCCGAGTTGCGCAAACTGTTCGAGTTACCTACTTTTAAAACTTGATAAGTTGTTAGTCATAGATATTAAATGGAAGTTTAATAGACGAGTTTTCTTAAAAAGTCGGTTTTAATTTTCGAAAATCGAATATCCGATATCCGAATATGCAATATCGAATATCGGCTATCCAATATCCGATATCCGATTACAGAATAGCGAAAATCGACTTTTCATTTTTCTCGTACCTACCTACCTACCGAGTTTTCTTAAAAACCGAATTTTCGAAAATCGAATATCCGATATCCGAATATGCAATATCGAATATCGGCTAGCCAATATAAAAAAAATATCGATAAGTGCGATTTTGAAGCTGTTTTCAGCTTATTAGACCTAAAAATAGGCCCCGACTGTGAGTATCGATTGACACTTAATTCGCATTTTCTAAATTTCCACCCTTAACGCCTTATTTCGCATTTTTTTAAATATTTTTTTTTTTTTCAAAATATTCAGATACATTATTGTTCTGCAAACTTCGCCATTTTTTAATCTTTATTAACCGTGTAAAATTTATAATAGTTTCAGCGACCGCCCTCAATCATTCCACTCACCAGGACCGCTTTCCGTGGCCCTAGTTCCGGAGTGGGGGTGAAAACACTAAATTTCACTTAAAAAACTGGTTTTTCGGCCATAACTCAATATTTTGTCTCTTGTCATGAAATCTACTCTGATATATTAAATATTCGACTAGCCCGCGCGGAGCCCGATCCAACGATACCTAGCACGACCGGCTAGCTAGCAAAAAAAATTCCCCAACCCGCCCATTGGCCTATAGCTCGAGGGAACACTTACAGATGGTAATTTTTTTTTTCAAATACTAGTCAGTTGTAAGGAAATTATCAAATTTGACAAGAATTTGGGTTGAATATTTAAACTAAAAAGGAATTGGAACTTTTGATATACAATAATCAACTTGATGTTGTTCTTAACCTACTTCAAAAACAACCACAAAAAACCGGCCAAGTGCGTGTCGGCCCACGCACAGTGTAGGGTTCCGTAGTAGTTGCCCATCAAAATACTTATGCGAACTAACTAAACTGATTCGCTGAATTTAATTTTAAAAAGAAGAATTTTCAAAATCGGTCCAGGAATCGGTCGTCTTTGAGAAATCGGGGAAAATACATAAGAAAAAAGATTACAACGAATTTAGAACCTCCTCCTTTTTTTGAATTTAGTTAAAAATAGTTGAAGATAAAAACCTACCTATCCCCAAAAAACATACATATACCTAATAGCTGTAAAAATAAAGTTGACAAACTTGCATTTGCAGTTGTCTCCCATACATTTTGTTTAAGAAAATATGATATCAAGTACATTTTATAAGTTGGTCGACTATTACTCGTAAAGTTGTAAAGCCTACTTAGTCATGATAATTTTCTTTTAAACTTCGTTATATTTACTACTATTGTGAATTTTTTCACACCCCCAAACATAACCGTTTAGCTGGTAGAGGGGGGGGACACTCGAATCGAGCAAAATTTAGCACTTCAAAGCTTAATATTTCAGAAACGAATTTTTTTATCAAAAAATTGTTAAGAAAAACTCACATTATTTTTTAAAGACCTATTTAATGATACCCCACACTAAGGGGTACGCGAGAAAAAAAAAATTCTCACTTTACGTGTAAGTACTGGAGGTACCCTAAAAAAAACTCAGCCTTTTACGAGATTTTATTTTACCACTTTTTCGGCACAACAAATCCGTATATTTACACCAAATTACAGCTCTCTAGTACTGTGCGTCTCTGAGCTAAACTGCGGACAGACGGACGGACGGACGGACGGACGGACATGGCGAAACTATAAGGGTTCCTTGTTGACTACGGAACCCTAAAAAGGGTAAAATAACCTACAAAATAACTTTTCTTTCGGAAGTCGGTGGCAAGAAAACAACGAAATAAAAATAAAGCCACCGACTTCCGAAAGAAAAGTTATTTTGTAGGTTATTTTACCCTTTTTGTGGTTAATTTTGAAGTCGGTTATTTTATTTTTTTACTTTTTTTTATATCATTGTTGCCCTTTATTAGTGTCGGCAGCACTAATTTATTGAGCAAAAGTAAAACCACAGGTAGGTATAATATATATGATATTCTTATGTATTTGAAGACTAAACAAGACGGATATTATATCGCTCGTTTCATATTAATGGATCTAACAGATCATCACGCAGTCTAATTAATTGAAAAATTATTGCGTAATCAGGTACAGGGGTGTGTTTAAATCAGCCGGCGATATTTCGCCGGATAAAAATTAAACTGGCGAGGGTTCGCTGAACGGAGTCGTAAGTTTCTGTCGATGTTAGCTGTCAAATTCAATTGTTGACAGCTCAGTTTTTTAAACAAATAATCAATTTGCCGGTGTAATACATATTAATTAAATCCATAATCCACAAATAATATTCACTCTCTAAAATAAAAATATTCGTTTTACGGCACGAATGTAGCAAAACAACAAAACTTAATGTCAATCTGACAGCAGGATAAAATTTTGCGACGTAAAAAGGTCGCAAAAATTTATTCCTTTCAGTAAAAACTTATGCCAGGGTTGCGTTTAAATCAGCCGGCGAATTTTCGCCGGACAAAAATATTAAACTAGTGAGGATTCGCTGAACAGGGGTGCGTTTAAATCCTTTCGCGGTATTTCGCCGGAAAAAAATTAAACTAGCGAGGGTTCGCTAAACGAAGTCATATCTTTTTGTCAATGTTATCTGTCAAATTCAATTGACAGCTCAGTTTATTGAACAAATAATCAATTTGCCGGTGTATTATTATAAATCCATAATCCAAAAATAATATTCACTCTCTAAAATAAAAATAATATTCTTTTTTACGGCAAGAATCGAGCAAAACAACATAACTTAATGTCAATCTGACAGCAGGATAAAATTTTGCGTGGTAAAAAGGTCGCAAAAATTTATTCCATTTAGTAAAAACATAGACCAGCGGACGACCGTAAACGGGGCAGATTAAATTTTAATTAGTATCATTTTTCACCTCTCGGTGTACTTAAACGGGGTGTTTGACATTCAGTCAGTATAAATTTAAACTGGATAAAGGATTTAAACGCAGCCCAGGGGTGCGTTTAAATCCTTCTGCGGTATTTCGCCGGAAAAAAATTAAACCAGCGACGGTTCGCTGGGGTGCGTTTAAATCCTTCTGCGGTATTTCGCCGGAAAAAAATTAAACCAGCGACGGTTCGCTGAACGGAGTCATAAGTTTCTGTCAATGTTAGTTGTCAAATTCAATTGACAGCTCAGTTTATTGAACAAATAATCAATGTTACGGTTTAATACAAATCCACAAATAATATTTACTCTCTAAAATAAAAATAACATTCTTTTTACGCCGAGAATCTAGCAAAACAACAAAACTTAATGTCAATCTGACAGCAGGATAAAATTTTGCGTGGTAAAAAGGTCGCAAAAATTTATTCCTTTCAGCAAAAACATAGACCAGCGGACGACCGTAAACGGGGCAGATTAAATTTTAATTGGTATAATTTTTCACCTCTCGGTGTACTTAAACGGGCTGTTTGACATTTAGTCAGTATAAAATTAAACTGGATAAAGGATTTAAACGCAGCCCTGAACGGAGTCATAAGTTTCTGTCAATGTTAGTTGTCAAATTCAATTGACAGCTCAGTTTATTGAACAAATAATCAATTTGCCGGTTTAATACAAATCCACAAATAATATTTACTCTCTAAAATAAAAAATAATATTCTTTTTACGCCGAGAATCAAGCAAAACAACAAAACTTAATGTCAATCTGACAGCAGGATAAAATTTTGCGTGGTAAAAAGGTCGCAAAAATTTATTCCTTTCAGCAAAAACATAGACCAACGACCGTAAACGGGGCAGATTAAATTTTAATTGGTATAATTTTTCACCTCTTGGTGTACTTAAACGGGCGGTTTGACATTTAGTCAGTATAAAATTAAACTGGATAAAGGATTTAAACGCAGCCCAGAGTCATAGGTTTCTGTCAATGTAAGCTGTCAAATTCAATTGACAGTTAAGTTTATCAAACAGATAATAATTCAATCCATAATCCACAAATAGTATTCACTGAGACGATGAATTTAGTACTCTCTTAAATAAAAATAAGTATTCGTTTTTACGGCGCGAATCGAGCAAAACAACTAAACTCAATGTCAATCTGACAGCAGGATTGAATTTTGCGAGGTGAAAAGGTCGCAGAAATTTATTCCATTCAGTAAAAACTTATACCAGCGGACGACCATAAACGGGGCAGATTAAATTTTAGATAGCTTCATTTTTCACCTCGCGGTGTACTTAAACGGGGTGTTTGACATTTTAGTCAGCGTAAATTTAAACTGGATAAAGGATTTAAACGCAGCCCAGGGGTGCGTTTAAATCCTTCTGCGGTATTTCGCCGGAAGAAAATTAAATTGGCGAGGGTTCGCTGAACGGAGTCATAAGTTTCTGTCAATGTTAGTTGTCAAATTCAATTGACAGCTCAGTTTATTGAACAAATAATCAATTTGCCGGTGTATTATAAATCCATAACCCAAAAATAATATTCACTCTCTAAAATAAAAATAATATTCGATTTTACGGCAAGAATCGAGCAAAACAACAAAACTTAATGTCAATCTGACAGCAGGATAAAATTTTGCGTGGTAAAAAGGTCGCAAAAATTTATTCCATTTAGTAAAAACATAGACCAGCGGACGACCGTAAACGGGGCAGATTAAATTTTAATTGGTATCATTTTTCACCTCTCGGTGTACTTAAACGGGGTGTTTGACATTTAGTCAGTATAAATTTAAACTGGATAAAGGATTTAAACGCAGCCCAGACTCATTTATTCTAGGATGGGAAAGAAAAAACCTACCTTGTGATGGTGAATGGGCAGCGCAAACCTGTAGACGATAACTCGTAGTCTTCCGTATAACGACGATCACGCGATCGACGCCACCTGTTTTTCTAATTTTTCGTTACAAGACAATCACACTTTTTCTTCTATGCATTATTTTAATTTAAACAATAACACTACACTATCACATTTTAAAATCTGGGGGCACGGTGGTGCAGGCGGGGGGCCAACGAGACGAGCCTAACTTTTTTTCGAACGAGCGCGTGTAGAACGGCGGAGCACTAAAACGCGAATGACACGAATTGCGAGCGCAGTATCCAAGTAGACTAAACTACCCACAGCAAAAAAAAAAAAAACTTATCATTAATACTCTAAAAATAGTGTGGAATGGCATGTACTAGTAGGCGATAGGTACTACATGTGTTACGCTAATCCTGAGGACGAAGCCGCAATATAATAAAAATTATAATAGTGTGTCCGATTATAGACCCAGCGCCATCTCTCGCCATTAATCGATAGTTGATCGATTAATGGCGAGAGATGGCGCTGGGTCTTCGTTTTAGGGCCAGTTCAGAGTTTCAGACCGAGACGCGAAGCGACGTGACTATGCGTGAATGAAGTTTCGCGCTGCACCTCGCTGCGCCGCGATGAGCCGCGCTGTGCCCGATATTTTTATGTGGCAATTTTGTTGGACGAATTTGGCTTAATATACATGAATATGATCGGAACAATATTCACTACAACAGTTTAATAAAAACAAAAAAAAACATACATAATTATAAAATAATAAAAATAATTTTAATTTCTGATGTAACAATTTTGGTGGACCAGTTTGGGTTTACGTCTAGAATCCAAAAACGAATATCCGATATCCGAATATGCAATATCGAATATCGGCTATCCAATATCCGATTACAGAATAGCGAAAATCGACTTTTCGGTTTTCGGGTACCTACCTACCTACCGAGTTTTCTTAAAAACCGAATTTTCGAAAATCGAATATCCGATATCCGAATATGCAATATCGAATATCGGCTATCCAATATCCGATATCCGATTACAGAATAGCGAAAATCGACTTTTCATTTTTCTCGTACCTACCTACCTACCTACCGAGTTTTCTTAAAAACCGAATTTTCGAAAATCGAATATCCGATATCCGAATATGCAATATCGAATATCGGCTATCCAATATCCGATATCCGATTACAGAATAGCGAAAATCGATTTTGCATATTCGGATATCGGATATTCGATTTTCGAAAATTCGGTTTTTAAGAAAACTCGGTAGCCGAAAACCGAAAAGTCCATCGAGCCATGCTCTAGGACTAACCAGAACAGATTTGCCCCCTTGTCACGTGCCATTAGATTATTAATAGTTATTATGATACTAGTGCGGTAAGTTGGTATTTACAAACGAGTAGACGAATGTAAACCCGAGGCGAAGCCGAGGGCTTACCATAGTCACGAGTTTGTAAATACCAATTTCTGCACGTGTGTCATACAATGTTTTTCAACACATTTGCGAGAAAACAGTACAATATGTAATTAAAAAAACTTTATCTAACAGTAGAAAAGTCGCAACAATTTTTGAAGTTCCTAAAATATGAAAATGGCGCGAATTCGCAAATGGCGCCACATGCACGTGGTGGAAATTAGAACTACATCTTTCGTCTCATTTACTCGTAGCAGGCCTGGCTCACTCCGCAGTGTAGGTATAAAACTGCTAGCATTGGCGGGGACCACTTCGGAGTGGACATTTAGTCGGTTGCCGCAATGCCGCGCGCCGCCCACTACGCACGCGCTTACTTATATAATATTTAAGTTTGGTGTTTGGTTGAATTTACGCATGAGTTTAAAAAAATATATATATGATGAAGAAAAAAAAAAATACTGCATAACGTTTGGTTGTTTAAATAATGACAGTGATAGGAGCCTCACGTTTCACACACTACCGCGTGATTTCGAAAGGTAAGAAAAAAAGTGAATATTTTTCTATGTAGTACATATTTAATAATGATCAAAAAACTATCTACCTGCTTGTGGCGTGCTTATTAATGTCATTCAAGTACCGGCTAGTAATCATGATCAGTTAAGCATGATTAGGAAGGTTACTTTGGCCTACAAGACGACCAAGATAAATAAAATAGACGATTATCAAACCTGACATCACTCTCACTCACCTAAGCTTAATACGGGTAGGTCGAATTATGATCGGTAGAAAGTAGGAAGATGTTTACGTTATTGTTTAGACACGTTCAAACTCAGAAAATGGCTACACTACGCATTCAAGGTCAGCGATCGTAATTCTCTTCGCGACTTTTTTACCTACTTACCTACAAAGACACGCAACACGGGGCCTGTGACAATGAAATGAATGAAATGAAAATGATAAGGACTAGTTACCTATTTTGCCGTAAACGATAACAATCGATCTTTAAAGTTATGACTACAGCTTGGCCAGAACGGATTGAAACGGAACTAATCTTTTTGTTTCTGACAACGTTTTAAAATTTTTATACATATATTTGATGTAAACAAAGACCGCAGGTTTGTTAGATTTATTATTGTGCCACAAAACTAACTTATTAAGAGAAAAAAAAAAATTCATTACAGCTTGGCCAGAACGGGTTGAAACGGAACTAAAATTTTTATTTCTGACAGCTTTTTAAAATCTTTGATATTTGATGTAAACAAAGACCGCAGGTTTGTTAGATTTATTATTGTGCCATAAAACTAACGTAATAAGTGAAAAAATAAATAAAATAAAATCATTCAAAGTGCTGGTAGTGCGAAGACAGTGGCGACTTCCGGTTTTCTACATTTTTATGTCAAGCTGCGCGGCGGAGGCACCGCACGACTTGGGTGGCGAATGTCACGGATGAGGTAATAAAGCCTAACATTTCAAATATTTTTAAATATTGTTCTTAAGATGAAAATATGTTTAAAAATATAAAAATAATACGTAGAAAAGATAAAAATTATTATAAACCTGACTTGCGACCTGACTGCGTCATAATAACGAATTAAAATTTTATTTTAAAATTTTGAAATCTCATAAATACATATTTTATATTATAAACGTGTTTTAGTCATTGGATACATAAACTGGGCTGCCGTTGTAAGGCGACTAAAAAGTCACGGTGTATATATTATTCCTCACGTAAGGTGCCGTAGGTACCTACTGTTAACATTCTGTGCTACCAATCGATGTGAATATGAAGTCATCGATGACGAAACAGAAAAAGATATAGGCTGATGATAAAAACAAAATTCCTTGAGGGACTTAAGGAGGTAATGAGGAGTGATATATATTTATGTTAATATTAATTAACATAAATATATATGTAATTAAACAATGCATAAAATACGCATTCCTACATAACTGTGCCCAAACTCGCGAGTCGCAACCCTATTGAGCTTGACCGACTGTAACCTTTTAATGTCGTTGGCGTCAGATAAACTAAAATGAACTCTCGCGCGTCACTATTCAGTTCATTTTTGCTTGCGCACGGGAAGTTTAGGCTATTATAAAAGTAGGTGGGTGATGCGGGTGCGAGTAAAAATGGACTCTATTCTTTCGTGCATAGATTTTACATTTGTTTGTTTTCTTTTTGGGAGTAAGCCTTCTGTGCCTTTAGGTACTATTATATATTCTGTGCTCGTAGGTATTAAAGTGAGACAACGTATTGATCAAAAGGAGCTTCCAAGGAGGTTCGATCAGTCAGGCTGTTTATTCTCATAATATGAAACTCTTTGGTGGAATTCTTTTCTTTTTAATGGAAATTAAAAAAAAACCGTAAAGTAAACGCACGGTGCTATACAACGGAGCGTGCGGTAAAGTAGGTACTTATAGCCCAGGAGCCACCAATCCTGAAAGCTCCGTGATCACGGATTCTAATATTTTTAATAAAAAATATAAGTTAACGTTTAGACGAACAAGATTTGCTTGGTCGGCGTGGATTTGATTGGCCGGAAATATTTTAATTAAATTTTTTTATTATTAAATTTCCATAATTTTTTTCCGTCATCACGGATTTTGATTAATCTTATATACATAGAATTGTGTGAAATATTCTGTTCAACAAGAAAAAATCCGGCCGACCAATGATTTTTAGCCGGAAAGGTCACGCATACCTATTTGAATGGTGTGATAAGGGGTATTTATCCATTATCACGGAATCCTTTTTTTTTTTTAATTCACGCGTCTTAATGTCACATTTATGATTATCTTGGTATGCGTGCTTACAAACTGCCGAAAGTATCGCGCATACCAAATTTTAACTCTCCGCTTTTTAACGGTTTCTATATTTCTGTAAAGAGTGAGTGAGACAGATTTTTGGTTCAAGTTGAAACCTTGCATGAGTTCGTCTCTTTCTAATCCCTACGAATTTAACATTTACCTGCCTCAAAGATACAAGATTTGAATTATTTTTAAAATTTGCAAGTACAACCGACAAAGAAAAATTTTACAAAGGTATGATAAATTTCAATTCAAATAATATTCCACCATGCTGGAAAACTTTAACGCAAAAAATATTACGCACCATTTTTGTAAACGCAATGTGGCAAAATGCTACTGAACCCATTTGTACATTATATGATCCAACAGAATGTGGATGGCAAGTAAATGAATCCAGTAAACTCGAACCATTGTGGTACATTGGCCCATCAGCACCGTTAAAGGTTGAGGAAATATTAAGTTGCCAACAGAATGAGGAAGAAAACGAAGAATCAGAAGAAGAGAGAAATGATAATTTTGATGATAATGATGTAGATGATTATTAATTAATAAACTTGAATTGAACATATTTTTTGTATCAACCTTCATTTCTTATATAATCAACCCAAATAAAAATTTTCCTGTATTTCCTCTTTTCCATATTAATTAGTATAATAAATAGTTAAAAACTTGAAGAAGAGACCAGAGGTAGAAGAAAGACTAAAAGAAATGTCATCAAGTAAGTGAAATCTATAATAGTATGATCCTCACTCACACAATAAAATTTGGTATGCGCGATACTTTCGGCAGTTTGTAAGCACGCATACCAAGATAATCATAAATGTGACATTAAAACGCGTGAATAAAAAAAAAAAAAAAGGTTTCCGTGATAATGGATAAATTTTACCCCTTATCACACCATTCAAATAGGTATGCGTGACCTTTCCGGCTAAAAATCATTGGTCGGCCGGATTTTTTCTTGTTGAACAGAATATTTCACACAATTCTATATAAGATTAATCAAAATCCGTGATGACGGAAAAAAATTATGGAAATTTAATAATAAAAAAAAATTTATTAAAATATTTCCGGCCAATCAAATCCACGCCGACCAAGCAAATCTTGTTCGTCTAAACGTTAACTTATATTTTTTATTAAAAATATTAGAATCCGTGATCACGGAGCTTTCAGGATTGGTGGCTCCTCGCCTATTAGGTGAGAGTACCTATTTTACCGCACGCTCCGTTGTATGGTGCGTAATTTTTAACTTTCGAACAATGTATACAGGCTTCGTAAATGCATTTTTCGAGCAAATGTGTTGAAAATATTATTTAAATTGAGATTGACATTATTTCTCTGCAGCAGAGTGCAGCATGATGACATTCAGCAACATAGAAAATGTACTATAGAAAACTAGCTGTTGCCAGCGGCTTCACCCGCTACAACTCGAAAATTATCCCACGGGAACATAAAATCGGGATAAAAGCTATCCTATGTGTTAATCCAGGTTTTAAACTATCTGTGTACCAAATTTTAGCCAAATCCGTTCAGTGGTTTTTGCGTGAAAGAGTAACAAACATTCATACATCCATATATCCAAACTTTCACCTTTATAATATTAATAGGATTGAGAAAAAATAATTGTATTTTAATTATTTCATATCGGAGGTATCTTTATTGGTAATTGATTATTATCAATTGCTATTTAGGTAAATTATTTATAAGATTATAAATTGTTTGAATTTTAAAATATTTTTTTTTTATATTTTCAATGATTTTAATGATGTTTTAAATATTTGAACGGGAATTTGTATGGTATGTTTTATGGGCATTTTATTTGTGTTTGTTATATATTGTACATTATTTATTTTTTATATTTGATAGGTATAACATCGCTTTGGAGCTATAGCTGTTAAAGTGTTATTTACGTAATTTTAAATATATAAAAAAAATACAATCAACTCGGTTTATTTTTTATTACAACAACATTTCATTTTCATTTTACAACCTTTACAAACAAAATACTCCTTTGATTGAACCACTCACAAAACATTCAAATTTCACACTGTTCAACATTATTTACATAAAATACAATATTTACAGGATGGCGATCAGCGTCGTTCAACAATAAATAGTTAGTGTTACTGCGCTACTCCACTAGTATCACAGAGCGACGTCCGCGCTGACGTCACACGAGCACGGTGAGGCGCTCGGGCGGCGGGTGGCGGGAGGGGGGCGGCGCGGGCGGCGGCAGCGCGCGCTTCGTGAGCTCCTTGTCGCGCGGCGGCGTGTCGTTGCGCGCGTCGGCGTTCTGCGCCTTGTACAGCGAGTGCGCGCGCGGCAGCTCGGCGCCGCCCACCCCGCCGGCCGGCTCCTCGCGCAGCGGGTTGGCGTAGCGACGCAGGTTCTCCTCGTTCTGCAAGTTGTTGGACTTCTCCTCGTCGCAGCGTCGCGAGCGCTCGGCGGCGGCCGCGGCCCGTCGGCGGCGCAGCAGCAGCGCCGCGCCCGCCGCCGCGCCGCCCAGCGCCAGCAGCGCCAGCGCCGCCAGCGAGAGCGCCAGCGCGGGCGCGGGCGCGGCGGGGTCGGCGGCGGGCGCGGGCGCGGGTGCGGGCGGCACGCGCAGGCGCAGCGCGGCGCCCAGCAGCGCGTGGTGCGCCAGACGGCGGCGCGACACGAGCTCGCTGAGCGCGCGCACGGCCGCGCCCAGTGCCTCGGCACGTTCGGCTCCGTCCGTGCCCACTTCGTCGCCGATCCACTGTTCGGGTACAAACATAATAACGAAGGATATTAGTTGAGCGTCCGGCAAAAATGGGTGAATGGACTCGGTTCTCGTCTTGGTCGTACGGCGAGCTACCTGTTACTCCCCGTCCGCAAACGGCTAGAACCGCGATTTCCGAGGCCCGCCCTATGGTACATGCCCTTTCCCTCACGCGTTCCGATTGCTCCCCATTCCTTCCATTGCCGAATCCCTGACGTACGCCACGAAACAACCAAAGTCCCGGGAGGACTTCGGATCGGGCTTCGTCAGGCTGAAGGTGAAGACGCCGAGTCAAACAGATTTTCCCGCCGCAATTACGATATTCAGTTCCCAGGCAGTCATTATTTTGTTGTGGTATTTTTTTTTAAATTATATTCCACAACTATCACATAACGCCATCTAGTTCCAAGCTAAGCAGTGTGCTGCCCACCCCGCGACACTGTAATAGGTTTTTACGGAGATACGGTCTCGTAATGCATTTTTATAATTTTATGGCGTTCACTGTGCCGTCTGTGTGGCGTCTCAGTGGAGTTAAATGAAATAATTCCCCTGCCTAGCATTAAGTAAGAAGCCTGCGCGAGCACTTTTCGGTCCTCGTATTGAATCATTACCAAGGCAAGATCGAGCGCGTCGTCGTCATCCGGCGCCAGGTCGCAGAGCAGAGCGAGCGGAGGCGCGGGCGGCGCGCGCGCGGCCAGCGCGGCGGCCAGCGCGCGGCGCAGCGCGGCGCACGCGCGCTCCACGTGCGCGCCGCGCGCCAGCCGCTCGCGGGCCAGCTGCAGCTGCGCGCGCGCGCAGCCGGGCGGCAGTCGCGCCGCGCGCGCGCCGGGCCAGCACGCGGGCGGCGCGGGCAGCGCGGGCGGCTCCACGCGCCGCCCCGCCACGCGCCGACACTCGCCGATGGGAGCGCACGGCGCGCGCAGGCACAGCGCCGGCGCGGCGGGGACGCACACCTGCACAACATTTGTTTATAAAAGTCGTTCGATACACACATACAAGTGTAGGACTTTTTATAATTATCAAGTTTTTCTTTTTATTGAAAACTTCTTGTACATGGAAGTACAAAGGCGGACTTAATGCCTTGGCCATTTTCTTCCAGTCAACCTTAGGGTGATGAAGAGAAGCAAACATAGTAGGTGCAAATACAATGAAAAAAAAGAAGATAATCAGAAAAACAATAATAATACATACATACAATTATACACATACATGATATATGTATATAATAAAAAACGTACTTATAAATATAAAATAAACAAAAAAAAAAGGAGATAGAACAGAGAAGAGGAAAAATTTTAGATTCTTGGACAATTAATGTTCGCGAACTTTCTCCTTAAACGTGAGTGTACTGGTTGCCGTCCTGATAATTATCCTGAGGGAGCGCATTCCAGAGAAAAACTGCTTGTACAAAGAAAGATGACTTTAAAAAACCAGAGCGATGAGAGGGACATCGTAGAAGACGATTGTTGGAGGACCAAAGACATAACATAGACACTGGAGAGACGCTGTGGCAGTGTTTACCTCGTCGGTGCGGCAAGGCTGTGCGTTGGGCATGTGGCAGTCGGGCAAGCCGCACCAGAGGCGCGTGCAGGCGGGCGCGCCGGCGTCGCACCAGCACGCGTTGCAGCCCCACCACCACGTGCCGTTGTCGGCGCCGCACGCGCCCGGCTCGCCCTCCGCGCCGCCCGCCGGCTCCCCGCCCGCGCCCGCCGCACCGCTCGCGCCCTCGTCGTCGTCCGCGCCCAGCCCCGCGAGCACTAGCGAAACATTTCTATATTAAACTTGATACTTCCAAGATAATCAAAATTCAGTCGCTCATATAGACTTACTTTCGAGGCAGCGGCGCGCGGCGCGCTGCGGCGGCGGCGGACACACGCAGCGCGCGCCGCGCTCCGGGCTGCGCGGGTCGGGCACGCACGCGGCCGCCGGCGGGCACGCGGGCGAGCAGCTGGCGGGCGGCGGCGCGGCGCGTGCGCTGCACGTGTCGCCCGCCCAGCCCGGCGCGCACTCGCACGCCCACCAGCCCGCGCCGCCGACGCAGCGCCCGCCGTTGCGGCACGGGCCGGACGCGCACGGGTCGGCCGCGAGCTCGCAGCGCGCGCCCGTGCGGCCCTCGCGGCACACGCAGGCCCAGCCGGGCGGCGCGGGCGCGGGCACGCAGCTGCCGCCGGGCGCGCACGGGCACGCGGGCGGCGGCGCGGCCGCGGGCGCTGCGTCGCACGCGGCGCCCCCCCAGCCCGCGGCGCAGACGCAGCGCCAGCCGCCGCCCTCGCGCACGCACGTGCCTCCGTTGGAGCATGTACCTTCAGGACAACGGTCCATCCCTTCTATCCGCGCCGAGCATGTTTTGCCTGCAACGACAAGATACGTGTTATCACAGAGATTATGATAATTAAAACACAATTCTTAAACATTTTTAGATTGTATAAAATCTACTAGCACTTTGCCCGCGACTTCGTTTGCGCGTGTTTCTAATTTCCAACTCAGTGAATTTAATTCCCGCTCACCCTCCTTATATTAAAATCTAAAAACTCAATACAAACAAACAATCAATCATATTAGACAAACTGATTTTCCGATTTTCACCCCGTAAGGGGTTGATTTATGAAATATAAATAAAAATACGTATCCTTTATTCGATTGAGAGATAATTAATATGTCAAGTTTTGAGTTTATCGAAGCAAGCAATAAAATCCTTCCCTTAAAACTTTATCATCCCTTTTCACCAATTTAGGGAGTGATTTTCGGAAAACCTAAAAACGGAGGGTAGTTTAAAAAAGTAATAATGCCCATCTTTTTTATTTACTTATACTCATATTCGTACCTAGTTTCAAGTTTATAAACCCAAGAAATAAGATTTTACATACAAAGGTTTTCACCCCTTTCCCTTTCCCTTAGAGGGAGATTTTCGCAAATTCCTTTCATAATGCTCATCTACATTATAAATTGTAACTACCATCCAAAATTCAGGTTTCTACGTTTAGTGGTTTAATAAATTAATATCCTCCCCTTAAAATTTGAATACCCCTTTTCACCAACTTGGGGGGTGATTTTCGAAAAATCCAAAAATACGTGTTTGATTAATTCTTATCTAGTATATAAATACTGATTTTCAAATTCATCCGCTCACGCGTTATGATTTTCCCATACAAACTTTAACAACCCCTAGAATACCAATGGAGGGTAGTTTTAAAAAAATTGTGGTGCGAATCTTATTTATTTACTAATGTTCTTATTCGTGGTAAGTTTCAAGTATAAAAACCCAAGGAATAAGATTTTTCATACAAAAGTTTTCACCCCTTTTCACCCCCTTAGAGGAGGATTTTCGCAAAATCCCGTCTTATTGCCAATCTACATGGTAGACTGCAAATGCTGTCCAAAATTCAAGTTTCTGCGTTAAGCGGTTTCGGCTGTAGTCGTGTCAAAAGAAAAACCCCTGTTCTTTTATATATATAGATTACCTACCAGTTGTACCCTGCCCTTACTAACTCGTTAAGATTTCAACATTGGCTTTTTAAAAGGACGGTCTACAACACTTTAAACCTGATTTTATTTAATGACTAGCTGTGCCCGCGACTTAGTTCATTCCATCCCATTCCAGTCCAGTCCATTCCATTCTGTTCTAAGTATTCTATGATTCCTTTAAATCATTTATCTATACTATACTGGGTGTAAAGACAGCCGTCCACAAACCTTCAGGGCTTACTAGGGCAAATATTGTAGAAGATTGTTTAGTTTCGTCTACTGAACAAGGCCTGAAAGCTTGTGGAGGGCTGTCTCTTACACCCAGTATACAACGTGTAACGTTAATAGCGTAAAACCTCTTGTGGGGTAACTTAGCCCATGTTACTGAACAATGTTTGTTCTAAAACTTTAGGAAATTTGGAAAAAAAGAAATTGCTTTTTCATACAAAATGAGAAATTGATCGGGTCTCTTTGTATGTAAAATCTTATTCCTTGGGTTAACAAACATGAAATTTGGTACGAATATAAGTATAAGTAAATGAAAAAGATAGTCATCATTAGTTTTTTTATATCTACCCTCCATTTCTGGGTTTTTCGAAAATCATCTCCTAAATTGGTGAAAAGGGGTGATCAAGTTTCAAGGGAAGGATTCTACTGCTTGCTTCGATAAACTCAAAACTGACCACCAAGTCTAAAAGTAAAAGATAGTCATCATTAGTTTTTTTATATCTACCCTCCATTTCTGGGTTTTTCGAAAATCATCTCCTAAATTGGTGAAAAGGGGTGATCAAGTTTCAAGGGAAGGATTCTACTGCTTGCTTCGATAAACTCAAAACTGACCACCAAGTCTAAAAGTAAGTAAGTCTGACTGCCAAGAGGCCAGGTCTAGTTTTCGTGAGTGGGTACTGAGTGGTAGACCGAAGTCGGGTTGTCTGTATGAGGATATGGTGAGGACGAAGAGAGTGTTCAAGTCTCGTCTAAAATGGTGCCAAAACCATCAAGACCAGATAAAAATGGATGCTCTCGCCGCCAAGCACTCACGGGGGCACTTTCGAAAGTTTTGGCAGAGTACTAAGAAAATGAACGCAAGACCTGGCCTTCCAGTGAGTGTTGGTGGTGTGAGCGACTTAAAGGGTGTTGCTGACAGCTTTGTTGACCAGTTTAAAGCGCAGTCACCATTAAGTCAGTAGATGGGGCTGATCGATGCTGAGAGGCGGAATGGGCGGGTGGAGATCAGTTTTACGGCTAAAGATGTTCGAAAGACGATGGGAACCATTGCAAGAGGCAAGTCTCCTGGCCACGACGGCCTCAGCATAGATCATCTCCTTCATGCAGGTCCACACTTACCTAGAGTGCTGGCAATGTTCTATTCGCTGTGCGTGAGCCATTCTTACTTACCTTCCGAGTTCATGAGAACAGTTGTTGTGCCTATTCTTAAGAATAAAACCGGGGATTTATCGGACAGGAGTAATTACAGGCCGATTTCATTGGCAACAACTGTGGCAAAAGTGTTTGACGGCCTGCTTAACTCACAGTTAAACAGGCACTTGTCTCTGCACGATAATCATTTTGGTTTTCGGCCCAATTTATCGTCTGAGAGTGCAATACTGTGCCTTAAGCATGTCGTCAGACATTATACTGAACGTAACACCGCAGTTCATGCCTGTTTCTTAGACCTTTCTAAAGCGTTTGATTTGGTGTCATACGATATCCTATGGGGGAAGCTGGAAAGCATAAAACTACCATACGAGCTAACGAACATCTTTAGGTATTGGTATGGGCACCAGGTCAACACAGTCCGGTGGGCGGGTGCAGAGTCGAAGCCGTACACGTTGGAATGTGGGGTGAGGCAGGGGGGGTTGACGTCTCCTTCACTTTTCAATCTGTACATGAATGACCTTATTGTCGAGCTCAGCAAGCAGCATGTCGGCTGCCACATTAACGGAGTAAGCGTAAATAATCTTAGCTATGCGGACGACATGGCCTTGCTGAGCGCGTCAGTCTGCGGCTTGCGAAGGCTTATTGGGACGTGTGAAAATGAAACACAAGCGTACCGGATGTTTTTCTCAATGGGGTTCAACTTGAAAGAGTGAACCATTTCAAATACCTTGGCCATATATTGACATCAGACCTTAGAGACGATGCCGACATCGAACGGGAACGGAGGGCGCTGTCCATCCGGGTGAATATGCTGGCACGCAGATTTGCGCGTTGTTCCGAGGGGGTGAAGGTGACGCTCTTCAGAGCGTACTGTACCTCACTCTACACGTGTGGTCTGTGGGCCAGGTATACAAAGGCGTCGTACAGCGCAATCCGTATCCAGTACAACAACGCGTTCAGGGTGATGATGGGGTTGCCCCGCTACTGCAGCGCCTCAAGCATGTTCGCGGCGGCGCGGGTAGACTCCCACGCCATCATGCGGAAGCGAGCGGCCTCGTTGATGCACAGGATGCGGGGCAGCCCCAACATTTTCCTGTCGATGATTGCAGACAGGGAAAACTGTCCTTATCTAAGGAATTGCGCTGAAAAACACGTGACTAGCAGCGTATTTCTATTTTAGTTTTTTATGCCATATTTGATTATAATTTAATTTAATTTGTTTTAATTTTAATAGTATTTTATTTTATTTTATTTTATTTTATTTTATTTAATTTAGTCAATTCAATCATTTAATTTTCAAATCATTCATTTTTAATTTAATTTTGTATTTTTTGATTATTTAATTTTATTAGGATATATTTAATTTTGATTAAGTTGATTATGGTTTTTTTTTAGTAATGTTAATTTTATGAGTCATAGTCACTCGAAATAAATGCATTATTATTATTAATAAATAAAATTATCTCTCAATCAAATAAAGGACGCGAATTTATTTGAAAAATTAAACCCTAGCGGGGTGAACATCGGAAAATCAGTTTGTCTACACTAATATTTCAAAAAAAGAGAAAGGATTTGATTGTTTGTTTGTATTGAATAATCTGCGAAATTAATAGACCTTTTTTTAGCGGCATTAAATTAACTGAGTTCGAAGTTAGAAACACGCGCAGACGTAGTCGCGGGCGGAGTGCTAGTAAAGAACGGGGTTTTATTAAGACTCGACTACAGCCAAAAACGCTAAACGCAGTAACTTGAATTTTGGACAGCAGTTGCAGTCTACGGTGTAGGGAAGCAATAAGTCGGGATTTCGCGAAAATCTTCCTCTGGGGTTGAAAACGTTTTTATGAAAAATCTTATTCCTCGGGTTTATTGAAACTTGCCACAAATAATAAGAACACAAGTAAATAAAAAAGATTTAATCTATTGTGTTTAATTAAAACTACCCTCCATTGGTATTCTAGGCGTTGTTTAAAGTTGGTATGGGAAAATCATAACGCGTGAGTTGATTAATGTGATATGAAAATAAATATTTTAACACGTGTTTTTGGATATTTCGAAAAACTACCTCCAAGTTAGTGAAAAGGGGTACCTATTCAAGTCTATGTAGCACTTGTGCAATCAGTAATAGTTTCCTGTATCTCCATATGGGGCGGTGCAGTAAAAACCAGATTTATAGATGTAGAACGAGCACAACAAGCACTAATAAAGATAATGTACTTCAAAAAGAGAAGAATGAACTGAAAGTCTATACCAGATGAGTGATCCGCTGTCGGTTAGAAAACTAGACATTACTAACACAGTCTTATAAAAACATAATTATTATAAGACACTTCCTTATAAGGCAAACACACTATCAAAGAGGCGGAAAGACATAATTGCCCAAATTCTTCAAACTAAAACTTTCGCTGCGATACAATACAACAAACCTTTTGCTCAGCTATATAATAGAGTAAACAAGGAGATATACCTATTTATTACACTAAACATCTACATGAATGTAAAAAACTGGTAACAAAATGGATAAAACCATTTACCTATCATGATACTGAGAAGCCTTTGCAGCACATACTTTAACTCACCCATTTCACACACACACGCGCTCACTTACTCACACATACTCACACGCTCACCTACACACTTACGCATAAAACACACAACCCCTCCTCCCACCCCTGTGTTATGCTTTCTGTTCTGTTTTTTTTCTATGTTTTCTTTTATGTTTTCTGTTCTGTTTTCCTTTTATATTTTCTGTTCTGTTTTCTTTAATGTTTTTTTCTGTTCTGTTCTGTTACAAAAACTTGCTGTGAAAGAGCGGAGTCTCCTAACCTAATACAGGCTTTTTGTTGCTTAAAAGGAGGCTCCAATCTTCAACTTGTTGTCTTTTTTTCATTTTTTTTTTTTTTAAGTTTAAAGAGGCAGATCTTTAAACGCTAAACGTGTAACCTGCATTTTGGTCGGTAGTTGCAATTTATTATGTAGGTGAGCATACATACCCGTCCATCCGTCGCGGCAGATGCAGGTGAAGTCGGCGCCGCCGGCCACGCAGCTGCCGTTGTTGCGGCACGGGCCGCTCGCGCACTCGTCCAGCTCTGAAACGTGAGGTGCGTGCTGTAGACGAGAGAGGCACACTGAGGCGTGGCACGCACGCGACTGACAGAGTGCGTCAGTGTCGTGTGGCCGACACGCGTTGCTCTTTGTGCGCGCGTTACAAATCTTCACTTTCAATCATCTATTATAGTGTTTGCTACTTACAAACTGGGAAAATAATGAGTGGGCAAATAGACTCACGCTCTCTGGCGGCGCGCTGCGTGCAGTTCTTGCCGGTCCAGCCGGGCGCGCAGTGGCAGTAGTAGTCGCTCTGCGCCGTGTAGCACGCCGCGCCGTTGGCGCAAGGTGCGCCCGCGCAGTGGTCGCGGTCGTCCTGCAACACGAGGCGTCACATTACACAATGTGCGACACAAAGCTCCACTACCTGAATAATATAGCAGCAGGTTTAAGAAAAACACCATTTAGGTACTTCATATTAATATAATTATAGAAGAAACTCACCGCACAGTAACGTCCATAACAGGAGGTCAGCTAAAAAAGCAGAAGACGGGTTAGTTGTTGTTAGAGCTAGGGCGACTGGGCGACCGGTACACCTGAGCGGGCGACGTACAGATCGTTAGTGCATTAGTGGACAGAAATAGTAGCGCGAGGGGCGGGGGAGGGGGCAGGTACCTCGCAGTTAGTGCCCGAGAAGCCGACGGGGCAGATGCAGCGGTACGCGTTCAGCAAGTCCACGCACTCGCCGCCGTTGCGACACGGGCGCGGCGCGCAGTCGTCGATGTCGAGCGCGCACGTGCGGCCCGCGTACCCGGCCGCGCACGCGCAGTGGAAGTCGTCTACCAGGTCGATGCACGTGGCGCCGTGCAAGCACTGGCCCGTGCAGTCGTCCACGTTGGCCTCGCAGTCTCGGCCCGTCCAGCCCGCCAGGCACGAGCACGAGTAGCCACCCGCCGTGTTGTTGCAGGCGGCGGCGTTCACGCACGGGCCCAGGGCGCCCTCGGCCGCGCCGCCCGCCCCGCCCGCGCCTTCCGCCCCTCGCTGTTCACACTCGTTCACGTCTGCGAAGTATACACATACATGACGTCACAAGAAGGCGCTCATTCGACGCGTTCGAGGCGAACGGTAGGCACCAAGAGCTTTACCTTCGGAGCAGGTGGGTCCCGTCCAGCCCGGCGCGCACTCGCAGGAGAAGGCATCGAGACGGTCGCGGCACGTCGCGCCATTGCGGCAAGGCGCGCTGGCGCAGTCGTCCACGTCGGTGTCGCAGAGCGCGCCGCCCCAGCCGCGCTGGCACGCGCACGCGAATCCGCGCGGCGACGTCGTGAGCGCGCACTCGCCGTGCACGCACGGCTGCGGCGCGCACGGGTTGTCGACGCGCTCGCAGTCCGTGCCGGAGAAGCCCTCGGCGCAGCGGCACAGGTATTGATCCGGCGCCGTGTTCTCGCACGTGCCGCCGTGTTGGCACGGCTCGTGCGTACCGCAGTAGTTGAGATCTGGACAGTTCATTCAGGTATTACAAAGAAAGAAAGTAAACATTAGCGGCAAAGGAAACGATAACGAACTAAGGGTCAATATTATGTATACTAGCGCAGCAGAGTCGAAGCGCATCGAAGCGTCTTTCTAAAACGTGACAATGTCAATGTCGTTTAAGACCACTGCCTCGAATCTCGCGGGCAGCGGCGCGGTGGCGGCGCGCGGCGGGCGGCGCGGCTCGGCCGTACAGACCCGTTCTCGAAGCTGGCGGGCAGATCGCGCGTCACTATAGCCGCGTAGTGTTGTGTTCATGATTTTGTCGTAGATATTCAAATTTACCCCTAACGCTCGATTTATTGTGGGCAAAACACTACAGCGCAGACGCGCGGCCGGTGACCGCTTGACCAGTACACCGCTCGCTGCCCGCTCCCGCTCCGCTGCCGCGCCGCTGTTTACGACAGTCGGTCCATTTGATTATACGCATAACATCCTGCCGCTCCCGCGCCGCCGCCGCGCTGCTCGTAAGATTCGAGGCAGCGGCCTAACTTCGCAGAGAATTCTGACCGCGACTTTGCTCTCCCAAGAAAGCAGCGAGGACTAGTCCAGTCAATGATGATTTTTTTGTATGAAAACTTTCGAAAGACTCCTCCGGCGATGACGTTTGAAAATGAAAAAGGTAACAAATCTATGTATGATGTGGATAGGGATAAGATAACACATAAAAAAGTAAAAATCGGCAGAGCAATTTTTCACTAGTAGTTAGAGCGCCATAAGTAAATAGTTGATTTGGGGTGACACTGAAATCGAAAATTTGTTGGATTTTTATACTTACCTATTCTAATTTATACATTTAAACAAATACAAAAAGAATTTGAGGCTGAGGAATTTTCCAAAAAGCAATTAAGCAATTTTCATTATATTTTTGTCATCACGAAAAAAAAAAGGTGGATTATTGTGTATGTACAATCCGTATCACCTTCTTTCATCATATGCCTTTCAGTGCCGGAGGAATTTTTCAGACTACATATGCCTCGTTGACCGGACTAGACCACAAAGCGCCTTTGACCGAGAGCATGACGCCCTCTCACGTGAGTCTGGAGACTTTCACCGATAGGGATTCGACGAAGTCGCGGGCACAGCTATTTTATAAATAAAATTGGAGTGTCTGTTTGTTATATTGAAATAACCGTTTTTTACTAGATGCATACAAAATATACGGTACGAACTTGACGACAATGCCTATTTCCAATCCTATTTAAAATTATTCTCTGCGATTCTAATGAACATAAATCTTTTCTATTTGAAAAACTGCGCCCAGTTTAGCTGCACACATTCGTGAAAACCCCAATCAAAGCCTTTCAGCCCTTTCGGAGTTTATCGCGAACAGACAGCTCTAACGTACAGACACTCGAGATTCTACTGTTGTATAATTATGTATCTTTTTTCTATAAGGCGGAAGAAACCCCTGGCAACAGCAGTTAAAGAAACTTAAACCAAACATCTTCAGAGATCAAGACAAGAGAAGACAGTCCCGTGTGCGACAGAGTGGTGTACCTTGGTCGCAGAGGATGCCGCCCCAGTTGGTGTCGCAGGTGCAGTCCCACGAGGAGCCGTTGCAGTAGCCGTGCTTGCAGCCGGGGTAGGGCTGGCACTGGGAGCACAGCTCGCCGCGCCAGCCCGGCCGACAACTGGAACCACACAACATAACGTTACACCCTCAACCAACCACTTTCAAGCTATTTCCATAGATTTTTGATGCTAATGAATTGCAGCAATTCATAAACAGTCAAAATATATACTCACTCGCAGTCACCCGGACGGTCACAGCGGCCGTGTGTAGGGTGACAGCCTTCCTTGCATACGGCTAAAAGAAAAGAAAAAATCTGTATAAATATGAGGTTACTCCAGTATGTGGAAGTCAAATACAGTCGAGTGTAAGGCAGACTCACGCTTCTCGCAGTTGTCGCCCTGCCAGCCGGGCAGGCAGCGCTTGTCGCCCTCGGCCGTGCACGAGTAGTGGCCGAACTTATCGTCGCGCGGCCGGCAGAACGTGGTGCACGTGGTGTTGTAGTAGTTGGGCTGGCACAGCACGCGCACGCGGTACGCCACGGCGGCCGCCGGGCCCGCGTGCTGCAGCGCGTGCCACTCTGCGCTCGGCTCCACGATGCCCGACCACCACGCCTCCTCCACCAGCCCCGCCTCTGGACACACAACACGACACAGTCAGCGCTCGTCCTGGGCACACACACACCCGCGCCCATGCACACCCGGCAAGATCACTCACCTGGCTCTGGGTATTCAAAGTCGTCGAAAGCTTGGAGTATCAGCGTAAAAGATCTCTGCAAGAGGAGAAAAGACGAAGTTTTAGCTAATAGACGAGTGGATCCTAAACCTACGGAGGTAGGCATGTATCCAGAAAGATACCTTACCGTCCAGCGGAAGGAGAAAGGCAGCGCCAGCGTATAGAGTGGCTCGGCCAGCGTGAAGGAGTCGGCGCCGAGCACGGGTGAGGCGGCGCGACCGAACGAGCAGGCGCCGGGCGCGGCCGCTGACTGGTACTCCTTGAGGCACAGCGTGAAGCGCGTGCGGCAGGGCGCGGCGCACGCGGCGCCCGCGGGCCGTGCGCCTCCGCCGCAGCACGCGCCCGACGCCAGCGCCGCGCGGTAGTTGGAGAACTCGAGGATCTGCAGCTCGAACACGCCCGCCCCCGCCGCACACTGCAACACACAACCATTTTACGAGCTGGCCACGGTTGGCGCTGCCTGAGCGACCGGTTGCTAAACAAATTTAAATATTTGTATGACAAGTAGTTGTTACCGATCTGGGTGTTTGTGTATGTGATTTACTTGTTTTCAATGTGTATATAAACGTATCCACAATTAAATACAGGAGAAGTTCTAAGAATGGGAACCTTCGATTAACAAAAGACATCAACGCGTTTACTAACACTGTGCTATTGGTTTTCATTGAAAGCATGGGAACAGACTGACCCTTTAGCACAATATTGCCGAATTTAACCTAACCTACAAATATTTTTTACCGAACTTACATCAACTTACGGTCCTGTTAACTTTTCGTCACAAAAACGTGAAGTCATGCTACGGCCTTTGAACCGTTAGTCCGTAACTCTATACACATGACTTATCTTAAGCTTGGCGGGTTGCACTACGCGCTGGCTGACATCAGTTACAGCTTGGCCAGAACGGATTGAAACAGAACTAATCTTTTCGTTTCTGACAACGTTTTAAAATCTTTGATATTTGATATAAACAAAGAAGCAGGTTTATTACATTTATCATTGTGCCATAAATCTAACGTAATAATAAAAATAAAATCATTCAAAGTGCTGGTAGCGAGAGCACAGTGGCGACTTCCGGTTTTCTACTGTTTTTGCCAAACTTTACTTTGTCTTTTAAAACACTTTACCCCTCACTAGGAATTTCTCCTGTAGGCCTAACTGCTTGATTTCGAATGTTACAGCTTGGCCAAAACGGATTGAAACGGAACTCATCTTTTTGTTTCTGACAACGTTTTAAAATCTTTGATATTTGATGTAAACAAAGACCGTAGGTTTGTTAGATTTATTATTGTGCCATAAAACTAATGTAATAAGTGAAACAAAATAAAATAAAATCATTCAAAGTGCTGGTAGCGCGAAGACAGTAGCGACTTACGGTTTTCTACAGTTTTCTGCCAAGCTGTACTCGTATAATTATGCCCTACGGCTAATTCCTCCAAAGTCATACGTTGAACGTCTGAATTGCTGAAACACCATTACATCAATGTATGTACCACAATTTCGAAAAGCCATCGATCTCATGTTTCGCCGACAAGTCAATGTATGTGTCACAGGTTTTTCATAAAATTAGGTTTTTGATCAAAAACCAGAACATGACACATTTTAAATTCAATATCATCATAAACCTGTAACAATCCAGTTTTTTTAAATCAAAAACTTAACTAGTTTATCTACTATATAAAAATAAGTCGGGGTTTCCTTCCTGACGCTATAACTCCAGAACGCACGAACCGATTTCCACGGTTTTGCATTGGAAAGGTCTCGGGCTCCGTGAGGTTTATAGCAAAGAAAAAAACGAAGCCGGGTGGAATCGGGTGGCGAAACGGAGTTCGCCGGGTTCGCTAGTTTATTTATGTATAAGGTACACCAGCAGCAAAACGTACAAATGTAGGTAGTAATTGAAAACAATTTTAGGTATGCCATGAAAGTGCAAAAAAGTAACAATTACGAACATAATATATTAGGAGAATTAAGCTCAAGTTGACATACTCAGATAAGATGATACACCTGCAGTCTTCGTTTAATTATTATTGGCGGAATAGGTGAACCCGTGACGTTTTTGGAGAGCGACATGGATGTCGGTAACAGTAGTACTGAAATGCAGTTTGGCGAACAGTGAGTGCACATCGCAAAGAAGTGAACATTTTCGTGATTTAATGCGGAAAAAATTTTGCTGATCCTTTTGTGTGGTGGTGAAAATACTCGTAAGATAAGGAACTTCTGATTGACCTCATTTTCATTGTAAACGGAGATTATTATACGACACAAATATTGATTAAAAAGTATTCTAACCTAAAAAGCTTTGCCATAACATTTAAATGAAATTTTCATTACCTATCTATTTGGTAAGATTACATACTAGATGTCGGTGTAAGATGAAAGCAAGAAAGAATAAATGTATCTGCGAAATGTGGACCCAACATTATTATTGATTTCAACAATCAAACAATTAATAAAATGGTCGTTAATGACCTTTGTTGTTAAAAAGCGACCTAAAATAAATAAATAAAAAAAAATCTATAACCTAATTAAAAAATTCAACTTAAGGTGTGATTTTTGTGACTTCTGTAAGACGACATACCGATAAAGTTTAAGATGACAAAGCGTGTCATCTTACACTATTGAAATGTCTTCTTACACACGTCGATTTATGTGCGTTTAATGTTAAATTTTAATTTTCCAATACGTGGGTTTCTATAAATATAAAACTCTAAATATTGTGGATTAAGAAACATTTAAAATATAAATAAGTTACTGATCTCGCATGACTTAATTTATTTTTAATATTTCTCTGAGAACAAAAAGTAATTCCTAGATTGGTTAAATTTAATTATAGTTTGATAAAGTTCTTGTCAAAATCATGGGTTTGCTTTGTTGTATGACAAATAAATCAATTTAAATGAATTATTATTTATATTAAACCATCCATCATCAGCAGAATGAAAACAATTATTTATAAAAAAAATTACATCTCTGATCCAATCAATGTTCTCCTCCTTCAATTATGAAATGAAATGTTTATGTAATTCAGTTAATAGGATTTATTTATTATGGCAGTTTGTTGACTTGTGACATTTAGATTTGCATAAAACTCTGATAAAACATATTTTTTTCTGCATGCATATGCATGCAAAAAAATGGTACTCGTAATAAAGTAATCACGATGGTACTCGTAATTATAAAAAACGTGGTAATCATTTCTTAGTTACATTTTTAGGGTTCCGTAGTCAACAAGGAACCCTTATAGTTTCGCCATGTCCGTCCGTCTGTCCGTGCGTCTATCCGCAGTTTAGCTCAGAGACGCACAGTACTAGAGAGCTGTAATTTGGTGTAAATATACGGATTTGTTGTGCCGGAAAATTGGTAAAATAAAATCTCGTAAAATATTTTTTTTTAGGGTACCTCCTGTACTTACACGTAAAGTGAGGATTTTTTTTTCTCGCGTACCACTTATTGTGGGGTATCATTAAATAGGCCTTTAAAAAATAATGATAGTTTCCATTAACAATTTTTTTATAAAAAAATTCTTTTGTGAAATATTAAGCTTTAAAGTGCTAAATTTTGCTCGATTCTAGTGTCCCCCCCCCCTCTACCAGCTAAACGGTTATGTTTGGGGGTGTGAAAAAATTCACAATAGTAGTATACAGGGTGAATTTTTCAACTGGGCGTGGATGGCTATTTCCGAAACTATGAGGAATATCAAAAAACGTTAAAAGGAGTCTCGAGGCTGATTTTGACTAAAACTAAAACTGCATCATTGGATTTTAGAAAAATCAATCATCTTAGCCAGGAATCGAACCCGCTGATTTTCGAAAAAAAAATCACAACCTGTATTATTACACCATTTGATAGTGTTGCTGGTAAGGATAAAATTCTGTGAAGTAATCATAAACGGCAAACTTAAGGTAAAGGTATAATTTAAAAAAAACTGATCAATCTTCAAAGCAATGACTTCAATTCGAAACATAAGTTAACCGTTTCTTCTTTGAAACATTGCTATTTTTTATTCAACTCAATCATTTATTATTGCTGAATGCAGTGGGATTATTGAGACGACAAATCCAGTTTAAAATTGAAAACAATGAAATTTTATAATTTTGAATGAATATGGCTCAGTAGGAGTAAAGTGACACAGAAAAACGCAATTTTATAAAAAAATAACTATTCCCTTAAGTTTGTCGTATATGGTTACTTCCCAGAATTTCATCCTTGTTAGCAACACTATCAAATGGTGTAATAATACAGGGTGTGATTTTTTTTTCCAAAATCAGCGGGTTCGATTCTTGGCCAGGATTATCGATTTTTCGAAAATCTAATAATGCAGTTTTAGTTTTCGTCAAAATCGGCCTCGAGGCTCCTCTCACCGTTTTTCGATATTCCTCATAGTTTCGGAGATAGCCATCCACGCCCAGTTGAAAAATTCACCCTGTATATAACGAAGTTTAAAAGAAAATTATCAAGACTAAGTAGGCTTTACAACTTTACCGGTAATAGTCGACTAACTTATAAAATGTACCTGGATATCATATTTTTTTAAACAAAATGTATCGGAGACAACTGCAAATGTAAGTTTGTCAACTTTATTTTTACAGCTTTTGTAGGTATGTTTTTTGGGGATAGGTAGGTTTTTATCGTCAACTATTTTTAACTAAATCAGGCCTGGCTCACTCCGCAGTGTAGGTATAAAACTGCTAGCATTGGCGGGGACCACTTCGGAGTGGACATTTAGTCGGTTGCCGCAATGCCGCGCGCCGCCCACTACGCACGCGCTTACTTATATAATATTTAAGTTTGGTGTTTGGTTGAATTTACGCATGAGTTTAAAAAAATATATATATGATGAAGAAAAAAAAAAATACTGCATAACGTTTGGTTGTTTAAATAATGACAGTGATAGGAGCCTCACGTTTCACACACTACCGCGTGATTTCGAAAGGTAAGAAAAAAAGTGAATATTTTTCTATGTAGTACATATTTAATAATGATCAAAAAACTATCTACCTGCTTGTGGCGTGCTTATTAATGTCATTCAAGTACCGGCTAGTAATCATGATCAGTTAAGCATGATTAGGAAGGTTACTTTGGCCTACAAGACGACCAAGATAAATAAAATAGACGATTATCAAACCTGACATCACTCTCACTCACCTAAGCTTAATACGGGTAGGTCGAATTATGATCGGTAGAAAGTAGGAAGATGTTTACGTTATTGTTTAGACACGTTCAAACTCAGAAAATGGCTACACTACGCATTCAAGGTCAGCGATCGTAATTCTCTTCGCGACTTTTTTACCTACTTACCTACAAAGACACGCAACACGGGGCCTGTGACAATGAAATGAATGAAATGAAAATGATAAGGACTAGTTACCTATTTTGCCGTAAACGATAACAATCGATCTTTAAAGTTATGACTACAGCTTGGCCAGAACGGATTGAAACGGAACTAATCTTTTTGTTTCTGACAACGTTTTAAAATTTTTATACATATATTTGATGTAAACAAAGACCGCAGGTTTGTTAGATTTATTATTGTGCCACAAAACTAACTTATTAAGAGAAAAAAAAAAATTCATTACAGCTTGGCCAGAACGGGTTGAAACGGAACTAAAATTTTTATTTCTGACAGCTTTTTAAAATCTTTGATATTTGATGTAAACAAAGACCGCAGGTTTGTTAGATTTATTATTGTGCCATAAAACTAACGTAATAAGTGAAAAAATAAATAAAATAAAATCATTCAAAGTGCTGGTAGTGCGAAGACAGTGGCGACTTCCGGTTTTCTACATTTTTATGTCAAGCTGCGCGGCGGAGGCACCGCACGACTTGGGTGGCGAATGTCACGGATGAGGTAATAAAGCCTAACATTTCAAATATTTTTAAATATTGTTCTTAAGATGAAAATATGTTTAAAAATATAAAAATAATACGTAGAAAAGATAAAAATTATTATAAACCTGACTTGCGACCTGACTGCGTCATAATAACGAATTAAAATTTTATTTTAAAATTTTGAAATCTCATAAATACATATTTTATATTATAAACGTGTTTTAGTCATTGGATACATAAACTGGGCTGCCGTTGTAAGGCGACTAAAAAGTCACGGTGTATATATTATTCCTCACGTAAGGTGCCGTAGGTACCTACTGTTAACATTCTGTGCTACCAATCGATGTGAATATGAAGTCATCGATGACGAAACAGAAAAAGATATAGGCTGATGATAAAAACAAAATTCCTTGAGGGACTTAAGGAGGTAATGAGGAGTGATATATATTTATGTTAATATTAATTAACATAAATATATATGTAATTAAACAATGCATAAAATACGCATTCCTACATAACTGTGCCCAAACTCGCGAGTCGCAACCCTATTGAGCTTGACCGACTGTAACCTTTTAATGTCGTTGGCGTCAGATAAACTAAAATGAACTCTCGCGCGTCACTATTCAGTTCATTTTTGCTTGCGCACGGGAAGTTTAGGCTATTATAAAAGTAGGTGGGTGATGCGGGTGCGAGTAAAAATGGACTCTATTCTTTCGTGCATAGATTTTACATTTGTTTGTTTTCTTTTTGGGAGTAAGCCTTCTGTGCCTTTAGGTACTATTATATATTCTGTGACTAAATTCAAAAAAAGGAGGAGGTTCTAAATTCGTCAATTCGTCGTAATCTTTTTTCTTATGTATTTTCCGCGATTTCTCAGACTCCTGGACCGATTTTGAAAATTCTTCTTTTTAAAATTAAATTCAGCGAATCAGTTTAGTTAGTTCGCATAAGTATTTTGATGGGCAACTACGGAACCCTACACTGTGCGTGGCCCGACACGCACTTGGCCAGTTTTTTATTTTATTTTTTAATTTAAAAAAAAACCTCGGTTTATACGTATTTAATAGTAACGAAATTGAAGCCTTGCAGGAGGAGAATATTGATTAGATCCTGGATGTAAAATTTTGACATGATTTTTTGAGAATTTCCAAAAGTCTTAGAACAAACATTGTTCAGTAACATGGGCTGAGTTACCCCACGAGAGGATTTGCACATTTAACGTTACACGTTATCGTACCGTTATAGAGCTGTCGGGAAATACAGATACCGGCAAGGAATAAGGAGGAGGCGGGACGCGTGTGGGAGAGGACAGCGTCCACCTCACGACCCAACCGCAGCGGGAATTACCCCATTGGGAGATAGCCTCCAAAGACATGGCATCTCGGAGAGACCGGATCTGAAGTCCAGTAGCCCGTGCATTGGTCACGTATCTCTTAGCAACTGTGCTGTCATCTGCGTCCGCAAAGGTGGATCGAATCATCCTATTCGTGGTTTTAGCAGATCATTATTTTATGTGAGCTACTGGTTCGAATTGAACAAAAATCGTTATGCGCAACAGCATGTATGTTGCAGCGATGGTGTTTTAATAAACAGAATAATAATTCTTATCTAAATACTTAAAGGTGATTAGGTACGTTAATCATCAACTAGTATTTAATTTTGTCAAGATTGCTCTTGACATACTTATAGTTTGATTTCAAATATTATCTTAGAATGTTATAATCATAGTTTCAAAATCGCAACAAAATAATAATTAACTGAGCTTGTCACAATGGGGAAAGCCGGTCAAAGCTAATTGTAGATGGCGCCACCATAGCTAGGCCCTAATCCGACCAATGAGGTAGTAAAATTTTGAAGTAGGTACCTATAAGATTTGAATCAATGCCGATGCTGTGAACTAGCTATGCTAGCGCCATTAGTTCCCCAGTTGCCATCCCCATTGTAGCCAAAAGATCCTATAGGAGTCCTTGGAACATTCGTTGTTTGGGGAGGTACCCCAGGGATTCAGCGGTAGCCGAGGGGAATGGGGAGCAGTCGGGTCGCGCGAGGATATCCTCTACCCCACGCGCCAGCCACCGCTGACGACGTCCAGGGTGCCGCCACCGTGGGCACTGGCTTGCGGAGAGCGAGTACTTAATGGTAGCTGTCGGTGTCGGTGTTTTTATGTTTGTTACCTCATTACTTGCGACTCGGTGAACCGATTTCCATGATTCTTTTTTTATTTGAAAGCGGTGCTTCCCGTGTGGTCCCATTGCCACCATTTCAGGATCTGATGATTGGATTTAGAGAAATCGTGGGCAAACCTTAAATTTTATAGGCTCACACATAGGTTTTCTCAAATCTTATGAAGTAATTTAAATACTTGAGTATGGAAATCATCATCTCATGTAGCTGAGCTGATGATGGAAGGTACAACTCGTCTAGTAAGTACTCGGCATCGACTCATTTAGTTTATGTTTGTGTTCGCATATCTCCGGACCTACAAGTCCGATTTAATTAATTCTTTCGTTCGGACGATACCTAGTACAGGTGTCGTCCAACTTAGAGAATGCTGCAAGTGCAAGTTTCATCAAAATCGGTTCAGTAGTTTTTGAGATAGGGAATGAATGAAAGAGATGTTAACGATGTTATTACCGGTGCTACGGATTACAAAATTCTAGTGCACATGTAAGAAAATGATGTACTTGACAAGAATTGTGGTTGAAAATTTAAACGAAAAAGAGTAAAATAAAAACTTTTTCTAAAAAAAATGTGACCGCCTTCAAAATCATCCACAAAAAAGGATAACTTAACGTACAAAACTTTTCTTTCGGAAGTCGGTGGCAAAAGAGACAACGAAACTAATAAAAAAAGTCAACGACTTCCGAAAGAAAAGTTTTGTAGGTTATTTTGTTATTTCTGTGCTTACAGAATGCTTTCAGTCAAGTTTCTTACAGTCAAAATGATGTTACGTAGGTGTACCTGTGTCTTAATTGACCTGTTGTGATCAGGAATTTTAACTTGCAGAACGTTTATGAAACAAAACCGGCAGACGCGACGGCGACGCCGACGTTTTACGAGCAATTCTTTGTTTGATGATAAAACAACTAAGTATAAATTAATTATGAAAAAGCGCACAACATGCTTTGAGTAGGTACATTATCTAAATCATTATTTTTAATGGGTTGTTGTAAAGCCACATAAATAACCAGGATAAAAAGTATGTCTAAATTAGCCAAAGGATTTTCTTTTGTTTTTGTTTTAATTATGATAATTGTAAATTCGCCCCATTTCTGTTGTCCGCACGGATAGCAGAACGATTATAGATAATAAAATCCAGCTCAAAACTACCGAAAACGAGGATACAGTGATCATCTAAACAGAAAGTACCGCTACTAGGAGAACAAGATCAATACTTTCTTTCGTGGGGAGTTAACTTTGTGGCGAATTAACAACAACAACCCTTTTCAAGAAAGCCGAAAGCCGCAGTTATCAGTCGTTCATTGAAAGAATGTAACGGATATAGTAGCGAGGGCGGCCGGCGTGTTGCGGGCGGGCGGCGCGGCGAGCGCGGGCGGCGCGCGGGTAGGGCGGCGCGCTTGCGCTGAGCTTTGTTTACATCGCGGGTGTTGTTTGCGCAGGCGAGGCGGGGCGCAGCGCTCCGCCCGCTCCGCCCACCGCCCGCCCCCGCGCCCACACGCCCACCTCCTACATCGTAGCTTACCAACTATTAAACGGTATGAATGCTAGTGCAACTTCATTTTAAGAGGTTGTCAATTTTTTCAGTCATTCTCAACTTGTCCTAGAATCCGAGATAGCAATAATAATGATTATAATGTTTTTTTTTTATCTTAGTCTAGGTCAGAAATGACTAACAGCCGTATTTATAGTCAAGTCAAAGTAATTTCTTTAGCTTAAGCAATTACTTGTGCAATTTTTTTAAGCTATAGACCTGAATTTTAACAAAGTGGGTACTGTAAAAGAAAGCAAAGGTATATTCTATATTATTACAGTTCAAACTTCAAGCAATTATTAAAGTACTTATTAAAAATCGTCTCATAATTAAATGACATTTACTCAAGTAAAACCTTTTACTTGTTTATAGATACGGGGGTTAGACAAGGTCGACGGTGGCGCGAGCTTACCCAGAAGAAGCTTGTTCACTCTAACTTTGAAGAGATTAGGGTTGTATGCGTTTGGAAAACAGACGCAGGCAGAAACTTTCACTCCGTCGCTGCCCGCATTATAAAAGACGTCTGGAAACGCTTAGTGCGAATTGGCGGTATAGCAATAAGGTAAGGATGGTAATTTGCCGTGCGTCTAGATGTTCGATGATAGAAATCTGTACAAGTCACTAATAAATCAACCTCATTTCCATAGTTTTTTTAAATAAACATCAAGATTTTTAGCTTACTTTACTGTTAATGCATAACCGCCTTCAAAAACGGACAAAATAACTTTTCTTTCGGAAGTCGGTGGCTTTGTTTTTTTGCCACCGACATCCGAAAGAAAAGTTATTTTGTAGGTTATTTTACCCTTTTTTGTGGTTGTGGTTGTTTTTGAAGGCGGTTAAATTTTTTTTCTAAAAAGTTTTTTATTTTACTCTTTTTAGTTAACTATTCAACCCAATTTCTTGTCAAATACATCATTTTCTTACATGTGCACTAGAATTTTGTAATCCGTGGCACCGGTATTAACTTCGCTCATGTACACATGCTAATAAAAACTGCTCATCTCAAAAACTGCTGAACAGATTTTGATGAAACTTGCAGTATTCCCTAAAGTGAACAATGTTCAGTACAACAAAAAAAGAATTTTGAAAATCGGTCCACAATTGGCGAAGTAATCGTGTAACAAACACGCAAAAAGTAATGTCATCCAAGTAGCCGAAATCAATAAAAATGCTCACGAAATAAAAAGTACTGAACCAAATTGTATGAAATTTTCATGGGACCACACTGCATATATACTGCATCGAACAAAAAAAGAATCACACTAATCGGACTAGAAACCTCGGAGCAATCGATGTACATACATAAAAAAAAAAACATACCGACCGAATTGAGAACCTTCTCCTTTTTTGAAGTCGGTGGCAAAAAGACAACGACATAAAAAAATAAAGCCACCGACTTCCCAAAGAAAAGTGATTTTGTAGGTTATTTTACCCTTTTTGTGGTTGTTTTTGAAATCGGAATGAAAACTACTACTACTAAAGACACACGACCTCGAGTTACTAGTAAAACGGACATAATTTAATTTATTTCAACTGGCAGATTCATCATCACCAACATCATCAGGCTACACATCTTCCCACTGCTGAGACACATACCTCCTGTCTGTGAATCCATCATGCGAGTTCAGTGTGGTTGGTGGATGTCACATGTCTTCAAATTTTTGGTTCTAGGACATCCCGGATTCCTCACGGTCTCACGGTCATTTCTTTCACCGTTTTGAGAGAAATGGTGATACAATAAATAACACAATCATGCGCCTGATTTGGGTTCAAACCCACGACCTACAACTCGTAATGGGCCACCACTGCTTTACTGTCAGGTAACTTGATCCATTTGATTAGGCTTAGTTACAACAAGGGCTTATAATTTAATAATGCGATGGAAACAGAACATTTTAATAATAATTATGTTGAATGTCGATGCATTCAGCACTGATCTGACTCATATAAAAGCGGTTGTATCATAAGACACATTTAAACAGCACAACACTTGATGTGTGTCAACTGGCCGCAGCAGTCGGAAACATTTATTGAATAAGTTACTCTAACACTTCATTGAAAGAGTGTGAGAGAACGAAACAGCTCAACAGGATTGAAGAGATGCGGTGATACGCAAGCAGCTGTACAAGGTATAGAAGAATTTTTGTTCCGGGGTCACGGTATTTGTTAGTCCTCTGGCCCTCTAAGGAGGCCCCATCATCATCCGGTTGCAGCTCTTACTTAGGCATTTCATTGGTTTAAGCTGCCGGTAATTCTGCGCTCATTAATTAACACCTGACTGAGTAAAGTAGCCGAGAAAATAATAATATCTGGTTTGTCCTCCAAAAGTATGGGTACTAAAACAAGATCGTCAATATCATTAATGTTGGCATGACCGTGCGGTCATGCCAACATTAATGATATTGCATTGGTTTCCATTTGACTAGAACTTTCAAAGGAGATCTGTATTATAAAGAGGATTAAAGCAAGGCTGCATCATGGCGGCCACATTCTTTACCTTCAGTTATCATGTCAACACTGAAAAAGATCTCCATTTTGGAGATTTTTACGCTGACGATGTGTGCATCATGTCCCACAGCATAGTAAATCTACAATGTTACGGACTTTTAAATTTTGTCAACGATTTGGCCTAGTGAACAGCGCTTCTAACTTCTCAAATATACAGCTAGCACGGGGCTACGAAGCTAATAATGATGCCACTCTGAACCCAATGGAAACAACGGCACACGATGACTTCACAGAATACAATTTCACACTTTGCTTGATTCTGGTCTTAGAACGAAGCTATTTTACGCGACATACTTCTTTGATAAAAAGTATCCGCGGGCCTGGAACAGAACCTTGGGGTACCTTGTTGCTGTACTGCAGCCCGTTGCTATTACGAGTAAATAAAAATCTACAAAGCTGCACCACATTTCGTCGTCAGATTAATGACACAATAACTCCTTGTTTTCCATTAATTTTTGCCACCACTTTACCATCTGTCACGAGAAGCTGTAAATTTTGTAAATAAAGAACTTCAATTAGTAGGTAACTCAAAGTAACATAGGAACGAAAACTAGTAATTTCTTGTCGTCTTGTTGTTTTTTCAAGTTATCCTAAAGTGTCGAACCCCTAATGTGTGTTTATTACAAAAATTGCTTCTCGTGATGGGAACTGTAGACTGCCATTACACTGATTGGTAAGAATATCACACATAATAAAAACCAACATAATTTAGATTTTGGTTAGATTTTCCACAAAACTTTCTAAAGAGACATGCCACTTGCTAGCCGAAGTCGCAGTGAGTTTCTGTATCGGGTTTCCTTGCCATAAGTCGTGACCTTATATTGGGCATCTTTGAGGTATTAAGTACTGCACCAAGTGCGACGATATTCTCAGATTAAAATGCGGTGTGTGAAGCACCTGCTTTTGTTCGATGTGAGCGTGTGAGCACTGGTGCTACCTCACGTCTGCTCGCTAATACGTTGTCCTAAGGTCAACAGTTGTTGCTCTATTGTTGTGCTCATCTGACAGTCTCGTAGTCGTAACATTTTGAAGGCAAAAATTTGACGGGCAGGTGCTTGTATTTTGTATTTGTGCGTTTTCGTAAATCATTAAACATCCAAGTAAGATTATTAACTCTTCAAATTTAACCAAGGGGATCCCTTGTTAAAGTGGTCAGTAATTATGAATATTGTAATCCTTCAAAGGATCTAGGTCAACTTAAACAGTAACCCTGAATATATGCTACAAAAAAGCGCGCCAGTGAAATATTTGAATTCAAGATTGTCTTAAATCAGAGTCTATAAGTAAAGCAATAACATTGATACAGCTCTCTGTATTTTAAACCGTGTTTAATTGTTGGTTGAGTCATCGAGTGTAGGGTGTAGATATAGTTTTGGGATTCCTATCAATTATTACAATTCTTTTAAGTTCGAATCTCCTCAGACGACCACCGACCGAGGTAGGTAGGTTCTAAAAGTACTACTCTACTCTTTAAAATTCCTTGTCTTAGCCTGTTCTTCTGTTACAAAATTTTAAATAAGACGAACTGCTTTCTGCAGAAATTGTATTAGATTAAAAAAAGACGAAATAGGCATTGACTTACAAATAGAAGGTTGCAGGATTGTGAATTTGGACGTGTGTGGTACTTGACGTTTACGGTATCTATCTTATGAGTTACTTTAGGACATTGAGATTCAGATCAATCAAAGAGATTCCTTATGAATTAGGTTTTCGTTAATGTTTCAAAGATTTCTGAAATTCTTGGATAATTATTAGGATACAAGAAATAGAGCTGCCCAGGCTGAAGACGAGGGAGAGGTATTTGAGAATTTGATTTTTTGTGAAAGGAATGTGATCGCGGTGCGTGTAGCAGCAGTCATGAGCGTGGAGTGGTCGCTCTGAGCGCAGCCACGTGAGCGGCGTGCTGATGGGGTGCTGGCGGGCTTCATCAGTATGTGTGTCACGCGCCGCGCTCGGGACATACCGCACTGTGCCCGCTCCCCGCTCCTAGCGTGTTCCACTGATATTCGCCATGTTACTATCACATTCTCTGTCACTTTGGAACGGATGCGATTATTTTGCTTCGAGTTTGTGACTAACTAGCAGACATCCCGACTCCTCATAACAAAAGATGGCTGATTGGGGAGGAATTTTCGACTAAACTCTAATATGGTCACGATTTGGTGGTTTCCTACGTTGCAGTTCATAGTTTTTCTTGCACTTTATCTTTTTAGGCGAATACCGAGTCCAAGCTTCATGTCAGTTCTGTATCAACCAGCTTAACTCTAGGTTTCTACGAATAGCAATATCCTTGTGTAGAGAATGTGTGGTAGTATGTGTTGTGGACGTACGCGCAGCAGGCAGGCGAGGGCGAGCAGCAGCGGCGCGCGCCGCGGGATCCGCACGCGGCGCATTGGATCAGCGCAGCGCCGGGCGCCGCCGGGGCGCGCGCGCCACCCGCATGCCGCCACGGGCTGCGGCGTCGCACTGCAGCGCCGCTCTGTCTTACCGCGCAGGGTCGCGGCACTCACTACACTCACTGCACTGGGTACACTGCGGACACTTCGCACTTCGCTGCACTCGTGCGCTCTCCGCGGGCCTCGGGCTTCGACTGCCGGCGGCGGCCGCCCCTCGCCCCGCAAGCGCATGCCCCCCGCGCCCCCGGGCCCCTCGGCCTCCCATCGGAGCTTTTAATCCGGCGCAGCACTGATTTACTTTTATTGCAGCTATGCGCGCCCCCCTCTCGGCCTGCGCCTGCGCCGCCGTTTGAACCCTGCTCTTGCAGTCTGGTGTCGTGTGCGATTGTGAGTGCGAGTTGCGACCCATAGGTAACTTGGCCGCATACTTGAACACTATTTTAGGGATTTTAATACTTACTACTTATCTTGATCGCACTCTTTTATTGTTATACGAGCAGTGCAGCTGTGGGTCTGGTCTGAGAGGGTTAGCTTACAAGTACACAGTGTACAGGAACGATAAACATAAAGTTATAGAAGAAGAAAGTTCAATATTATTGTAATATGATGTACATTTCAATGCTTAGGTACTCTGTAATCTTATCTATTGCTACTAAAAATGTGGGTTATTCTAGCATGTCAGTTCTTATTGGTTCAAACAAGACTTACAAAAATCTATTAAGCGTGAAAATACGAAAACGACGAATTTTTCCGGGGGACCTAACTAGATTTATTTTTCATCCCTGTAAACCCCTATATACCCATGTACACATTATACATATACCAAATTACATCAAAAACGTAATCGAGCCGTTTTCGAGAACCGGAAAATACATATAGGTACAAGGTGAATTTTCCAACTGGGAGTGGGATGGCTCAGATGGTTTACAGGAGGTACCCTAAAAAAATATTTTACGAGATTTTATTTTACCACTTTCTTGGCAACAAATCCGTATATTTGCACCAAATTATAGCTCTCTAGTACTGTGCGTCTCTGAGCTAAACTGCGGACAGATGGACGGACGGACATGGCGAAACTATAAGGATTCCTTGTTGACTAGGGAACCCTAAAAAATGAAAAACGTGGCGAGAATTAAACGCTTCGCATTAAAAAATACATTGTTAAATTCCGTAATCCACGCGAACGAAGTCACGGGCACAGCTAGTCTCAAATAAAAAGAACATTGCGCGGACACTGCGCTTGCGCCGGAGCGTGTGTCTGTGCGCTGTCTCTTTATTATGAGAGAGCTTAGCTTCTTAATGCAGATAATTGGCGCACCGCTGAGTGTGCGTCTAATTAACAGACAGGACATTGATACGCTGGGAGCGGGAGCCGGCGGCGGGCTGTTCATTAGTGCTCTACGTCACCGCGTGCACCGCGCCTCACAAGCAGTAGCGTTGTGTCGCGATCTACATCGCGTATACCTACTAGTTGTTAGCATTTGTTAATTGTACTCGATTAGTGCAGCAAAGCTTACACTACAAGCGTACAAGCTTATGTTACAAGCGTTAGTTTCATTGGTGACGTCATCGTTGGAGTCTGCATGACTAGCGGCGGGCTGCTGGCCTGGCCTCAGTCCCTCATGACAATTGCCGCATCGTCTCTCAGTGTAAGGTCCACCATCTCGCGCACGCTGCCCACCTCCTCCGTGTGTACGATATAGGAGCGTTGTCAAGTCTCCATAGGTATAACTTATTTAAATCTCAAGTAACGACAATAATACCTAAATTATGTGAATTCAATCTAATTCATTGTAAGTCATGTGAAGTTACGTCTGACATTGATATTCATATTACGTCATATTACGAGCGGGTGCGGAGGGAGGGGGGCTTGCGTAGCGTAGGGCTGAGACGTGGCAGATAAATGGGCGGAAGCTGTGAGATGTTATCCCGCGAGTCGCGAACGAGCCACATCCGTCGCATGGCGATAGCGCATCGACAGCGTGCAACTGTGTAGGGTCCGCCCGTAGTAGTGAGTGGTGGTGTCGCGTCGTGTGGCACCACACCGACACTGGCTCGTGTGCTGTTGCTGTCGAGTACTTCTTGAGTACAAAATAGTGGTTTCGATCCTTCTGTGACCATAGAAGAGAAGCCTGGAAAGTCAGTTATTGAGTGTTCCTGCGACACATGAATTAATTTATCACGATCGATGGTATTGCCGGTACTATCAAGAATTATATACATAATTCAATGAGTAATACGAATCACTATATTTTAGATTGCGTCAGACACATAATTATATTAAACTAATTTTTGAAGCTGAAAAGTTTGTTTGCCTGAACACGCTAATCTCAGGAACTATCGAATTCATCCTTCATGCTTCCCACAATTCGATCCTTATTAGCAACTTTATCGAATGGTGTTGTAATACAGATTGTGATTTTTTTCTAAACCAGCTGGTTGTATTCCTGGCAAAGACATTAAACCATATACGAGCAGTAGACGGGACATCACGAAGAAATTTGTAATCCAAAATTTTTTACCAATAGGTAAAAAGTCTCTTAGTCTAGTAGTCGCTTTGCTATGCAACGCTTAGATAGTGCTACTGACGCACGGCATCAACAATTTTGTATGACAATAAATTTTCACAATGCCCGCTCTATAGGTTCTTTTAAATCTCTTTGATTCCTGGCCAGGATTATTGATATTTCGTCAAAATCGGCCTCGAGACTCCAACATTTTTCGATATTCCTCATAGTTTCGGATACAGCTGCATATAATTATGTATACGCCCAGTTGTAAATTGACCCTGTATATGTGTGATGCACAATTTACAAATTAATATGTAAATGCATAAAATCATGCATAAAATTCATTATTTTAATACAACGTTTAACCTTACAATATCACATCACAAGGTCGACTACCGGTCCTTGAAAATTGCACTGATCTTTTTCTGAATAATGTTTTTGATGAGGAAAGTACGTAAGTTTAATAATTCTGGTGTCTGAATCCGATGATCTTTGTCTAGAGAGCGAATTGCCAATGAAGTTGCTAGAAATGCACCCTCTGCGGTATTGTAGTCGTCAACAGTGATTACCTAATGAACGGCGCCCGCGCCGACCAGGCAGTTCACACACTAGTTATGTGCAGTGACACCGCGACACAACGCAGTCCGCCACACGAGGCGCAGGTAGCAGGTTGCTTTGTCTGCATCATTTTCAACCTCTCGCACCTCTCCTACGCAACAACCTCACTTTTTTATTTTAATCCAACTTGTCTGAAACAAAATAACATAAAATTGGTAAGAAAACATTTACCAACCTAATTGTGATTTGACAACCAGATGGATGAGATCTCATCAGTAGCACCTCAGATCAGTGAGGATGGAGCCGGTGCAGGCGCGCGCGCCGCCGCCGGGCGCCGCAGGTGCGCGTGCGCCCCACAGCCCGCGGCGCGCCGGGTACTGCTCGCTGGTGGGGTGACACTAACGATGATAGCTGCCGCTATTTATATTATTTTCAAAACATGAGTCAGGTTCACTTCGCAATAGCTTTGCTGAGCAGCTTTGTCACAGCTGATAATGTCCTGAAGCCATACCTTGGACATCACTGACAATCGGTTTTTTATTTCCGTTGTAAAATCAACATAAGTAATGTATGAGTCCACCCACGGCCTGTCAGACTTGTACTGACTAAAATCCACGGTGAACCTTCAATAGCCCTTTACGTTCCAGGGTCACGGTCACCTAATGAGACACTTCCGCGACCTCGAGACAGTCCCGCAACTCCAACTGACTGTATTTAAACTTTTACATAATATTATAATCGATATAAGTCCTAAGCAATGCAAGAAGCCTGTGGGCTCACAAGAGGCGACTTAATTAACTGTGACAGCAGAGGGCGTCCACACCCTCACTCACACGATAAGGAAGGATCTTGTAGGTCCCACACGTGGACATTCTCAACACAGCTGCCTCTCGACTTTTGACTGAGCTTTTGACTCAACATGATGATTTTTCAAGAATTACAGGAAAGGGAGAAGTGACCGGATTTGTATCGTAACAACAGAGCCACTCGCATGACAAGTCCTTGTCGCGATGATGGTCAGTCAACGTGAAATCGTAACTCGTAAGGTATGTTATACAAATTGAATGAGAGCGTCGTTAGGGGCGAGGGGAGGACGCGCGGCCCGGGGGAACCGGTCGCGCCAGCACCGGTATGTGCGCACCTGAGATTTGTGCACCTTGCGCGAACTGCGCTGCCCGTCTCTGTTACCAACACCGCCGCCTTCGCCAGGACTCTCCACACCAACTCTGATACTGCTTTGTATTACTAACTGTTATCAATGTACCGTGGATGAAAGAAAAAGGAGTGAATGATGCTGTGAAGTCTGATAGGGGACAATGGAAGAAAAAACCTGTTACGCCCACCCCAAGTAAAATGTTATAAGGGCAGGAAGATGATGAATCAATGAACCGTGTAAAGTGTAAGTAAGTCACTGTTTTGATGGCCATCATCATTACCTGAGCAGTTTTGTTCAAATCCTGTACGCAAGTAGTTGCGACGACTGTTGGGTGCGCTCCCGAGGACCGGTTTAATGAGCGGCTCCACCAGCGCCCCCCCCCCCCTGACCCACGGGCCGGGGCGGGGCGGGACTGGGCGCGGGATAAAATCTCAGCTGTGGCACAACATGTCCTGTTTATTTTTAACTTACTGGTTATATCGAATGTTTCCACCTGTGCACTGTAGTGAGTCGCTCGGGGCTCGTCGCTGAAACACAAATACAGTCAAGCAGATCATACTTTGACTGTATTTATATTTACTAGATTGACAACTACTGAGCTTTCATGTTTATGCATAGGGGCAGTGCAGTTTTGAGTCACTTTGTTTGTGTACATCGCAATCGCGCAGATAAGACCTCGCGTGGGATCTGAGGAGTGGCTGAAGAGGCGTCCTCACCTTCCGCCTGACGCAGGTCCCCACCGGACACGGTTGTTTCGAGAGATTTCTGGAGCGGGTAACGCCCGGGTATCAACACAATGTGTACGGTCCGGAGGACAAGGCAAAGCATGCAGTGGAGGTCTGTGCCGCTACGGCGAAGCACCGCCGTGTTCTCACGGAGGTGATAGAATGCGGGGACCTCGGTGAGGCTGTGTTGCGGATCGAGGTTCCAACCCCATCTGCCCAAGCTGCCGCGGGAAACGCCCAGGCTGTCGGATATCGATCTGCGTTTTGTGGCCACTGCAGGCGTGGGCTTGAAGGGTGGAACGGCCAGTAATTTGAGGCGATGGAAGGTCGTCGTCCAGGTCCTGGCACGGGTTGAAAACGCGGTCAAGTCGTTTTAAACGCGCGCCCCTTATGGAGCTGTCGGCGAACCGACAGGGCTCTCTTCACTTACCTATGTTGAGCTAAATGCATACCGGAGTTACGGGGCTGTGAAAGCAGGTTACCTCCTACGGCCCTGGTACACAAAGGGCATTTTATGCAAGAATGTTTATTACAGTAAAAGTCACAGGCCCGAGCAAGCCTTATTGTATCCAGTCGCATAACAGAACGTGTGACAAACAACTGACATCTCTCCTTATAGCTTTGGCTGTAACTTCGACTTTGATTTTGAATTTGACCAACCTATTCCAATTCTTATACACTTCAATAATAAATCATGGCAATTTACAAAATTCTTGCGAAAAACTAATAAGTATGGCCTAAACAGCTAAACTGTTCACAATTGTAATGAGAAACAACGCTAAAACGAGCAAGGTCACAAAGAAAAGCCAGTACTTCCTAAAAATGGTGTACGTAGTGCGCGGGCGGTACAGGTGCAGAGTGTGGGACCCGCCGGTGTTTGCACACGTTGTGTAAGAAAAACGAGGTTCAAATTAACGCATCCCAAACTTTGTTAGAAAAACAAGAGTGGTCCAGGTGTGCGGCCGGACCCGCGCCCCGCTCCCCGCTCCCGCGCCTCACGGCGCTCTGCGCTCGCCCGCTGTTTGTCCGGCGGCTACCAAATATTATTGGATGATGATAGGCCATTGACGCGCGTCCCGGTCATTGTCGACGTTAGACACCGCGCCGCGTGCTGCCATTTCTGAGACATGTCGCCCTGTCAGTGTCGTGAGTATCCTATGCAATATGTCAATAAAATGGTTCCCTATCTATTTGCATATATTTTTTTAATTATGCATATAGTATAATGCATATTAAATATTATTATAATTATTATATACGCATAATAACTTTATTAATTTTTTAGCTTGGTTGAATCATCAATGAGTCCTCCCACCCAGGGCAGAGCAGGAGGGACTGTCAGACTTGTACTGACTAAAATCCACGATGTTCTTCAATAGCAGGCTGTTGCAGGTCATGGCCGGTTAAACTGCTAGAGAACGCTATTCATAACAGCATTTTTGTACAAGTGAGAACGCAAGTCGCAGATACACAGCACGGGTTTCGACCAATGAAGAGAACCACCAGAATTTGAGATTGTGGACAGTGGACGGGAAGGTGACGATGTTTATATCGAATATAAAAAAGCATTCGAGCTAGTCGATAACAAAATTCATATTGCTCAAAAAGTTAGCAACAGTTGATTTCACGCCACACCTACTTCATTTCTTTGCCAGTCACAGGAGTGGTAGGCAGCAATACGTAGAGTACGAGGGACACCAGTCAGAGCCGTACTTTACGCGGTCTGGTGTAAGTCAAGGGAGTAACCTCGGGCCTCTGCAATAATAATTATAATTATGGTCAACGCCCAAAGCCGTTACAGATGCAAATTGTTAATTATTTGCATTTGATCTTAATTTATCCCAATGAGGGGTGATGATCACTGTGCATGCTTACAGAAGGGTGTTGATAGCAAGGAATATTTGAAGCGAGGAAAACCATCTGCTCTTTATTCAACATTCAAAATGTGTCACAATCATTATTTTACTTGCGTGTGGTCCTACCGTTCACTAATATAACATTGATGGGTTCCTGATGGCCAGGATTACAGAGTTTAGGTACTTAGGAGTTAGTATTAGCATTGCTTTTCGTGTTCATTACTGTAAAGAGCTGAAAACACCCCTACAGAAGGGTTTCTTTTACCTACTTTGACTTCAAAAAACTATAAATCTGAAAAAAACGATCCGATTAAAATTGAAAAAAAAAATTGTGCTAGTGAAGTTTGTTGATCGTCTAGACTACAAGCTTGATTTTAAGAGAAAAAACCAAGTAGATAGCGTTACGACATAGAAATTCCGTTATTATAAAAGGTAGGCCCCTGTTGCGGTGTGACTCACATACTTGCAAGTAGAGCAGCAATCAGCATGCGCATACGCAGTGGTAAGTTTAGTGGTTGGCATGTGGCGTCAAGTGCACGCGAGGGGTGCTCACGCGCAATAGTGCGCACCCCTCGCGCACTGCGCACTACATCTGTGCAGCGCAGTTCTGCTCGCTACTGTACTGTTACGTTGTGAGCACACAAGAGCCGCATCATTATCTGACACTCGCAACAGTGGCCGAGTGGCGCACAGATGTGAACAATGGTCGCACTGATTGTGACAACGTGGATTATTAGTTATTACACTAACATTTATCTGGAGTCGTCGTGGTGTCGCGGTGACGGCGGGGACTGCTTATTATATCATTCATTCACATGTAGCCAATTACTGTGGCAAACGAATACGTGAATATGGTGCCTAATAGTACCTATTCTATAAAGCTCTAAGCGACCTGGTCCGCTCCATCGCCGGCCACCCCCCTTTATCGGATACTTTTGAAAAATCTTAATAGGTACCTAAGTAACTACACACACCGGTAAAATTAGCGGAACAGAAAAAAAAGGTCGCCGATGGATGCAAGTGGCGAATTGTCGTTCGGCGTGGCGGTCTAAGGGGGAGGCCTATGTTCAGCAGTGGACGTCTTCCGGCTGGTGATGATGATGATGATGATGATTGTCATCTCGCAGGCTCGAGGAGGTTGTGTGGTGCTTACCCAGAAAATCCTGTGGGTTTCTTGAATCTAATCAAACTAAGAGAGCACACACTAATGACACATTCTGTGGGGTCCAAAGCTCGGTCAAGGCATCGCGTCGTTGGGAGGACAGCGAGTGACAGAATGGATCTGAATGATGTTTTCATTTAGGAACAAGTTTAAAGCGTTAGGCTCAACATCGTAGGTTTCTCGAACAATTAAAGGTCGCGGAAGAATAGATTACCTACCTATTTCCTTAGTGGATGCTTGCACTTTAATGATCTATGTGCAAAATTTCAAGTCCCTAGATCCAGCGGTTCGGGCCGTGCGTTGATGTATCAGTCAGTCTGTACTTGAATTTGGCTAATTATCTAAATAAACACTTAAACATCAATTCAGATCTTGCCCAGCACTTGCATGCTTACACATTTCTAGAACTGATTTACACGTGGGAGCAGCTCGTGACGTGTGTCGGTGTGTACGATACGTCACTCGCCGTCCGTCACGCGTGCGTGTGTTGGAGTGTCGTGTCGGACACGGTGGTGACACTTAACGGCCATTCTCCGGTTGCAAGTTTTTATTTGTCCGGGCCCACTAAATCCGTAATATGATCATATTCAAGCGTGGTTTTTTTTTATATGTTAGATTACGACCGTATCTAGCTGTAAACAAAATATTGGGTTCTGTTTTTAACTAGTAAGCCTAAATTAATTGAATCTCTGTTCGAAAAAGCACTATTTTCTAATTACCGTGGCCTGTCCGCACCCCAACTTAATGTTAAAACTTGCTTGTAATTTCTCAAACCTGCAGATTTACTTTGATCCATTCAAAGTTTTAAATAATACTAAGCAACGTGTATCACCTACCAAAATATGGACTCAATAGAACCAGTCTATAAATAATTATAATTAAATAACTGCGTGTCCGATAGAAAGTTATAATTACCGTAACATGATCTGTTCTCGAGTGCACATGCCTAAATAACGGTATTTGGCACATCAGTACCGCACGCGTCGAATGTCCTCAGGCTGTGCTGCAGCCCATTAGCAGTCGTACGTCTCAAACTCTACTGTAGCGCCAACGAAACACTTGAGTATATAATTTCCGTAGCCCTTGGTTCAAAACTTTTCTAATTACCGTTATACTTATTTAAATACTCATTTTTTAAATTAGACCCTAGTTGATAATATAAATGAAACAGTGCTTTGGCTTACGTATGTTATGATAAGCCAGTATTTGCAGACTGTGTTGGTTTTCGAAATTTTGAAGAAAGTCTATCGTTTTCTAATTACCGTATACTAATTACCATGTGTAAATAATTACCGTTGTATGTAAAACTTATACAGAAAAAATCAAAGTAGAGAGTAATAAAAAACAAAAGGAAAAGGAAAACTTGGGAACAATCGAGGAAAAGTAGTCATAGATCTAGACGTGCTTGATAACAGCATTATCAGATCCTCTTGCAACTCTGTCAATACCATTCATCATCTCAGCCTTTCGCAGTCCACTGCTGGACATAGGCCTCTCCCGGAGAGCGCCCCAGCGCACGATCTCCTGCTTTTTTCATCCAGTCACTGCCAGTCACCTTCTTCAGGTCATCGGTCCATCTTGCCAGGGGGCGTACCTCCCTACGCTTACCTACACGCGGTCTCCATTCAAAAACCATCCCACTCCACCTATCGTCGGTTCTGCGGCAGACATGACCAGCCCACTGCCACTTCAGCTTGCTATACATTTGGAAAATATCTGTAACTTTGGTCGTATGCCGTACCTCATTCCGGATTTTAACCCTTAGTGAAAACCTAAGCATAGACCTTTCCTTAGCACGCTGTGTGACATGAAGTCATTCACATGTTCTACGTTTAAGCTTCGTAGGTTAGGACTGGAAGGACGCACTAATTGAATACCCGGCTTTTCAGACACTGTGGCAGTGGTGACGTGAGGATATGACGCATTTTCCTCAATGCCAAGCTGCACTCTTCTGGCAATTTCCCGCTCAAATTTATCTCTACTCAGCTGTAATACCTATCCGAGGTAGATGTATTCTTTGACAACTTCGAGTGATAAACCATCGACGGAAAGTGGTTCTGGGACGACATGGTCATTGAACATGACCTTGGTCTTGTCCAGGTTCATCCTTAGACCCACACGTCCCGAGGCAGCATTGAGACTGTTCAGCATTTTTTGCAGGTCTTGCAGCGATTTCGCCATAATAACTATGACATCAGCAAAACGAAGGTGCATTAGGTATATATCGTTGACATTGATGCCCAGTCCGTTCCAGTCCAGCTTCTTGAACAAATCCTCCAGCGGGTTGGTAAACAGTTTAGTTAGGGGATATTACAACTCCCTGTCTCACACCTCTTAGCAGCTGGATGGTGTTTTGTACTTGGACCGACATCGACGCCATTCTATAATGTAAACCTACATAATAGCATGGCGTTGATGTTGCCAGCACCTCTATGTACCGCCAATTGCTGCAAGGATTCTAAAACAGCCCAGGTTTCGACGGAATCGAAGGCTTTTTTGTAGTCCACAAAGGCCGGTTATACTTCTCTGTCTTCTGTATAACCTGCCGCACTGTATGTATGTGGTCTAAAGTGCTATATAATTAGCCTTTACGAAACCCAGCCTGCTCCGGTGGCTGGAAAACGTCAAAACTAGCGGAAATAAAGAATAAGAAATAAATAGCGATTCGTGACGACACTCGAAAACATCTTGTAGACGTGACACAGGAACGGGATTGGTCTGTAGTTTTTGAGGAGAATTTTTGTCTCCTTTCTTGAAAAAAAATGTCACCGCGCCCCTGCTCCACGCCTCTGGGGTAATCCCACTGGCTATGACGAAGTTGAACAGCCTCTTAAGCTCGCCGAGCCCAGGTTGCCCCGCTGTTTTTAGGAGTTCGGAGGTGATGCCAACACTTCCATACCTACCTTAATAATATCAACTCTGCGTCCAACTAGTGCTCTCTCATCTTCTTTTACTTGTACTTTGTCATTATTGAGCAATATTGAGCAATTGAAAGAAAATAATGATACAAGTATGGAGATACAAAATATTTTCTAATTACCGTAGCATCAAATATCCAACTTGTCTAATTACCGTACCCAATTTTTTTTTAAATCTCATTATCTAGAAAACCACCAGTAATAACAAAATGCCAAAATAACTATTGAATTCCTATCTTTTATATGTTTCATATTCTAATGTGTTTAACGTCATATCAGTGAAATTAAAAAAGGGCACGGTAATTAGGCAAATAACACCTATCTGGAGAATGGCCGTTAACGATGTGTCTCGTCCTCTGGCTGCGGGTATAATGCGGTGCTGCGCATGCGCAGCGGATGCAGCGCGGCGGCGACGTGCACTAACTCGGCTATAAACTCGCAAGCACGCCACTTAGCGAATAGCTGGACAACTTAAATATCGGTCGCACGAGAACGAAGTCTTCACGTAAATTGTTGAGGTGCAATTGATCGGCCATACAGCGGTCACGGTGGCCCATCGCCATGGCATGCGCATGCGCGTGCGGGTGTCGCTGTTGGCGCATTGTGCTAGTGAGAGGGCGAGCGATACGCGGCCGATGAAAGCTCGGCTCACGTAGAGGCGCAGGGTGCTCTATATGACGTGTCTGTAGGAGTTGTTTTCAGACTCTATAATAATGGTCTCTTGATTAAAAAGTAGAAACTTGCTCTATCCCGATCAAGCGCTGAATACCTACTTGATGTTGTACTGGATTGAAGTGTAGGTTTACATTATTCCAGTATCAATCTAGTGCCGAAATCCAGGGAGTCTAGATCCAACGCTGGATCAAGCTGTCAATTGGCAACTATTAATAGCGAAGTAGTTGGCTGTTGGCACTGTTGGAGGCACTGTACACGCGGATCTTTTAGAACAAATTTCGAATGTTTTGAGTGTCCAGTGCTGTGCCTGTGAAAAACTGTACATGTTGGTATCAAATAGTGCAAGCAAAGCTCAGTTTTCAAATCAATATGTCACTATTTTACATGCGCGTGTTTGACCAACTTAGTAGGTACAAGAATAGCATTCATACCGCGTGCACTCATCTTAATCATACCATTGTCAATAAATATCAATCGAAATCAAAATCAAAATATTTTTATTTTACATGGGCCTCAGCTCAGTGGGCACTTATAAAACGTCGAGAACCGTGCCAAAAATTTTTGGCACGGTTCGGGTTGGTCGTTTCCATGGAGAAGAACCGGCAAGAAACTCCATGGTTGCTCTTTTAAAATGTTGTTGTTACAGTTTGGTATACATGGATACGAGAGAACATCGCAGGCACGATAAGGAGAGGGAACTTCTTACCAATGCTAAACAAAAAAAAAAAAAAATAATAAATAAGAAAGTATGTAATCATATAAATCAATCAATTGGGTATCAATAATAAGAGTATCAATACTTAAACATCAACTCAAAGTGTTAGGTCACTAACGATTAACCATACTCACGAACCTGTGTCTACAAGGTTCTAGAACATTTTACTATGTATACAACTGTGTAGAAGTCCGATAATGTTTCTTAGTTACGATAATGAGGAAAAACATGCAGAATCCCACATCCGAAAACAGAAAGAGACACATTGAGGATATGTCCGCTGTGACAAGCGGGCCGCGGGTTAGTTGTGAAGTGATAACATAATTGTAACAATATAAATGATAGCCGAGTTAATAATAACTGTGTCGCTTACATAATAACCGCTCTAGATAGGACAGTGGCACACAAGGGAAGGACAGGCGGGGGGGGGAGTCGAATACGAACTTTACATTTAAGATGCGTCAACACTTGCTGAAGAAGTTGCTCATGCAATTATAATAAAGCTCATATAGAACTTGGAGACAAGCACAGGGCAACATAAAATGTTCAATTAATCCCTAGACTCCAGTTCTAAAAAAAAACAGATAAAGATACTACTCAATAAAACGAACTTTGCTTATAAATTACATGAATATTACACAGAAGTTGTGATCTTAAACACATTTTTTTCACCGGGGAACCCTTTAAGTCCACAGCACTTCAATGTTCCAAACTTAAGTATATCGCAAAAACTTAAGATGTACATACTCGTAATTATTTAATGAACATCTGTAAAATTACCAGATGCTCGAGAATTCTACAAGCAGCGTCTTCGCCCAAATTCCTTGGAATCGGTCTAATGACCGTCTAATGTTTCATTAAAATCGCTTTCACTAACTTTGGGACTTAGACGTATGTACATCCTGCTTATGGCCTGAACTATGACGTGCTATTAAAATAATTCCGAACAAAAGGACTTTTAATTGTGTTTACAATATCATTCGGCGTACACGGTGTTAATATACGACATCTTAACTTAATGGTCTGTTCTCACACTTCCCGAATAGTAGCGATCTAATTGCGATAGCGTTAACATTCGCGATAGCATCGCTGGACTCATATCGCTCTCCATTACCCGCCACGTACTCACCGCTAACGAGCGCGCGTTATGATTATTATCGCGTAATCTGATGTTATCAACTAACTGGAGCACGCCGAGTGTGGACTGACCACTGGCCGGCCATATTGTGTCAGCTTTGGAATCAAATAAAAGTTTATTTAACTAGGTACAGTTATGGCGTAATAGTTCAAACAGACTCAAATCTGTAGCGACTGAGCATCACACAATTTTGGCAGGCGTCGTTATCAGTAGCAGTAGGCGACGGCACGCGCTGTGCCTACCCAGTGATGATAGCACGCGCGCGCTATCGCGGCGGCAACACGCGCGGATGCAGATAGCGGGTTCCGGCGCGGCTCACTGCTGCTAATCTGCGCGCCAGCCGCCCGGTGTGCCCCGCAGGCCCCATGTGCCACTGCGGCCCATGTGACCGCACACCGGCCTGGCATGCCTCTGCTCGTCTGTAGACTCCCTACACTAAGAGGCAGTTGTTGGCTGGTGAATGCGAGCCGGTTTCCGCGTGCTGGTGTTTATGCTTCAACGCTATACGCTGCTGAAAGCTTTGTGCCAGTTTCTTTCCGATTCATTGTAGAGTCAACCTGAAGTCCACAAGTGCGAGTCGGACTAACGCTCGAAGGTACGCAACCTTCTAAAAACCCTCAAAACTATTATCACGGCAAAAAAACGTTTGTTGTATAACTTTCAACATTTGATTATCAGCATATCGAGCAAACACGAGCACGTTTTTGAGCTCATAAATATTGGGATTATTCTGTTATGTATGCTTATTATGCTATTTGTTGGCTAGGTATAGCGAAAACAGAAATACATGATCAGTCAAAATTTCAACTGTCTATAATATAGCACGGTTCATGAGATACAGCTTACTGACAGACGGACAAACAAACAGATGGACAGCGAATTTTTAGTTATTAGGTTTGTTTGAGGGTGACATTATCAATGAGTGGTAAAACCCAAAAATAAAGATTAAAAAAAGGGTCTCTTTTGACCCTTTGGGTACGGAACCCTAAACAACGAGATGAAAAGTATAGTTCAAACAAGCTCTAAATTAGTTGGTGTTATTGCCATAATAGAGAACATGCTCTCAATACTGACTTCAAAATATATCTGAAGTTCTGAACTTGATGGTGTGGTAGTGACAGTGACGAATTTAAGCCAGCACCTTGCATCGCATGCGAGTGGAGCGGACGTGAGCGCCCGGAGACTGCGCCCGCGCAAGTTCCCGCAACAGAAACCCGTAGTGAGCAGATATGTGCGGAGCGGCGGGTTATGTCAGGCAGAACCAGTCAGGTGTTATGTCAGAGGGACTCCGTCGTGTAGCCGCTCGCAGAAGTTCCACCTGCGCGCGCACCACATTCATTCGATGAGTGTTTCAGTATAAAACGCGCTACATGTTCCCTGCAAGTAGTCGTAGTCAGTCAGTATTTGAACGGAGTGGGCCTGCTGCGCAGTGCGCGGCGCGGCGGGCACCTGCACGCTGCGCGGCCGTCGACCCTGCGCCCGGGCGCGCTCCCCGCTCTCTGCACTCTATCATGTGGAGTGAAGGAGCATCCTGCGCGTTCGAGGATTGCCGAGTGCACCCCGACCTGCACACCCTGCACACGACGCAATCTCATTATGTGATGTTGCGGTTGGTGCCAGCCCCAGATAACATTTATCAATCTATTGGGGATTTAAAAAGCCGCCATTTCAAACTTTAAAAACAATATTTCTTTTTTCTCATAACTCATAATAATATTTCAATGATATTTTTCATTAATAATACTCGGAAAGTAGGTCATGTAGGGGTAGTAGGTACTGAGAGAGGAACGAATTGATGGTTACACCTTTCAGGAAGAATGACTTTAACACTGTCAAATTAAAAACAACAGTGCGTTAAAAGAGCACAGGCAATATATGGAGCCTGGACCATTGCTCAACAGCGATGAAACCCATGCTAAATGAAAGCTTTGCTTTATGCATTTCTTATTATGGCAGCTAAGTCGAATTCGAGCGCGAACAAGGTGATTTCGAGCATCGTAATTTTTTTCCCTTACCTAACCCAACCTGGGACGATATCAATTAAAAGATTCGAACGAAACAGATGTCATTCAAAGCGTGTGGTAGATACGATGTACTTTTACTATGGCGACATTCTTCAAATGTGTTAGGTTTACCTGGGATATCTGAAAATGTCAACCTAACCTATCCTGTGGCAATAATCTCCAACAGATTTGAAACAGATGATAAATAATAAGTACTAATAAATAACATGCGGGTATCATCATGGCGTTAAGCGCACTAACAAATATCCACCTCCCCAAATACAACAGAATCGGACTCTGAGTGTCAGCGTCAGGTGTTGTATCTCGCTCGTTGCCCATTCGTCATTTCCCATAGGGTCTGGGAGCGTGATGACACGCGTGTGGGACTGGTGCTTCTGCCTTCCGTCTCCATCCTAAGACACCGGATCATCTACGGAAATACTTGCCTTACCAATAAGGCCAACAATTTTGGAGTCGACAACAAGCAGTCTCGTGGCGCAGAGGCCAACAACGGCAGTACTACACTTGCAAGCGCGGGTTCAAATCTCAGCTACGCGCCGGAATCCTTTTTGTATTTGATTTTTATTATAATTGTTTTTTTTTCTTTTTGGATCTCTTTTTTTTTTTATTATTTTATTAATTTGCCGAATTATTGGACTAAATATAAGAAATTGCCACAATGAACTCTTTTGAAATGGAATTAGACAACATTACAACAAGAAAGCCACGACGGGCAAATTCACTCGATCATCTGTTTACTAATAATTCAACATTGCTTGATACCACCATGAAGAGCTTGCCAAACACATCGATGAACGAAAGCTACACTATTGTCAACCTCAACGAAACAATAAGGAGATTAACAATGGAACTTCAATCAGCACATCAGGAGATTGAAAACTTGAACAACGAAAACTTTCGATTGAAAATGGACATAGGCGAAGGTCAGAAAATTATTGATGCGTATAAAAAAATTTTCTCTTCCGATATCAAAAACATGACACCGACGACATCACGTAAACGTTACCTCTTTAGAACAACTAGTACGTCTACTCATTCTACACCTCCAACTCTTATTGAAAAAAAGAGTATATCTACCCATTCAACACCCCTAAAGACTCAACATTTTGATCCGGTAGACCATGACCTCAAAACTCCTCAACCTCCACTACAAAACCGCGAAATAATGGACAATTCGACACAATTTTTAGCAACATCTAAAGATAAAAACAAGAGCCCAAACACATATATTTTAAAATATCCACCTAAACTGACTCAAGATACTCGACATGAAGACTTAATTATTCCATCTTCAAATTCAGGAAACTTGGTAGAATTAAGCCACAAAATTTCTTCTCCGAGGATATTAGTTTTGGGTGACCAACAGGTGCGGAAATTTGCTCAAGAAATAGCAACACAAAGAAATAATAATAAATGGAACAACATCTACTCGGTATCGGGAATCTCAAAACCTTATGCAACGACTTCACAAGTACTGTACAACTTTGAAAAATTAGCAGCAGGACTCAACAGTGACGATATTATCGTATTGGGTATTGGAAGCAATGATAAAAACCCCTACTTAATTTTATCAGAATTATGTTCTTCACTGCAAAAGGTAAAAAATAACAAAGTGTTTGTTCTAAATGTTGTAAATAATCGCTACTTAAATACTAACCTAATAAATAAACACATAAAACTGTTTGTACGGAACTTTCCAAACTGCCAATTTATTGATACATCTGATGTGATGATACGCGATAATGACTATAATTATGTATCAAGGCGTTTTATGTGTTTTAAAATAAATATAGAAATTGATAACATAAATTACCAAAAATTAATAACGTCACAATTGAAACATAGATGTACCAATACAGCTTTACAGTCTGAATATAATAACAATGTTACTAAAACAAGTGGAATCAAAAAAGGAACTATCCCATATTATTTTAAAAAACAACGTAATACCACTGATAATATTTCTAAACCTATTATCAACTGCGAAAACACTAGCCAACCGATGTTTTTTCGAGGTTAGACGCAAATGTTCTCTTCTACATCAAAACATAGCTGGCGTATTGAGTAAAAAAGACCTTCTGGAATTAACAATAACGGAACTTGAAAAAACTAATAATATGAATATTGATATTGTTTGTCTCAGTGAAACATTTATACAACAAGGGGCAGAATCGAATCTTACCCTGAAAAACTATAAATTAGTGTCAGCCTTTTCAAGGCCGCATCAACGTAGAGGTGGGACTTGTATTCTGACCAAAAAAGAGCTTGATTGCAAACTTATATGTAACTTAATTGAGCCTAAGTTATATTTTTTTGAATACTGTGCAGTTGAAATCACAACTTTAAAACTTTATGTTGTCTGCATTTATCGCACACCAAATTCAAATGTTAAATTATTTTTAGAAAACTTAAACATCCTCTTAAGAAAACTCATGAGAATAATAAAAACATTATCTTATGCGGTGACTGGAACATAGACGCTATTAAATCAGATAAACTTTTCAAAGAACTAGAGTCAATCCTAAAAAACTATAATATCAATAATCATATCACAAATCCAACAAGGAAACTCTCTTGTATCGACTTAATAACGAGTAATATAGCAAATGTTAAGCCCCAAATCCACTACTTAGCTCTATCCGATCACGAAACAGGACAATCTATATGTTTTGAGGTAACAGAGAACACCACGAATCGTAAAAGACCTTTTTATTTTGAATATAGACGCGACTTTAGTCAAGATAACATAGATAAGTTTGTAAACTGCCTGTCTTCATTGTCCTTTTCAGATATTTACCAGACCGAAGACACTGACATTGCATTTAATTATTTCCATGACATTCTAATATTATTTTATAATTTATGTTTTCCCAAAATCAAGTTTAAAATAACGATCAAACCCTTAAAACACAAATGGATGACAAAAGGCATTAAAAAATGTTGTATAAACAAACGGCGTCTATACCTTAAATATCGTCTATCAACAGCAAATAAGTATCATCATAAAAAAACCTACAAGAAATATACCGCTATTCTAAAAAGATGCATGTTTCAGGCACAAAAAGGCGAAAACACACGCTATTTGTCTCAATCCAGCAACAAATGTAAAGCTGCCTGGAAAGTAATAAAAAGCAATACCAGCGAAAACCAAACATCTCATGACATAAATAAAATTCAATTGGACAGTCAAATTCACACTGACCCTGCAAAGATAGCTGACATTTTTAATAATTTCTTTATTGACATAACGAACAACACAGTTGACCCATCTATTGACTTTACACCACCCATGACATATAATCGAAACACAATGTATTTGACCCCAATAAATGACACCGATGTACGTAAAATAATAAGCTCTTTAAAATCAACCAACTCTACAGGCTACGACGACATTACCACAAAAATTCTCAAACTATGCTCTACGATTTTATCTGAACATATTGGACATATTATTAACTTATCATTTATGCAAGGCACATTTCCTGCACGGTTAAAATTCTCTATTGTTAAACCAATCCACAAGAAAGGTGACAGAGATGATGTAAATAATTACCGCCCCATAACACTGATACCAATACTGTCAAAGATATTTGAAAAGGCCATGCATGAAAAACTCTCCAGTTTCTTATCCAAATACAACATCCTGAATAAAAATCAATTTGGTTTCCGAAAAAATAAATGTACCACATCAGCTTGTTTTGCGCTACTAAAACTAATAACGAAAAGCCTGAATGATAAACTCCCTATAGTCTCAATTTTTTTAGATATGTCCAAAGCTTTTGATTTCGTTAATCATAAACTTTTAATTTATAAATTAGACCGATGTGGCATAAGGGGAAACGCACTGAAATGGCTCGAAAGCTATCTTACTCATCGACAACAATGCGTCGAGATCTCGGCACGAACGGGCACTCAGAAGCTCACATATAGATCTCAGTATCGTGAAAATAACTGCGGTGTTCCCCAAGGGACCATACTAGGGCCACCATTATTCCTTCTATATGTCAATGACTTGCCGAGTGTAACTTCCCACAATTGCACACTTTACGCTGACGATACGACAGTTAGTATTATAAATGAAAATACCGACATTGCTGAGTACCAAAATGAAATAAATATGACATTAAATAAAATTATAACATGGCTTGAACAAAATAATCTTCATATTAATATCAACAAGACGAAAATGATTCAATTTCAGACATATAAAAGTAATCGCCCTCGGCTTAAAATACACTACGGAAATGAGGCAGTCGAAGAGGTCGATACCGCAAAATTCTTGGGGATAATAATTGATAAAAACTGTAACTGGAAATCTCATGTTGATGACTTATGTAAGAAGATAGATCGATTTGTTTTCGTTTTGTACAGACTAACACGAGTGGCTAGTGCTGAAGCAGCTCTATGCGCATACCATGGCTATGTATCGTCAATTCTACGCTATGGCATAATAATATGGGGTAATTCTGTGGAACTGAAAAGAGTATTTAGAGCTCAGAAAAAATGTGTACGCGCAATTTGTGGAGCGCACCCACTGGACAGTTGTGTTCCACTATTTAAAAAACTTAAAATATTGCCACTTCCAGCACTCTATATTTATGAAATTTGTATCTTTGTACACCGAAATAGAAAAGAATTTGAATTGTATAATGATGTTGTATCTAGACCAAGCCGCAAAGTGTATATGCTTAATGTTCCCAGGCGTAGAATAAAATTGTTTTCCAATAATGTGTACTGTATGTCCATTACCGTTTATAACAAATTACCTGATAGCTTCAAAACTCTCAACTTCAGACCATTTAAAATTAAATTATTTAACCTTCTCTTAAGCAAATGTTTCTACTCGACTGAAGATTTTATGAATGAAAAATTTACCTAAGTATTTAACATTATTGCCTATAAATTGTATGTATCTATTTGACTAAATTATTCAATGTTGTTGAAGTTATTTAAATTATTTGTAATTCTTATGATTGTTAATCCTATTTTAATGTATGATGAATTGGTGACCTGTAAATCTTGTAAACCATATTTGTACGCCGGAAACGGCAGAATATTCTGATCGTAACTATACATAACGCACATAACAACTTTGTACAATATTCTGACAAATAAATGACTATTCTATTCTATTCTATTCTATTCTATTCCTCAGACCCTCGATGACTGTGATACCCCAGCTAGGTGGGTCATCAAGATGAGTGAAATGAGCCCAAACACGACGTTTCTAATTTTGATAGTCACTGGCCAGCAGTTGTCAATTGAACTTGGATGACTTGACACCTCTATATTTTATCGACTGTTATGAGGCTAAGTTGAGGAGTTCCTCTAGAGCGCTAGAATAGTTGATTTTAAGGAACTTTTAAATTAATTATCAATTTCATTGCAAATGCAAAAGCCCATACCAAATTTACGTTTCGACAGCTATTTGATGGTCACCAGAACATTGTGATCATCATTGAACTGTCAACAGAGATACGCTATAGCCCAGCTCGTAATAAATAAATGAAAATTATACCTACATATAGAATTCAAAACCTCCTCTTTATTTTTCTTCGGTTAAAAATCCGGGGTCGCGTGATGTCCCCGCGGCCGCGGGACTATCTTATCAGTTAACCGCGGCCCCGAAACGTAAACGGCTATTGAAGGACACCGCGAATTTTAGTCAGTCAGTACAAGCCTAACAGTCCCTTCCGTCCTGCCCTGGGTGAGAAGACTCATTTGATGATTTTACCATATAAAAAAAACTGAAATCCTAGTGAACGAAGTCGCGGGCGGGTTGCTCGTTTATACAAATACTTGATTTTTAACATCAATACGCAATGATTTTATTCTTAATATTAAATAAAATTCTATAAGCAACATTCACAAGTCACACATACATAATAGTCACATTTATTATGATCACAGCTCCGCGGCTGGAGCTCGCGCTGCCCGCCAGTGCAGCAGTGGTTCACGCGAGGACGAGCAGTGATAATCACTAACAGAATAGGAACTTCTTTAGAGAGAAGATTCCCTGGTTGATACATGCACTGGATATAACGCGGTGACACCCGTAGACCCACCTGTTGACCACGAGCTGCCGCTGAACACGAGGCGCTGCTGGTCGGGAACCGGGTGCCTCCAACGTCTTATATAATAACTGGCTATAATGGAAGAGTGTCGCATGTGAAGAGCGCAGGCCCTCCTCAGAGTGCCAGTCATTGGCCCCTCAAGCACTCGGAATGGACTCACGTCAACCACAAAAGGAAGCTCTAATTAAATACACTTTTTATAATAATTTGATAAATTAAATTGGAAATGGCGGAGCATGACTCGATATAAAAAGAATCGAGTCGCTGATCCGCTCGTAAAATGTCGAGATTTGATTTGTTCCCGCGTGGTAGCGGCGCGGTGTGGTGCGGCGGCGGCCGTTAAAACGCGTCATAGCGCGTCACGCCGCCGTAACGGGCGTGTAATCCAATTCATTAGTGGGCTGCGAGCGTGTCGGCGCGATGACACGCTCACGTCCCGTAGCGCTGCAGTCGGAGGCTGCCGCCTCCCGCCTCCGCCCCGGTCACTAATACAAAAAATGCGTCTATTGTGACCACATCAGATCACTAATAGACAAATTCCTCACGGTCGGTCGGGCGCAGCCCGTGACGCGTCATCACGCGCCGCACGCTGGTGACACGCTGGAGTCGCAAGTGGAGGAGCACCTCAGCACGCACGCAGCGTGACGTCACCGGAGCCGGCAAATCTCGCCGAGAACTGAACTAGCTGTAACGGGTACTAAATATAATCATTATTCCAAAATATAATTTATATTTGGGTACTTCTGACGTAGCGAGAGTGCGATAAGAAAATTCTCATTAAGATTAGTTATAATAATAAATGGGTCTCAGCGGGCGGCCATCACACCGTCTTGCAATTTACCTCGGACCTGAACAAAAATAGAAGCCTTCGAGCGGAGCGTGACCCCGGGGCACGCGGGCCGCGAGCGGGGCCCGCGGGGGCCCGCGCCGCATCGCGGGGGAAGGGAAGAACAATTTACACGGCGCGGTGGCGCGCGGGCGCAGAGTAAATGACCGCGATCGTAACGAACCATCAGTCGCGGGGGTTTGTTCAAATGTTTTACTTTTATTTCCCGCTCGGCGCTCGCCTGCTCGGCGCGCGGCTCGCTGCGATGCGGCGGAGCGGGTCATACTGCTTATTGTAATGTTTCAGATCAGTAAGGGCCCAATGTGTTGCTACAAGGAAGTGCACACAATTCACGCTGCTCCATCGGAAGCATTCCTTATCTTTAGTATGAGGTACATACTTATGCGATTGTAGGCAGTCGCAGTCGTGAAGTGTTCCTCAGGTGTCCCTGGCGGGGCGGCGGTAGAGTGCCGCCCGCGCCGCCGCCGCCGGCGGATGCTGATACCATGTTATCTGCCGCCTGCTTATTAAGATATACCTAGCTAGACGAGTGGCGAGTGCGCATGGTACGAGCTGTACTAGCGCGTGATACTAGTCGATGCTCTCCCGCGAACCGCAATACTTCAACTAATTAAGGTATTTATGATCATAACGGATTAATTACAAAACCATAGTTGTTCATAAAGAGTTAATAAGGTAAGTGCGGTGGAGCTTGCTGCGCATGCGTGTGTCGGCGTCGTGTGTGATCAGGAATGCAGATCTATTTGCGTGGCCTGGAGCCGGTCGAATGCGCGCGCACTCGCCGCAAATCGGGCGGATAATCGCGCGTGCGCCGCGGTAATTAATACTGCGCAAAAACGACGGAAAAAACGTGTGTACGGCCATGATGCGCAGGCGTAGCGAAGCTTCGTGCACTGCGCGGAGACTGGCAGAAGGTGCAGTACGCTCTATTGTAATCCTGTACAGGGAACACTCACATACTCCGGTGTGCGACGATACTGAAGAATTAAACCGTTTCATTAACTATTTTTAATGAATCGGCAGCAGTGGCGCAGGGCAAAAAATTTTGAAGGTGAACCCGGACCAAAACGTGAATCCTAGTAACTGTAGCTTTGGGCTAATTTTAGCATTTTAGTTTAAATATTCAACAACAATTTGGGGCACTAGAATTGTAATATCCGTAGCAACGGTTATAACATCGCCCATGTACTTACATAATAAGCTAAAAATGCTCATAAAATAAAAACTACTGAACCAAACTAAATTATTTTTTATGGGAACAAATGGAATCGGCAGGCATCGAATAATATAACCCAAACCCATATAGGTGCAAAGTTCTCATCACTATAAATGAATTAAGTCCAAATACAAGATAGCTGCTATAAACCGTTCAGGAGTTCCCTGAACTGTTCTTCGTTTTCGTCATCAGACCCCTAATGACAGTTGCAACCCGTCTAGGTGAAAAGATCTCATCAATACAAATTAATCAAGCTCAAACACAAGGTAGCTGCTGTGAATCGTTGAGGAGTTCTCTCAACTATCTCTCGGCTCCATCATCAAGATATTATACTCCAGACCTTTATTTGAAATACTTAATGAAAAAAACTTACAAACACACTAGTCGCCCCTAAGATTTTTGAAAGTTCCACTAGACTTCTCAAAAAAAACAAAAACATTGTAATATTCATGGATACTTCGTTCGTAACCCGTCCGTATCGTATTTGAGTATCCTCCTTGTCCACCTTTTCTGTAGTCGGTTATCCAATTATAACAATTTAACAACCAACTCCGAAAAAATCCTATGTTCCCAAAACCTTATACTAATCGCCTACAGATCTTAACACCGCGATTCAAAAACGTGATGTAATTGCACAACGCCATCTAGTTGAAAACTTCTAACTAACATACACCGTTTTACGGTGAACATTAAAAAACATTATCATTGAACTGAACGAACCATGTTTTTACTGCGCTAACTACGCAAAACTTATCAATTTTAAAAACAATACAAAATTAAATGCAAATGGACAGTTGAAAACAATTTATTCAAAACTATAAAAAGCCAAAACAAATGTGAATCTGTCATCCTAATAAAACTATCTAAACAAATTACGAAGTCCAGTATCATTCCATCTCGTTCTAGCGTACGCATTTCATATCTCTGTCCTTATCATAAGCCGGAGACATTCGGCTTGCCAGCGTCCTTAATTCAGCGGTGTTATGTAGCGTCAAGCTCACGATCGCTACAAGCGGAACTATGATCGGGATTCCTGATTTGCCGTGCGGCTTATAAACCTTTCTGTTTTGCGGGAGTTGAAATTGTTTATTATTTATTTGATTGTTAGTTTTATTTTTAGAGTGTTTTTCTTTGATTGTTATTTTTACAAGTAATGTAGCTTCGTAAATAATATTTTTTTTAATGATTGAAAATCATTGATACTACTTAATTTATTGCTATATTTCGAAAGTAAACCCGGTAGGAATCGGCATGTTAGGAAGCTTCGCTGCTGATCGGCAGCACGATAGCACGTCGATGGTGCGCTGCATGGAGACAGAGCGACAACAAGAGCGACAGCCAGATAAAAACAAAAGATTTTTTAAAAGTTTTATCGCACTTTGTTTAGTATTCAGATTTCAGGTCCGTTAGTTATTAAAGCAATTATATTCATTTAGCTTTACATGAGTGGCCATTTTTACTAGAACTGGTTTGTAGTTTAAGTCATGGATAGTGCCGCCACGACGCAACTTGTTGTCACCGATGCCTCCCGCAGCAGATCCTCTGTGTCACACCACAGTGTAGCTGATGTGAATACGTGCGGCAGGTGTTGCGTCGCACGCGCACCTCGCTCGACATTACCGCCTCGAGTTAGTTTTTGTGGTCGCGCGGTACCTTCATTCATTTGAATACCTGTCCGCGGCACTTGTCGCCTCCTCGTAATTACCTTCTTCGTTTTTTGTTTGAGGTGAAGATGTCTCGTCGCGCTCCGCGAGACCGTGTCTGCCTGTCTGTCTGACACTTGCCCCATATATGACGCATGCCATACTAATGATATGTATCAAACTTGATGTAGGTACTTAACTAGCTTCTGCCTGCGAATTCATACTTGGATCCTGTTGCTTAAGCCAGCGGCAACGGCGGACATTTTTTTTTAGCTTGGTAAAGTCATCAAATGAGTCCCGGGACCCCGGGCAGGGCGGGAGGGACTGTCAGACTCGTACTGACTAAAATCCACGGTGTCCTTCAATAGCCCTTTATGTTCCGGGGTCACGGTAATGAGATAAGTCCCGCGACACTGGCAAGCTTTGGCCCTCTAGAGGGGGGCCCCGTCATTATGCTGACGCTCTTTGAGGCGCGCGTGTAACACAACGCGCCGTCAACCCGGGCATGGTCAGACAGCGAGTTGCCCTCTACTCGCCGCTCGCATTCCCGCGCCTTCGGTGGCCGGAGATCGTCTTGCGACGTCCGACGCCGTGGGCGTCTATCACTGCGGTTGGGGCGGAGGGAGGACGCTGTCCTCTCTCTCTCACGGCCCGTCTCCTCCTTCGCGAGCATGACTGCTTCGCAGAAGGAGGCGACCGCTTCCCACTCCGTCTCGCCCCGCAACATGGCCGCGACCAATGCTGGGCGCGAGAGGTCTCCGCCTAAACTTATACACATTAGGTATTTTGTTCATGGGCACCGCACCTTTATAACGCATAGAGCAGCTGATTTCATATTGCACCGCTGATCAATCGGCCCCCGCTCGGCACGCTCCGCTCGGCACGCTCCGCTCGGCACGCTCCGCTCGGCACGCTCCGCTCGGCACGCTCCGCTCGGCACGCTCCGCTTGGCACGCACCGCTCGGTCCACTCCACTCGCTCACGTTTTGCTCGTATGTACGCTTGCTCAAAGGCGCGAGGGGCGCTCGCTGTTTGAGTTTTTCCCGTCTGTTAATTAGCGCGGGTTTCTCACGAGCACTAACATAGTCCTTTATTAAACTGCGCCCGCGATTCTGTTTTAGGCATTTTAATGAGCCGGTTACCTCTGTCTCCCTGCCCCTTTCGCCTCACCGCGCGCCGTACCCCGCACAACTGACGACTACAGGATTTATGTGAGCCGGCGCAGATTCGGCAAAAAGGCGCCACTATCGGGAACCGGCTCCAACTCGAAGCACGTCACACAGCAGACGCGCTCAATACTTGTGTACTGTACACACGAACAAATGGGAACTTAACACGGGAAGATATCATTCAACCGAATGATGCAACTATCAGACAGGCACAAACATACTGTCGAACAGCTGCTGACGATGGCATTTATTTATATTAAGAATCAACTTAGTTCACAACATTTTACAATAATGACTTAATTTACTTCAGTACTAATAAAAAAAAATAACACAGCGAGCATGAAAAATTGCGTAAAAAAGTTTCGCATCCCCGGATGAATGGCAGCTGCGTGGTTCACACGGCCCCCGGGCCCCGGGTCCCCACGGCCACCGGTCGGTCGCGAAGGTGTCATATTTTCATTAAGAGCAGCTTTATTCTGCAAGCGATCGGCGCAGGCGCAGCTCGTAAATGTCTTCTCTGTATAAATGCGGTGACGGAGCTGTAAGGGGAGCCGGACGATCGTAAAGCGCGACACTGTTCCCGCACGGCCACGCGGCCCAGTGGGAGACAACCCGCGAACGCATTATATAATTATAGAAGCTAACAATACAAATTAAATTAAAAAACTCATAACTTGCACAACAAAGTTCTGTGATTCGCTGTTCTTCTGGTTTGAAAATAATAGGAAAAGGAACTTACTTGGACGGGGAATTTTCAGTGCTGATGAGACCCTTCGATAGCAGCTTTCCAGAGCCGGCCGGTTCGCGTATTATTTCCACCAAGTGTCACGAGAGGAATAGAGTTTTAAGATTCACCACACAGCACACACAGTTTTTAGGGTTTTTCGGTTTTAGCGGGAGCGGGCGCGGGCGCACGTCGTACGTGTCGCCAGTAGGGTAGCGGAATTGCGAGTGAGAGAGGGCGGGGGCGGTTTGAATGAGCGGAACCAGGAAGGAAGTGGGAGTGAGGAAGGAATGAAGGATTGATTGGATTGGAAGATCCTTCTCGAATGTGTTGCCATGTGAAGTGTAGTGTTGCAAGTATGCGTTTATAATTTGAACTATTAATTGTGTAAAATAAGTACAGATAAATTAATGCGAATGGCGCAGACAACTCCCCCGGCCTAGAGGTTTTCCTCTAAACTAAAAATTTATGAGAACTTAAATTAACTTAAAAGGAATTTAATTTAGATAAGTATAGAGTTAAGAAAAAAAAATATTATTGTGTGGGTAGAGGACAAAGCCGCACTACCGGGCGTATGTAGGAACCGGAAGCCGTTCTAACCTTCACAGTCCTAACTATATTATCCTTTCCAGGATAAGTCGCATCTACGACACCTAAAGGCCAGCAGAGCGGGTGAGCGTTATTGTCTTTGATAATGACAATTGTACCTACTTCAATAGGCTTTGACGGTGTGTTCCACTTCTCCCGCTGTTGCAAGGAAGTGAGGTACTCCTGACTCCAACGATGCCAGAAGGAATGAGTTATTTTATTAAGAAGTTGATAACGCGATAACCGATTGTCTGAAATGTCTGTGACATCTTCAGCAGGTAAAAATTTAAGCGGAGTTACGTTTAAAAAATGATTAGGCGTTAAAGCACTAATATCAGACGGGTCAGAACTTAGAATACTTAGCGGTCGATTATTTAAAAGACATTCAATTTGAACAAGGACGGTACTAAACTCCTCGTATGTTAATATTTGAGAACCAATGACTTTAAAAAGATGAGTTTTGACACAACGAACATTAACTTCGCTGAGTCCATTAAAATGAGGACCGTAAGGCGGGCTATGTTTAAATCGTACACGATGTTCAGCTAGTTGTTCACCTATGTAATTTATATGAGATTTGGATTGAATTAAGGCGTAAATTTCGTTCAGTTTGCGCTTTGCGCCTATAAAGTTTGTGCCTCCATCACTATAAATCATAGCAACAGGACCTCTACGAGAAATAAAACGCTTAAAAGCGGCGAGAAATAAATCTGAACTAAGGTCAGAGACTAACTCTAAGTGTACTGCCTTAGTTGTTAGACAAACGAACACACAAATGTAAGCTTTGTGGCTCTTAATTCCGCGTTTTCGGATATGAGTAATGTAGAAAGGACCACAGTAGTCCACAGCGGTATTAACAAACGCTTTCGCTTGTGAAACGCGAAAGTCGGGTAGATCACCCATAGGAGGGTAAGTATTTTGAGGTTTAAGTTTAAAACATTTATTACAACTATGCACGCGTTGTCTTACAATGTTACGAGCAGATAAAATCCAGAATTTTTGTCTTATTATTGATAATAAAAGAGCGGGACCCGTATGTAAATTAGTTACATGATAAAAGTCTATTAAGAGTTGAGTAAAACGAGATTTAGTTGGGATTAAAATGGGGTGCTTTTGACCATAATCAAGTTGAGAATGAGTTAACCTTCCACCTACTCTGAGAATATTATTCGAATCCAGAAAGGGGTTGAGTTTAGCGAGACTTTTATTTATATTTTTATTAGTTTTTAAAGCGATAATTTCTTCGGAGAAATATCTACTTTGTACGTAACGTATAAGGTATATTTCCGCGGCATCCAAATCCGAAACGGTGATACAACCACGCGAGTTTAGTAACTTGCAGAAACGTAATATCAAAACCAAACTACGTAGTAAAATAGAGTATTTAGAAATGCGGTCAATTAAAGATTGAATAGGTTGAGGACATTCTTGCGTTATTTTACTTGAGAGAGCGATATTTTTAGTTTCCATTAATTCCGAATTATTATTATTTAAATTGACCTTAAATGGCTTGATTGGCCACTGATTTAAGGGGAATGAAACCCAATGCGGAGCGTTAAACCAAAGAGTTAAATCTAATAATTGTTTAGGCGTTACGGGACGCGAAACTACGTCAGCGGGGTTTTCAGTTCCATCGATATGAAACCAGTGTTTAGCGGGTAATTTTGAATTAATTTCAACAATGCGGTTTGCGACAAAGGTATGAAATCTATGCGAGGGCGAGTGGATCCAGGTAAGCGTGACTGTTGAATCAGAAAAAGCAAAAATATTATTAATTTTACAGCGTTTACTTAAAACTTCTATAACTGAGTTCATTAAGTTTGCTAAGAGAAGAGCAGCACATAGCTCGAGGCGAGCTAAGGGCGTATTTTTAAGCGGAGCGACGCGAGATTTAGAAGTTAGTAAGAGGACTGATCCGTAATCTTCATCGTTAGAACTAACCCTTATGTAAACAGCGGCACCATAACAGCGCTCACTGGCGTCTGCGAACCCGAGGAGAGTGATATGAGAATCAGAAGTGATACCTACATGTCGCGGGAATTTTATTTGTTCGAGATAGGAAAGTTCTTTGTGAAATTGATTAAATTTATTTTCAATGTAAGCGGGTACAGGATCGTCCCAATCAAGTTCATGCTTCCAACATTCCTGAACTAAAACTTTCATGAATGCGGTAACTGGACCTATAAGACCTAAGGGGTCAAACAATCGAGCGGTTGCGGATAGAACGGTGCGTTTCGTACATTTAAGAGAATTACCATTAATTTTAAATTGAAAAGAGTCTTCTACAGGATTCCACTGCATACCTACAATTTTAGTATTATTATTAGCGTCAGCGTCAAATTCAATATTTTGCGGATTTAAATGAGTTGAAGGAATTTTATTTAAGAGTTCGGAACTATTAGAGATCCATTTTACGAGATTGAAACCGCCTGACCTGAACATGGCGACCATTTCTTGATATGTCCGCTCAGCTATATCAACGCCATCTAGCGAACATACGTAGTCATCCATATACATATGGTTTTCAGCCTCGTAAGCCGCGAGCGGGTATTTATCCCGACTATCAGATGCGAGTTGGCGAACTACTCTCATAGCTAAATAAGGCGAACTTGAGACACCGAAAGAAACGCGGTTAAATTCAAAAGTTGAAATTTCAGAATCTTTATCGAATCTGTATAAAATGCGTTGAAATGCGTGATGATCAGCGGAAAGATTAAGTTGAAAATACATTTTTTCGATGTCTGCAACTACAGCGACGGAAAACATGCGAAGGTTAATTAATAAATCGAAAATATTACTTTGTAGATTTGGACCTACATAAAGGAGATCATTTAGCGATTTACCTGAGCTAGTTTTACAGCTAGCGTCAAGCACGATGCGAGTTTTACTGGACTGTTTATCCGGACGGTAAACAGCACGATGCGGAATATAATAATGCGGGATATTGAGAGAGGGATCTTTGACCTTGGTCAAATAACCTTTGTCAATATAATCTTGAAGCGTAGCGTTGTAATTAGTTCTGATCTCGGGATCAGAATCTAACTTCTTTTCTAAATTAACGAGGCGGCGCATCGCCGTTGAGTGCGAATTTCCTAAGTCTGTACACGGAGCCTTAAATGGTAGCTGCACTGTGTATCTACCTGTTTCATCGCGAGAGTAAGTTGAATTAAATATTTGTTCACACGCCTGATCATCAGGACTCATGTGAATTTTATTAGGGACGCTTTCCAGCTCCCAAAAGCGTTGCGTAAGCGTATCTAAGCTAAGCGTGCTAGTAGCGCACAGAAAAGATTGCTCGCTTTTATTTTTGTTTGATTGCGTGGGGAGAGCGCGCGAAGCTATGCGAGGTTGACAATCAGCCCGACCCATGGCTATGTAGCCAAGGGTGGTTTCTACAGCGACGACCGAGGAGCCAGGTAAAGTTACCTTTCCACTTCCCAACAAAAGCGGGAAAAGCTCATTGCCGAGGAGGCAATCTATCTCACCGGGAACGTGGAACGCGTCATCAGCCATGGGTAAATTACGTAATGGAGCGAGATTTGTGATATCTATTGATACGTTGGGCAAGTCGTCAGTAATACGATCTAAAACCCGAGCGTGAATTGTATAATAACAGCGGTGATCAAAGCGGGAAAATATTTTGAATGTTGTAGTACCAAACGAGGGTATTTTTGCGTGACCTATACCATAAATAGAAGATTTGTCAGGAGTAATTTCTAAGTTTAAGCGTTTACAGCAAGCCTTAGTAATAAAATGACTCATTGAGCCTGTATCAAGAAAAACGCGGAGAGTATAAGGTTTATTATTATTGTAAGCGTATACGGAAGCGGTAGGCAACAAAACAGTTGTATTATTTTCAACGCACGAGGTAGCCGAAGTCACTGATAAACACGGACCGTTTGAATTTTCGCGCGCAACGTTATCACCTGCCGGCACGGGCGACGAATCGAGTGTCGCAGGAGCGGCGGACAGCGAAGGCGCGGGAGCGGGTGCGCGGGGCTCGGGCGCGCGGGGCGCGGACTGCGCGGAACCATGTTCGACTACCCGATTGTTTGAAAAGTTGTCTAAATGTAATAGCGAATGATGTTTACGGTGGCAAATCGAACACGTATTTGTTGACCTGCACATTTTAATATCATGAAATCCTAAACAATTACGACAAAACTTATGTTTGTTTACAAGATCTAATCTATCTTTAACGTTTTGATTCATAAAAGGAGAACATCTATAAAGTGGATGTGAATCAGGGGATCCACATACCTTACAGGAACGCACTGGGGTGTCCTGGGTAGTAGTCGCGAAGGCTTGGCTGTTTTTTGATTTAAAAGAGGATTTATTACTATCGGTATTATTAGTACGAACTTTAGCGGGGTTAGAGTGATTACGAAGCGTTATTATTTTACTTTGTTCTTTTAAAAATTGCGAAAGATGATTGAAAGTAGGTATTGCAATCTGACTATGCGATTGTTCGAAAAGGTTAACGACCTCTTTATCGAGCTTACTGAGTGCAATATCAGTTATTATAAAATCTGACAAATCTTGTATGTTCAAGCGACGTAAAGCGGCTTGAGCGGAATGAAACTGCTCAAGAAACGTATCAATAGATTGATAAGGTTTAAATTGAATCATTTGATGTAAATACATGGAAGCTTGTACGCGCGTATCTTGATATTTTTCTATTAAAGCATTCCAAATAAGTAGGTAATTATTAGCGGTAGGTATGATACCTGAGCAAACAGTTAATGCTTTGCCCGAGAGACAACCTATTAAATACTGAACCTTTTCGGCGTCAGTTAGATGCGAATTATCATGAATAAGACTTTTGAAGTTTTCATGAAAAGTTGTCCATTTGCTGGGTGTGCCATCAAATGAAGCAAGTTTTAGAGGCGGTAATTTACGGTTTAAAAACTCGAATTTATTATTGTTATCGTTACTCCTATTTTGAGATTTATGAATGTTGGATTCTATTGCTTTTATATTACAATAGATCTCGTCAAATGCGGAAAGTGGGGCGTAGTTCGGTTTTGTCGTCGAACCACTTTCTAGTAAAGCTAAATTATAAGCATCCAGGGTTTCCATGAAGTTCGTTCTTAATTGCTCAAGGGAGCTAATGCGGGCTAAAAATTGAGATTTTAATGAATTATCTATGGAAACCTGTAGGCCGAGATCGTAAATCGATTGTAGAATTTGGAATAAATTTTCTTTTTTCGACTCAAACAGAAGTACTTTGGGATCTTCTTCTGCAGAACCATAGGATTCATTATCCTTACTACGCGTGGAAGTCATTTTAAAAACGTTCAAAAATACGTAAATTGAGTTTATAACCGTCTATTTTATTAGATGAGTGAATGTAGGTGTGCGAACTTGCGGGAACAAAATGGACTCGCCCGTGTGCGTTAAGTTTCGAGAATTATGCGAAAATATGCGTGAGATGAATAATATATTATTCTATTATTTCAGATAAAGATTGTTTAAACTGAAATAAGATGCGTTTTTATTAAAATAACAGCGTTGATGAGAGATTGAGCGGGAAAATGTGCCCTCGTGGGCGCGTCTCGTGCGTAATGGCGGGTGCGTAATTGAGCGTTTTTATTCTTTTTATGCGAATAAATAGATAAATGCGATAAATATGATGTGTGTGATGAGTGGAGCGTAGATGCGTAGTAGATATGCGTTTTTTATTGGGTGAGAAGGACCAGAACACTTGGAAGGAAAAGGAACTTACTTGGACGGGGAATTTTCAGTGCTGATGAGACCCTTCGATAGCAGCTTTCCAGAGCCGGCCGGTTCGCGTATTATTTCCACCAAGTGTCACGAGAGGAATAGAGTTTTAAGATTCACCACACAGCACACACAGTTTTTAGGGTTTTTCGGTTTTAGCGGGAGCGGGCGCGGGCGCACGTCGTACGTGTCGCCAGTAGGGTAGCGGAATTGCGAGTGAGAGAGGGCGGGGGCGGTTTGAATGAGCGGAACCAGGAAGGAAGTGGGAGTGAGGAAGGAATGAAGGATTGATTGGATTGGAAGATCCTTCTCGAATGTGTTGCCATGTGAAGTGTAGTACAGATAAATTAATGCGAATGTGTTGCAAGTATGCGTTTATATCGCATTTATAATTTGAACTAGTTAATTGTGTAAAATAAGTATTGGAGCGAGATAAATTAATGCGAATGGCGCAGACCTGAATTTTAGGGAGTATGAGCAGTTTATAACGAGATGTGTGTTCAGTTCCAAGGATATTCAGTGACCGGTAAGGTTCGTATTGTTTGTTTATTTTTTTTTAGCCCTCACATAGCATCACTCTATAATTTGCAACTGATATTTTCCTACCTAATACATGCAAACTTTCACAATATACTGATTTGCATAATAGCTTCATTAAAACATAATTTAATATTTATACTAAGATAAAGTTTATATACAGCGTGTAACGCCAAAACCGCAACACCTCTCGTGGTGTAACTTAGCCCATGTTATTGAACAATTTTTGTTCTAAGACTTTTGGGAAATCGCAAAAAAATGGTATTTCATACAGATGTGCCCGAACAATATCTTATTTTGCATTGCGTTGTATATAAACTTTGCCTGAGTATCACGAGTCAGTAATGCAGTACAACTTTAACATGAGCTACAACACGCCAGGTATCTGAGCTATGATCGAGCTGCACTCGACACTTGAGCAGCACCATCATCGTAGTACTAACATGCATTCGTGCTCGGCTGCGAGTGAAATCAGATCCATTACTTTACCCCACACATCAATATCAGGCATTGTTACTAACAATTACACTTTTATACACAACATTATAATATGTGTGTGTCAATCGTATTCGCTGGCCGGAGCGCGCACGTCAGGACTAATCCCGGACGGAACTGACAGCCTCACGACCATTACATTCCATCCTCATACAAATACACATCTTAATAACTATGTGATAGGAACTGTTATCCTGCGGCAAACACTCAGCTAGAGATAATGATGTAGTACTGCAGTGCAGTCAAAACTTTAGCCTAATTAAAATAAAGTAGTGAATGTGTTTTGTAGCGGCGGTCGGTGGCCGGTGGAGGCTGGTTCACATGCTGGTCGATAATGCGCGAAGCACGATCAGGGACTGCGGCTAATGAGTGCAGCCAGCAATTATACCAGCGTAAGACCGCACCGACCGACGTTGGTGCGCATGCGCAGAGGGAGCGCGCCGTACAGGCGCAGGCGCGCAGGATGCCACCGTTAGACCTTATCATAGAAACCGGTTGCAGGTGGCCATCGATTCAATGTGTATGTCATTATTAAATTGTTGTCAGTAATTTTATAAAAATGTTGATGTTGATGAAAATAATTTTCTACATATAAACATTGACAGAATTTATAATTGAATAATAATAATAATATAATAATAATTTTTTTATTCTCCAAAGTAGGTACAAAATTTTTTTTCTTAATCTAATACAATTTTAGTTTTGTCTAGTGTTTGTACTTACATCGTTACACAGAAATCTTGAAATTCTCTAACTCCTAAACTAAGTCAAGCTTGTACTATAGGAGTTAGTGAATATAGTTAGTGAATATCTCATTTCATCAACTTTCTTTTAGAACGTGAAGTCAAGTTGACGTGTTTTGACTTATGACTTAGATATGTATTTGTTTCACTATGTTTCAAATCTTCGACTCAAATAAAAAATAAAAAGTTTATTTTCTTGTGTGGTAGCAGTGAATAAATTGAAATAATAAGCAGAAAAGGAAGGGCCGTCCACCGAGCAAAGCGAGCAAGGATCATTCTCCATAACATCTCACAAAAAACTTTGTGAATTGTGTTGTCACCACCACAACAAACAACGTTCTTTTTGGGATGGTCGTCATCCCTACATTAAAATATAAATATTATCATATTCCACGGCAACACCTTACTGGTAGAAGTAATATCATAGACCTTGGCAAGCTGATAGTGCTTAATTAGCAGTTCTCCGTAATGTCGATAGTATCACGTGTCGTCTATGTGTGGCTCATGTGCTAGGAGCTCAGGAAGACGTTGGAGGCTGCGCAGTGCGGCTGGAGCGGAGCGGGCGGTGGAGCGGACCGTTACATGCTCAACTAATAAGCGAACCTGGGACCATCACACCCGCGATGTATAACTAGATCAGAGGTTCCTAAACATTTTAGATAACAGAATACCCGACAAACCCATTATTTTATGGAATTCTCTATCAAATTATTATAAATCAAATACATGCGGTTAACATAAATAAAAATAACATATGCAGCATCTGATTTCGACCTAGTTAGATAAGATATTTTTTATTTGCTTAAAACATGGTAGTATAGATAGTATAGTTTGGCTTTATGTGCAAGTGTAGGCTGAAAAGCCTGTTTCTCATATTACATTGTGAATATTTCAAGGTATTCACTCGGTAGAACCTATTGACGTCCGTATAGAGCCAAATACCAGCCCAGGTTGCGGGTCTGTCTTAAGCGAGCCACAGGCCTTGGAACGCAAAAGGCCACTGAAGGAGCAGGCTGGTTATTAGTCAGTAAGAGTCCTTCAGTTCCGCAAGAAGGAGGACACATTTGATGATTAAACGAACTCTAAATGTATCGCCGGATATTCGACGTTTCTGCCGACAGCCTAAACGAATATTCGTTATTCAGCGACATCTCTATCGGTGGCGTCTACTCTTTATTAGGTATTAACGTGAATATCAATACTCTACCGACCTAACATAACAAACAATATTATTACACAAAGAGAATCATCGGTGTGTGAGATGAGAAGCATTGGCTCAAAGTGGCCCGTAGTAATTGCATCTGATTGGCAAACAATACCCACGTCAGACATTCGAAGTCGTCTAGAGGAGCCGAGCGCGAGCGCACCCGCGCCGCGTACCTCCCTCTTCTTGTAAATTGTTTTCTTACCTCCCTCCGTTACCGTGACCTGGGTGATTTTTGTCATACTATCAGCACACACCTGAACTGTGAAGGTCGGGGGTCGCAGGGGCGGTGGGTCGGCGGAGGGAGGGGTGCACAAGCGCATAATTTAATGCGTGCATTTAGCTGCGGATTTATGTTGTGCGTGTTATTAGTTTACGGTTTATGGCGCAGTAATATTTTATCTCAGCGAGCATAAGTTATTAAAACAAGAATATCAATCAAGTTTACGATCTTGTTTCATTGCAGGTACCATTTACCAGGCCATCAGACCGGGGGAGTAGCTGCTTCTGCGCAAATTGGCAAACAGTTATTTAGCTTAACGTTCCTGTTCACAAATCACAGCTGTGTTAGAACTCAGTGCAGAGTCTGCAGACACTGCTGAACAACATCAGTAAGTTATTGCGCTGCCATCACAGCAGCATTTAAACTCAAAACATCCAGCATCCGTCCTCCCCGTACTGAACTGGTGACGTGCCGAGCTCTTCTCGCAGTCACTGCATCATAGAGGTCGACAAACGAGGATATAAATGTGTTTATTGTAAAAAGTGTCGATGTGATCAGTATCCTCATCCGCGATTGTAACCGGTACGTCCTGGAGGATGCGCTCGGATACCTCCGACGGATTCCTCCGGGAGCGACTAATGAGTGCGCCGCCGCCGGGCCGGTCTACCCCCCCGCACCCCGGCCCCCTCAGCCTCCCGCGCCCTCTGCCCCTCTCCCCTCACTTAGTTTTTATGCGCGGACCACCTGTTGCGTTGCGTGCGTGTGATACCTGCAAGTGCTCGTGTGTTGTGTGTGCGACGCGATGCGACTCTGATGAATAACCCTAATTAATTAGCTACAAATTAGTTGCGCAACCATTGCCATTGATTCACTCGCGTCAGTCTCTACACGATGTTGATAGTCACTATTATTTTAATGCGCACTTAAATTCAAACTGGAACCTTTACTGGATCTGGACTACATTGAATCAATATAAACTTATGTTTTTTATTTATTTAAGTAAGTTGCAATCGTCCCTTCCTCGCTCGGTCGCTGCCCGCTATCCGCCGCCGTCGCCGGTCGGACCACATCTCTACATCTCTGAACATAGCGAGTCGTTCAAGTTCACGAAGGCATAAAACTGTTTAATTTAAGGTCTGCCTCTCATGGCTCCTTTTATTTTCGAAATTAAAACAAAACAACTAAACGGTTAACTGTCTACCACAGGCAGGCTCTACCTGCGTTGCCCAAATTGTTCGTGAGTCGTAAGTATGTGTATTGGTGTGTGTATGAGCTCGCTGTATGACACATTTAGTTCTGCTCACAGTTTCATTCATTTAGATGATGTGACGTCGTGGATGATCTCATCATTCGATGATGTGGCTGTGACTAGAAAGTGAATAATATACAAATATTACCTTAACTTTTTTGTAAAAAAAATATAAAACAGAACGCAATGTGTGAAAATCACCGCTAGCTATTACTGTACCACAGGATAATAAGTACAAGACTGTACTCTTATTTGTATTTTATACAAATTATTATATATTTATTTGTATGATATACAAATAAGAGTACCTACAGTACCTAACAATGAGCGAGACATGCGCCATGCTAATTTGCTGATATTGATAAACGTGTTGCCGCATCGCACAGGCATGCGCAATAGTACCACTACATAAATGTACGTAAGAACGAGAACAAACTCAACATAAATTAGTAACATAAAAACAGTAATACGGTCACTAGTTACATACGTAACATGGTGGAAATTGGATATTCACTTTCGTTGTTTTACGGCAGCTTTTGTTTAACAAATGAAGTATTTAATTAATAGGACTTCTGCAGTACGTTGCCGGGTGGTGTCTGGTGACATGCACGGGTCGCGGTTCTCACGGTGCGGGCGGCAGCGCGGGCGCAGGACATTCATCCTGATTAATTCGGCGACGCCCCGCCCGCGCCCGCGCCCGCGCCCCGCACCGCTCCGCGCTGCGCACACGCACGACACCACTCACTAATTAGTGGTAATTAATCAGCACAAAGACCAACGACTGACTTACTGCGCTATGACCATTAATAACACGATGACGATTATCACATGAATGAATTGAACATTCAGTTTGATTATCAAATGGAATGACGATGGTGCTTCGGAAGGTGGGTAGGCCTTCGGTGGGGGACGATAGCTTGCACGTTGCAAGCACGGCGGGCTGTGCTGGCACTGCTGCTGCTGCTGAGAAACTCAAACGTCGCAATTACTGTAAACCGAATTGGTTGCTACAGTTTACGCTCAAAGGGCATTCAACCTGACACGTCTGTCGCTTTCGAGAGTCATTTCTATTTGACTGTCCCCTCCACCGATTTCACACATAGCGAATGTGTCCTACTAATTGCTAATCTAAATGAGTATAGCGTTAGTCACTGAGCATCTACATAATATCGGTGTAACACTGCACCTGCGCCTGCGCACAGTATTGCAATATATGACACACAAGATCCTAGGCGCGTGCAAATGCGTCCGTCGCGAATGGCAATGACTCAGTGATATAACAGCCGTGGGAAATGCGCGGGAGTCGCGACGCGTCGCGCGGTCGCGTCAATCGTAGCTTTTGGCAGTTTCTTATCTCTTGCGACTATCTAACTTATTTAATTTTAACCGACTTCAAAAAGAAGGAACTCTATGTTTGACTCGCCGTGAATGTTTTTGTACGTTCACTGATTTCTTCGCCAAATTTGGACCCCCTTTCGATTTTTCGAAAGGGGGGTGGATGTCGTTAAATAAGTTAAATTAATTTTGCATTGAAAAGGTAAAGCGGAGAGGTTCCCAGGTAAGACTTGTGTACGTAACTGATGTTTCGTCGATCTTTTTTACAAATAAGACATTTATATCATAAATCAAATGTTAGGCTTTTCCTCTACGGAACCTTCACTAGCACAAGTTGCCTTAATCCTCGTTAGTTGTGGAAGTGCGGATTATGTTAAACGAGATTATAACAAGGTGCAGCATCAATGGCCGCCGCGTGCGCCCACTGCCACTCGCCGCCAGTTACTTTAAATTATTTGGTGACTTCTTTAATATCGGATGAGTTACGTGTTATAGTGTTTTAATAACATGTCAGGGCTCAGCCGCGGTGCTCGCAGGCTCACAAATCACGCAGCACGCGAGCCTCTAATACGTTGGGGAGCCATTACATCGGCTTACAAGTCGTCTTTGGACAAGCGTGCGCGGAGCCGCAGCACGCAGCCCGCCGCCGAACACTCAACACATACGATACGCTCAACGTGCTCATTTCTAAATGGTGACTCAATATACATTTGTTGGAAATAGATCTTCTGTTTGTATTCAATCAAATCAAATCATGTAAACATAAGAGAGTATTAAGAACTATTTTTAATGAAACCAAAAGTTGTGTTATAAAGAAACATTATAAATTATATAGTAAAATATTAAAATCGACTATAAGAAATTCAAAAAAACTGACATATATTAAACAAATGCAAAAATCTGACAACAAGGTGAAAACAATGTGGAATATAATTAACACTAAAACAGGAAAGACAAAAATTAACACACGTAAAAACATATCACTTAAGGTTGATAATGAAGAAATAAAATGCCCGTTTAATGTAGCCAATAGATTTAACGAATTCTTTGCGACTGTGGGGCAAAACCAAATATCTAACTCGACCAACAATATTGGGAAACCTGTGATCAACCCCTCTGTTTGTTCTATGTACTTACGCCCCGTAGATCAAAAGGAAATAGTAAATATAATAAGGTCAACCAAAAACAAACATAGCTGTGGTATCGATGACATTCCACCAATTTTATTGAAACAATGCGCAATAGAACTTTCCATCCCTCTAATGTTTCTAATCAATCAAAGCTTTCAAGACGGCCAATTTCCAGACGCACTTAAAATAGCTTTAGTAAAACCAGTACATAAAAAAGGTGACAAACATATCCCAAGCAATTATAGACCCATAGCACTGCTACCAACTTTTTCCAAAATATTTGAAAAGGCTATGTGCAATCAGCTATACACATTCCTAGAAAAGTTCAATATTCTTGATAATGCGCAAAATGGATTTAGAAAAAATAGATCAACAACACTGGCAGTTTATAAATATGTTCAGCAAGCGCTACAACATATAAACGATAAAGAATATGTAATTGGGCTACTACTAGACATGACAAAAGCATATGACAAGGTTCTATATGATATCTTACTCACTAAACTACATGGCTGCGGTGTACGAGGACCAGCTTATTCGTGGTTCCACTCATACTTGCAAAATAGAAGACAAATAGTACAAATTGAAAATTATGATCATAAGAAAAGCCAGATCAAAACCATTAGATCACATGAAAGACCAATTACTTGCTCAATCCCACAAGGAAGTGTATTAGGATGCCCACTATTTTTAATCTATATCAATGACCTCCCTAAAATATTAGATACTAAAAACGCGTTACCAGTATTATTTGCAGACGACATCTCAATATTGATCAAGTGTGAAAATGTAAATAACCCTAACCTACAAATACATGATACCCTTCAAACTGTTGATACTTGGCTCCAAATACATAATTTAGAAATTAATAGTAACAAAACGAAACTAATACAATTCAGATCATACAAAAAACCACCTCTTAATCTAAAAACAACATTCAGGAACACGCAAATAGAAGAAGTCAATACATTTAATCTACTTGGCATAAATATTGACACACACATTAACTGGAAATCACACGTAGAACATATAAAAACAAAGCTCTCCAGATTTTCTTATGCTCTCCTTCAAATTAAACAAAGTACCAACACACAAACAGCTATGGCTGCGTACTACGCATACGCATACTCGTGGCTGCGATATGGCGTCATGCTATGGGGAAATAGTGTTAACGTGGATGAACTATTCATAAGCCAAAAGAAATGCATAAGAATTCTAGCCCAAATAGACAATACGGAGAGCTGCAAACCATACTTCATAAAATTTCAGATTCTAACTCTGCCGTCAATATATATACTTGACATTTGCCTATTTGTTTTTAAAAATATCAATAAATTTACTAGAGTAGAAGATACACATAACATCAATACTCGCCATAAAAAAAGGTTATGCGCCCCACCCTCAAGAATTAAAATGTTAAGCAATAGTCCACATTATATGGCAATTAAAATATACAATAAACTGCCCAACAAATTTAAAACCGAAAAATCAGTAACTATATTCCAAAAAAGGCTAAAATTTTTCCTAATCCAAAAGTGCTTCTACTCCGTGACGTACAGCGGTGCGGGGCGTGGTGGTGCGGCGGTGCTGTGGGAGTTCAAGAATATTTAGAGTCTAACTTAGTATAATGTCTTCCTCTCATGTACAAAAGTGGAGATCTGTCCTATACAAACAATAAGATTCAAGTTGACATGAATATGAATAGATATTGTATTGACCTATTAATTTTTAATCTGTATTGACATTTGGTTTTAAAATTACTTAATTTATATATTATTTACTATACTTACTATATTTCTAAATTTAAATTGAACATGACTTTAATAAAATTATTCATTTAAATTAAACTGCAAAATAAGAAAACCATAATGCAATAATAATGTAAAATGCATGAATTTTATGATATAGATAACATTAAGTTCAGATGAAATTTGCAACGCTTGTAAAAGGCTGCTAAGTCATAAGTATCTACTATAAGATGACACCAACAATGTAAACACTTAGTTCGCAAATAAACGCTTTGACTTTGACTTTGACTTTGACTTTATTGATGCGAGTGTGCATGTACCACGGGCACGATGTGTGAGCTTGCCGAGCTGCTCAGCCGGTGACGTACAGCGGCGCGGGGCGTGGTGGTGCGGCGGTGCTGTGGGATACACAAGCGCACGCGCACGCGATATCATAATGACATAAATCGTAATTAGATAAAAGCGCGCATCCATCGTATCGATTAAGATGTGGCGGCAACAGCCGGCTGCTTGACGGCTCTCCGGTGGTTCGGCTAAGCGGGAGTTTTCGGTATGAGACACGCACATATGAGTACATATTCAGACATTTTCAAATTACTGTCAAACAAAAACAACAACCTTTTTTAAAAAGGCGTAATTAATAAACTCCTAAATTGTGCTGTATTAATAAAAGTAAGGGGATTACTGACATTAATGGCGTGTTATTGCTATTAACATCATATTTTAAAAAGTCATTGGAAACCCAATCTTTTGTAAATAATGTCTGACATAACAGCGATTTAACACATTGCGTTGAAACTTCTTCCAAATTCAGCACTTCCTTTATAGATAACGATCTACAAGTGATTAAGATCTGAAGATTGATAAAGCGATAAAATGTCATGGGAGCTAGTGTATGTAAATGTTGACCTTAATTATTCAGCAGTTATTGCTAATACTGTAGTAAACATTCTTATCAGTATAATAAGCATTATGTCTTGTTGTCTCGGCTCGGGTACCACTTCGAACAATTATCAGACACTAGCGACGCACATGACTGTTCATCATTAATAACCCTCACAAGCGAGTCAGTGTGCGGTGTCATGTGGTGTCACCAGTGTGTTGCCGGAGTCAATGGAGACGGATGATTCGTGTAACAGCGTTGACGAACACTTTCATTAACATCCTAACAGTTGGAGACAAACGAAATGAAAAGCTTCTTCAAAGCGACTCGTCTGCACTGTGCCATGGTGGGTTGTTGTCTTCTGCTTGTCTCTACACTTCCACTTCTGCAGTGAACCTTCTGTACGTTCGTATTGTGTGTACGCATGCGCAAGCGCCGCCAACTCCTCAACTAATAACTGAGGCGTTAGCACGAGTGAGCGACGCTGAACTGTAACAGAGTGGGTATTTTCACTCCTCTGTTGCCTCTGCCTCTTTCCTTTTAGATCTATTTATTGATTTTCTTGAATATTCATTCATTCAGTGGCTACTTATTTTAGTCCCATACCTCGTTCCTCCTTATCTATTGCAGCGTCCATTGGGACGGAACGACGGTCACAAAACTAAATACCTACGTCGATTTAAAATTTAACATAATCGTATCTCGGTAGTATTTACCAATTTGCTTGTTACTATTATGAATATTATGATTTTTTTTTCTCTAAAATTGAACCCATCGATTCGAAAATATCGTAGGTACTCACACTAGTTTCAGACCACGTGCTCATGCCAGTGCCTCTGACCGTTGACGACATCGACATGACCCTTTGTGAGTAATTGTGATTGATATGTATATCTGTCATAGTACAAGTTTGTTGGCACATCCCACCGCCGTCGTGTGTCGCGTGGTGGTAGATCCAGCCAATAGTAAAGTACTAATTACCGCTGTGCTGGCGACGTGTTGCGTCGTTTGTCTTCAGATAAGCAGCGCGTGTGAAGGTCGGCGGCCATCAGTCTCGGAGACTAATGCGCGTCATTACAGGCGTGAGCTTGCATGTAGACGATGATGTGATCTAATGTACACGTCACACGCGTCTTGTTGCAACGATAAGGAATGTTCGAAAGTCGTGTTAACATCATGATCGTCGACTTAATAAAGAACCTTAATGAAAACACTTAGATACAAGCCCGTGAAGTACAGTCGATGAAGGATGAACAAGTGAAACATAGTGATGAGGATCTGTTTATGATGGCAGTTGTATGAGGATAGCTTTTATTGAAGTGGTGTTGGCGTGACGCCTGCCTGCGGGATCCAATCAGCAGCTTCTTGCTAGATCACTTCCTAGCAGAATGACGCTGCTGTCTTTCATCATCATTGAATCATCTCGACTGCCGGAATCTCTGGCCCCGGCCAAAATAACAGTACAGAGTGGAAGTCGGCCCGGGGGCCGACTACCTGCTTTGCTTTGGTGTTACAATTTTATGAAGACCTGGAACCTTGAGGATCGAGAAGTGGAGCCGCGAGATAACACCAATTTCAGGTCGTTACGTATTGATGCGCGTTCCGTCCGAATCATCATTAGGCAACCTATCTCAAGAAAGTGTTTTAGTTTATGGCGGATCATCATTCAATTTTGTCGAATGTATAAGTATAAACTTATTAAACCAGTGGGCTATAGAGGTGCACAGAATGATCATAACCTAGTCAGTAACGACCAGAGCTTGGGTAATAATAATTGTACACTCTTCATCTCAGATTAAAGAACAACATTTTATAGGGACTATAAATCATACAGAAACTAATTGCCATGCCAGTAATTATTAGAATAAAAAACATTTTAAATAAGTTCCTTGCCCAAGAAGCGAATGTTTTTGCGAGAAACGAGCACCCTGCGCCCTGCGCCGCCCGCGCAACATCATGTTATGCAAGCGACGCAACAGCCCGAGACAAATGATGCGGAGCGGTGCGCGCGCGCACCACCCGACTTATATTAATAGAGAGCGCTCACAGTTATTGATAGTGTGCAGCAGCCGCGCGGACGTTCACAATTTTAAATAAGTTCCTTGCCCAAGAAGCGAATGTTTTTGCGAGAAACGAGCACCCTGCGCCCTGCGCCGCCCGCGCAACATCATGTTATGCAAGCGACGCAACAGCCCGAGACAAATGATGCGGAGCGGTGCGCGCGCGCACCACCCGACTTATATTAATAGAGAGCGCTCACAGTTATTGATAGTGTGCAGCAGCCGCGCGGACGTTCACAATTTTAAATAAGTTCCTTGCCCAAGAAGCGAATGTTTTTGCGAGAAACGAGCACCCTGCGCCCTGCGCCGCCCGCGCAACATCATGTTATGCAAGCGACGCAACAGCCCGAGACAAATGATGCGGAGCGGTGCGCGCGCGCACCACCCGACTTATATTAATAGAGAGCGCACGCAGTTATTGATAGTGTGCAGCAGCCGCGCGGACGTTCACAAATCACGGATGGACACCCGCGCCATTAGCCGCCGCTAATCTAATTCATTAGTTTAATTGAGTTAATGCACCGCGCCGCACGACGCCGCACGACGCCGCACGACACCGCACGACACTGCATGAAACTGCACGACGCCGCACTCGCTACTCGCGAGATAAATCGCCTCGATCTAGGAAAAAAAGCCGTAATAAATCTTATTGCGAATTGCGCTTGATTTCTCCGGAGTGGAATGATATAATTACATGATTGCGGCGCGGCCGCCGTGCGCTCGGAGCCCGGCCGAGCCCGGTCCGGTGAGAGGAGAAGGAGGAGGGGGGGGGGGGCATATTCCCGGGACCATTATTTCTGCGAGCAATTTACAATTACAGAAATATAATTATAAAAAATATGTAACACTCGATGCTCGGTCTCTGCTCTCATAATATCTGTTTGTCTTTATAATTTCGTGTGGCTATTTTTTGTTGAGAATCAAATCCACGGCACTAGCCGGGGTCGCGGGACGCACGGGGGGAGCGGACCGTCGACCAGTTTATTAACTTATAAACATGGTAATTAACCTCAAGCTGACAACTTGATTGCTAAGAAACATAATTTAAACAAAAACATACAGTAATTAAAGATAAAAATAAACTAGTTTTACTACACTTTACACAACTAACTACACTAAGTTAGTCACATAGGAACCAAGGTAACAAGTTAAGCTAGGGGTACACTCCACCTGCGCACCCGCAGCACCACACGCAAGTGTGCGAGGGAATACCGGGGTGGTTTTAGTCAGTCAAGTCTGACATGCCCCTCCGCCTTTCCTCAGGCGGAGGAAGGCCTATGAGGATTTCCACCTCGAAAAAAAAAAAGTGTTACACTCCCCGATACATTCAAGGAATCTTGCATGTATCCGGGATTACCCCGCCGCCGCTGCGTCGCGTCCGTAAGTAATAATACTGAAACAAGCAATGCATGGTAGCGTGGCGGTGTTGATGCGCAGTCGCACATCCCGGCGGCGGCGTCACGGCCGCGGCGCAAGCTTAACACTAGTGACTTGCTTGACTTAAGGTCCTATGTCCCCTAGATGGGGCAGAGGGCGTCCACAGATGTCTTCCATCGCGATCTGTCTTAAGCTTCACGCTTCACACTATATGTATAACACTAGTGCGTGACTTTAAATAGAAGAATCATTTGAGATTTAGGTCGAAGACGAAAAGGACAATCAGAATTCCATATCTAGATATAATTATTTTTACATAAATAAAAATGCGGAAATGTTTTGTGGGAAATGACGATTATTAATATTAGAATCGAAATACTGAACGTTCACGTCCGTGACTCGTGCTGGCACCTCATGTCTCTCCCTCGCGTTCATTAGCGTCCGCCGCGCGCCTGCGCCTGCTATTGGGAACATGTTAGATCATCGACGCGATGATAGGCGGACGCGGATGTCGACGTCTTATCTCCAAATAAATATCTCAAATTGTCAGCCAACAAATTTGAAAGTCCTGTTTGGGCTCACACAAAGATAATCTCTAAATTATGATCGGGCGCGGACGCATCTATCTTTAATTAACATCGCAGGGCTCGGAGTTCGGACACGCCGGCAGGCGCGGGCGCGGCGGTACTGATCGATAGTCAATAAGGAAGTCTGCACAAAACTTCTTGCTCTACGCTGCAAGTGCTAAATATAAACATTTCCATAATTTTTCAAGAATTCTTACAATAATTTGAGAAACGTTCAGCGTCTGATTGTTCAGTGATTTGCTCGCGTTCCTTGTGTCTCTTATCTATATCCTCTCTTCTCCTCTATCCTATCTTTTTGAAGTCGGTTTATTAATTTAAATAAGCTTTCACGTTCAGCATAATGGTGCAATCAATTAAGTTCATCGGCTGACAATTATCTCACTGTACTGATACAGTATTAAATTAACAAAATTCCCTTCGTATTTTTTGTTTATCAAACACGTGTTGCCACAAAAAAAATTACCCTTGCTTTATTTTTTTATAAACAAAAGGGGATGAATTAAGATTCATGTTCGCATATCATGCTTATTCACAACTAAACACGACATCATTATGTGTGTCCAATGATGAGCAATCCACAATTAACAGAGTTGTGTGGTCGCGGACAATGGGGCAGCGTCCCCGGAGTCCCGGACACAAGTGTGTCAGTCCCCTGCTGTACAAGTGTACATACGTAGGGGCCCATTGTCCTGCGCCGCGACCACTTTTTATGTTCGGCTCGCAATGTTACAGTTGCAGGCTAAAATCTCAGATATCACTGTCGAAGTTGTGTTTGATACTCGTCTATGGTTTTATTGCCAACGTAACTGATGGTATCTTAAAGAACTTTTAGTGGTTTAGTATAAACTCAGATAATATAATACTAGCGGTATAACAAATGAATTTCAATTTATTAATTAGGTGCTGATTCTGAATGAAATAAAGTTGCCGACAGCTATTACATGCTTAAGTACGTGAACCACATCGCCAACAAACAATTTGATGAAACGGTTCACTAACAAACAATGTTCATTAAACATTGATATTTCTTACTTTTAATAACCGTTTAATACACAAGTACTTTAACGGCAATTGTTACAGTTTTATGTATGTAATTATTTTTGCTATCGTTCACTATCACAGTCAATGAGGACCTTTTTCCCTATTCGTTAGCGGAATGCGCGTGCGCAGCTGCGGCTGTTATGGATAGGGGGTGACCGGGGACTACAGGGCACTACTATAGTTTATCAACAGAGACATCACACTGCCCCTCCGCACTCATTATGCCATTCATTAATAGTTTGCATTAATAGCGTGTCCGCGACTAAGCCACCGTGAACTGATGGCGATATCATTACACAGTGCGGCCTGCGGTCTGCGGTCTGCGGGGACACACGTGCTGATTCACAGGATGCGGCTCACAATCAGGGGATTAATTATTTATTGAAAAATAAAACTCTGCTCTAAAATGTGTTACTGATGATAGCACAGTTCACTTAGCACGAATTTTCACTCTTTTCCTTACAGCGTTTTTCCAGTATTTACAGCGTTTTTGTATGAAAAAAAAGAACAGCGCCTCTGGTGTGCGAAGAAATAACTAACTTTTTCCTTTAAAGTTCTAGTTTACTTTACGTCTCAAATACTGAAAATTCGTGCTAAGGGTACAGATCAGGGGTGAGTTGTCCTATCCTGTTACAGTCCAGTTAGGCAATTGTTTTTTGTTTTTAAGTTGTTTTGTGTATTTGACATCTTTTGAGCACACGATATAGCAGCGCTGAAGATGAGTCAATAAACCATGTAGTGAAGTGTGCCGCTATGTGCGTCCACGAGCTTGTCACTTTATAGCCGTAATATGTTCCGCGGCTTAACTTATAGGTCCAATTACCGAGAGAGCGATGGTCGGCGGCTCGATCGAGACGATAATTAAATACAAGTATCGACAAATAGTGAGCGGTGATAGGGTGATAGAGTGCGATCATCACGTCTGATGGACATACTTGTCATAGACTGACGACCGCAAGCGATGGTTTGAACTAAGATAGTTGTACTGCAGCACAGAAGGAAGAATTAAAAACCTCAAGTTAACTAAACAGTTAATCAATAAAATAAGTTTTACACATGAAATTAATTTGCATAATTTACCTATCTATCTATCTATACGCTCCTATCCTTAACTGCACCGTTATCTGTGTGACCTGCCCTCGACAACGACACGGCACGATGCAACATGTCGCACTAATTGAAACATACGGGCGACAAGCGTCACGGCGACAAGGCAACGACGGCGACAGACGACGTCATCAGCGCGACACACAGCGCAGACAAACGTACACAATGAGGGAAACGACCACGAGCACGATTGTTGTGGAGCGCGACGACGAGCTTTGTTACAGACAGACAGGGACATCCATCTCAGATTTGAGTCGACGTGTCAGGAAATGAGCGGAGCTTTTAATTGTGATTAGACTTCCCTGCCTTTTCAGAAGGTTAAATACACACAAGCTGATGGAAAAGTCAATCAAACGTGAAAAGACGGCCGTTTTACTAAACTCCTCCTGCACAGAACAAACGACAAAAACACCCTGTGGAAGTAACGTATGAAAATGTTAAACAATAATATATAATATGCTCGTAATTACAGCTATCTAGCTAAAGAGAGTATAGTAGTTCCAACTGGTCGAACAAAGGCCCGAGTATCGGCTGCGATATCGCGTGATACTAGCGGTGCAGCGGTACTGGTGGTGCGCGGGCACAGATACCCGATAGCGAGCAATTATGTTGTCGCGACCTCGGTGGGCCACCCTCGCCCCCCGACCCTCGGGAACCTGAGCTACACCGTCATCATATTCAGAAGTACCACCTTTTACAATACCTTCAAGATCCTGGTTAGGAAACAAGTAGAGGAGAAAATAAAAGACTTGAGCGATTCGTGCTGGTCGGTTCACCTACAGCAACACTTCTTGATATTGTAACTTTCAAGTTTTCAGTTGACACGTTTATCTTCAGGTATCGTAATGCACCTTCTGCCACCTGACTACGTCACGTCAGCACTAATGGCCCCGCGCCCACGATAATTGCCCATTGATTCGGTAGTGTGCGCCTCCCCCCTCCCGCCCTGCTGCCCCGGCGAGTGCCCGCGGGCTAGAACAGTAGCCAGCTACTGTCCCACAGAGCTCATTGTGAGGCCACAATGTGCACCGATAACTTTATTACTTGACAAATGGACCTGTTTCGCCCAGCATTGCTTCGATAATGTCCAGCATAAGAGCAGAAACTAAGCATTGTGATGTACCATATTGTTTGTGTGGATGAATAATATTTGATGAGCTAAGATTTGTCATTAATGGAGCACGTTCAACAGTGTAGCACCGGCTCCCGGCTGCGGACCGCCACCAGAGACCACATTGAATGCGTGTGCTGAAGTCACAGTGCAGGTTGATGCGAGTCGAATGCGGAATCCAAGATGGTGGAGCTTTTGAAGTTTCAGATTTCAGCAGCATTGTGTGAAGCGGCGCGTGCACTCGGCGGCCAATGGTGCGCGCGCGCAGCGCTCCCGCCGCGCGATTGGTCGCCATTGTCCGCAACCGATTGTAATCGATTTCGCGGTCAATTTGTTCCGCGATCAGCGATAGCGACTATCTGTGCAATTACAACGTCGCTACTTAATTGAGCTACGCCTGCGCCGCCCGCCGCCCGCCGCCGCACAATACTCGCAGGAACAATGGACAGCTCCCACACTAGATTACTGTAGGTACACTCTCAACAAGATTAGCTAATTTATTTGTATAACTAGGTATTTGTATCTCAGTACTAGTGCTTGCCGAGGCAAAGCGAAGGCAGCTTTCTCAATAAACCAATTCATTATCGTCTCATTTAGTTCAGCAAGATTTTAATAAAAAACCCCTTAAAAGTAATAATTTACTGTGCAGCCGTACGGAGAATTCGCGAGCGATCAGCGGAATGCACCGGCCGCGGCCGGCGAGCGCGCAAACAAATCAACGTCACGCGCGGATATCTCAACATTAAGGCTGCCGTCTTCTTTTGCACAAAATTGAATCGCGTTCGGCCAGTCGATCGTACGTCAAATTTCGGGCTCCCTTCCCGCAATCCCCCTCATACATCCTGCCCACTGAATTATTATAAAACAATTTTGATACGGTAAGAACTTTGCTCTACTAAGGATTATTTAAAAGGAGTTATAGAAATTTTTGCTTAATAAGGAGTTTTAATATGACTTGGCTTCAGGGTTGGAAATAAAAACAGTTTTTTTCAAATTTATAAATCAAACAGTTCAAAATGTTTTAAATAAGTGTTTTTTTTTTAGTTTCTGGTTATTTTTTAAAATTAATTCCACCTTGTTTGTTGATGTCTAAACGTAAAAAGAAACCAGGGCCGCCCAAAAGCCCGTTGGGTTGACGATATCGTCAAGATCGTGGGGAATAAATGGATGAGAGAGGCACAGAACCGAGAGATGTGGCGGAAAAAGGGGGAGGCCTATGCCCAGCAGTGGGTGATTCCGGGCTGATATGATGATGATGATGAAACGTATAAATCAATTATGTTTCATTTCTAGACTATATCTTTTCAAATTTACCCTTTGAAATGATTTTTTTACGAAAAAATATCAATGGAATAACATGTGATCTAAAAATTTTAAGCATTATTTCATTTATTATAGCGTCAATAAAAGTTAAAAATATGACATAACAATGGCATTAAACTCGAAAGGTTTTATGTCAAACTATTTAGACTCCTGAATATTAATTTATTTTCATTTTAATATGCATTCATCTGCCTTAAAAAGTAGTTGAAACGGGTAATAAAAAACACTGTTTAATTTCAAACTGTGCAGCAGTCATGTTGGCAAAGGAAGATGTGGGACGCGTGAGAGAGAGGACAGCGTAAACCTTACATCCCAGCCGCAGTGGTAAACCCAGAACGTAAAAGGCTATTAAAGAACGCCGTGAATTTAAGTCAGTACAAGTGTGACAGTATCTCCCGCTTGGCCTGGGGAGGACTCATTTGATGATTTTATCATGTAAAAAAAGTCATGGGCCATGCCCGGGTCGACAGCGCGTTGTGTTCTACGAGCGCCTCAAATAGCGTCAGCATGATGACGGGGTCCCCCTCTAGAGGGCTAAAGCCTGCTGGCGTCGCGGTACTTATTACCGTGACCCCGGAACATAAAGGGCTATTTGAAGGACACCGTGGATTTTAGTCAGTACAAATCTGACAGTCCCATCCAAGGACTGCACTCCTTGTCATAGGCACAGTCCATTACCACCGGGAGACAGAGAAACCAACGGTTTTGTTACTTGCTGGATTTTAGTGAAGGAGCAATGTTAGCGAACGTGAATGTGAGAAAAAACAAAGTAAATTTTAAATGTCAATAAGGTCGAAAATCGCTTGAAGCTGTTTTTTTAACTTGCTATCGTTAAGCAATTTAAAAAACAGGTTCAAACGATTTTCGACCTTATTGACATTTATACAAAAACCGGAATTTAATGAAGGAGCAATGTTAGCGAACGTGAAAGTGAGAAAAGCAAACTAAATTTTAAATGTCAATAAGGTCGAAAATAATTTGAACATGTTTTTTAAATTGCTTAACGAAAGCAAGTTAAAAAAACAGCTTCAAGCGATTTTCGACCTTATTGACATTTATGCAAAAACCGGATTTTAATGAAGGAGCAATGTTAGCGAACGTGAAAGTGAGAAAAAACAAAGTAAATTTTAAATGTCAATAAGGTCGAAAATCGCTTGAAGCTGTTTTTTTAACTTGCTATCGTTAAGCAATTTAAAAACAGGTTCAAACGATTTTCGACCTTATTGACATTTATACAAAAACCGGAATTTAATGAAGGAGCAATGTTAGCGAACGTGAAAGTGAGAAAAGCAAACTAAATTTTAAATGTCAATAAGGTCGAAAATAGTTTGAACATGTTTTTTAAATTGCTTAACGAAAGCAAGTTAAAAAAACAGCTTCAAGCGATTTTCGACCTTATTGACATTTATGCAAAAACCGGATTTTAATGAAGGAGCAATGTTAGCGAACGTGAAAGTGAGAAAAAACAAACTAAATTTTAAATGTCAATAAGGTCGAAAATAATTTGAACATGTTTTTTAAATTGCTTAACGAAAGCAAGTTAAAAAAACAGCTTCATGCGATTTTCGACCTTATTGACATTTATGCAAAAACCGGATTTTAATGAAGGAGCAATGTTAGCGAACGTGAAAGTGAGAAAAAACAAACTAAATTTTAAATGTCAATAAGGGCGAAAATCGCTTGAAGCTGTTTTTTTTAACTTGCTATCGTTAAGCAATTTAAAAAACATGTTCAAACTATTTTCGACTTTACTGACATTTATGCAAACACCGGATTTTAATGAAGGAGCAATGTTAGCGATCGTGAAAGTGAGAAAAAACAAACTAAGTTTTAAATGTCAATAAGGTCGGAATTCGCTCCAACTTGTTTAGTTACTTCTCCATATCTTTTAACAATAATCGGTTCACAACTGAAAATTCTGTAGGAAATTTGACAATTAATTCCTCTTTTTCTACCCCTATAGGCCGAGTTTGGGGGTATGGGGCTGCATAACATCTTGCAGCCCAAGTCAAACCTCACCTGCACGTGGTACCCCTGCTGAAAAACGAACGAGGATATGACGCAAAACTCGCCAAGACGCACTGGCCAGCGTGGCGTTTTATGGCCAAAACCCCCCCTTTTAATATGAATACTGCCATAAAGCCTCGGCCCTCAGTTCCCAGCAGCCCCGCTATTCCGAGTTCCGACAGCGGCTCTGGTAACGGCGGGGCAGAGGGTGCTAAGAATCTCTGGACGTCGCCCAGCTGTCACACCCCGACGACCCTGACCCTGGCGTGTTACAACGCTAGGACGCTAAGAACGGACGAACGATTGGTGGAATTTGAATTTGAAACAGAATCCATAAAGTGGGACCTTATAGGTCTCTCAGAAGTACGCCGAAAAGGCGAAGACCTTTTGAAACTAAAATCAGGCCACCTATTCTTCTATAGAGGTCATGAAGATACCTCATACGGTGGTGTGGGGTTCTTCATCAATAATTCGATTGCCTCATTGGTTCAAAGCTTCAAAAGCATCTCACCAAGAGTCTGTTTTGTGGTTTTGAAACTTAATGACAGATACTCTCTTAAAATCATTCAAGTTTATGCTCCCACCTCCCAACATCCCGATGAAGAGGTGGATACCTTCTATGAAGATATTGAAAAAGCCTTTACCGATACACCATCCCATTTTCATACCATTATGGGTGATTTTAATGCTAGAGTTGGCCAGCCGCTCACGAATGAAAGTTGCATAGGTAGTTTTGGCCTTGGCCTGCGTAACAGTAGAGGGCAAACTTTGGTCAATTTTCTTGAAAAAAAGAACATGTTCGCTATGAATACTTTCTTCAAAAAGAGACCTTCAAGGAAATGGACTTGGGCCAGCCCAGATGGAAAAACAAAGAATGAGGTCGATTACATTATCAGCTCACATAAACATGTAGTCACAGATGTCTCTATCCTCACTCGTTTCAAGACCGGAAGCGATCATCGTCTGGTGAGAGCGGTGTATAGGTTCGATCTGAAGAAGGAAAGAACAAAAATGATACGAAGATCTAATCCAAAATATGAAAAGCCAGAAATACTTTCCCTTCAGAAAGCATATGCTTTGGAATTGGCTAACCGATTCCAAGGTCTTGATGAAATGAACCTAGATGCCAATCAGCTAAACGAGTTGTTATGCAGGGCTATATCTGAAACGACAATAAAACACCTAGGTAGAGCGCGGAAAAAAGAAGGAAAATTAACATCTGAAACTATAGGTCTAATCGACAAAAGAAGATCAATGCAACAACACACCGTACAGGATCAAAGAGCAATAGAGCAAGTTAATCGGCAGATAAGTAAGGCAATTAAAAAGGATACTCGTCAACACAACACAAAAATAATTATAAACACAATCGAACAGAATAGAGGGCCGAAAATCTTCAAGAGGAAAATAAATGCAAGTACACACCAAATCCTTAAACTTAGAGCTGAAGATGGTCGGATTGTTACGGACCGTAGTAAATTATTGAGTGTTGTAGAGAAGTTCTACGGAGAACTTTATGCATCACAATCGGTAGAACCATCATTGCCGAGTCACGACCCTAGAGCTCCGCCCGTAGAAAACCGAAGCCCAGATAGTCTACCTAACATCATGGCTTGCGAGGTAGAAAAGGCACTTTCGCAAATGCAGAGTGATAAAACACCTGGTGAGGACGGTATTACGGTCGAATTGTTGCGCGCTGGTGGTCAACCTGTGCTACAGGTTCTCGTAAAACTTTACAACGAAGTCCTATTTGATGCTAAATCACCACAAGCTTGGAAGAAAGCGATTGTGACTATCCTCCATAAGAAAGGAGACCATGCAAACCTTAGCAACTACCGTCCTATATCTCTCTTATCTCAAATTTATAAACTGTTTGCCAAAATTCTGTGTAACCGTCTCACCCGCCAGTTGGATGAAAGCCAACCCGTTGAACAAGCTGGTTTCCGGAGCGGATTCTCCACGATTGACCACATCCACACCGTGAAACAGCTGATGGAGAAGAGTTCAGAGTACAATCGGCCTCTGTGTTTAGCTTTCGTCGATTATGAGAAGGCATTCGACAGTGTCGAGCACTGGGCCGTTTTCAATTCTCTCCATCGCTGTCAGATCGAGGCTCAATATGTAGATGTACTGAAGGAATTGTACGAAACGGCAACAATGCAAGTCAGGCTGCATGATCTTACTTCTCCAATACCGATCAGGAGGGGAGTGCGACAGGGAGACACTATTTCACCTAAACTTTTCACTGGTGTTTTGGAAGACGTGATGAAAACACTTCAATGGGATCAACGTGGTATTAACATCAATGGTGTCTACTTGTCGCATCTTCGTTTCGCGGATGACCTGGTTTTGTTTGCTGAATGCATCGAAGACCTAAAACATATGCTTGAAGAACTTTATGATGCTTCCTTAAAAGTTGGCTTGAGAATGAACATGTCCAAGACCAAAGTGATGACACGAATTTCGGATGACACTTGCTCTGCTGTAATGGTTGATAACAAGTGTCTGGAATTGGTTGACCACTACGTTTATCTGGGACATGTTCTATCTTTTGAAAAGGAGCATTCAAATAAAGAGCTTTCTAGGAGAATTCAGCTCGGGTGGGCGGCATTCGGTAAGCTCGAACATGTTTTTCGATCCAAGAAGATACCCCAATGTCTGAAAACTCGTCTCTTTAACCAATGTGTCCTGCCAACGATGACTTACGGTGCCGAGACATGGACGCTTACAAAGGAGACTGTGCACCGAATACGAGTTGCACAAAGGGCCATGGAGCGAGCCATGCTCGGCATTTCTATTTTAGACCGAGTGCGTAACACCGAAATCCGTCGTCGGACAAAAGTCTATGACGTCGGGGATAGGGCGATATGCCTCAAGTGGAGCTGGGCAGGGCATCTGGCTAGACGCAGAGATGACAGATGGAGTAAGGTTTTGACCGAATGGTGGCCAAGGTTCGGCCAAAGAAACCAGGGCCGCCCAAAAGCCCGTTGGGTTGACGATATCGTCAAGATCGCGGGGAATAAATGGATGCGAGAGGCACAGAACCGAGAGATGTGGCGGAAAAAGGGGGAGGCCTATACCCAGCAGTGGGTGATTCCGGGCTGATATGATGATGATATGATGATAGGCCGAGTTTAATTTTGATATTTAAATTGGACCAACTTTCAGATAAACTCTGTCCAACAAAAAAAAAGATTTTTTGATATTGGACCACCTTAGAGAAAGTAAAGAATGGTCATATATAAAAAAAAAAAAAAAATATATACATGTCGAATTGAGAACCTCCTCCTTTTTTTCCGTCGGTTAAAAAATATATTTTAACATAATAAAGTAGAGCAACCTGAGATGCGTAACTGCGCGTCATCACCGTTAGAGCGAGAGAAGGTGCGAGCGAGAGGGACCAACAAAAATTCGTCGTGGACCTCACGTCCGATCGCTCCGGCCGTCCACCGGCCACTAAGGAATTTCTCTTGCAATTCTCGTTTATAAACACTTTTTGAGAGGTTATTTGAGATATTTTTTATTGTGGAAAAAAAGCGCTTTAGGTACAATTTTTTTTTTGAATTTGTATTATTGATCTGTTGACATCAAGATAATGTAATATTACATACCTACGATGCATAGTTCCTATGAAAAAAAACCATTTATTAAGAGATGAAATCCGAGAATTTTGATGATGTTCTGCCATCTTAATTTAGAAAATGAAAGATAAATATAAAAAACTAATCAGCGCAGTTTGAAGACGAGGATATTGCGGTCATTATGCGCTGATCAGATTTTTAAATGAATTCTTCATTGTCTCAGATTGAGTGCACCAACGTAACTCGAAATGACGTTGGGCAGGAAAGAGCTGTTTTGAACGCTTGATTTACCTAATATAATCTACTTAAATCAACTTTAAAAAAGTAACTAGCTGTTACTTATATTATGGTTATTTATGTGCAATAATAATATTTCAAGCTATTGCACTATTTTGTTCAAAAATCACAAACAAAGTTACGCAAATAATTCGGCGCGCGTGAATTTTAGAAGACCTGCCCCTTAATCATTGTTCTTATACTAAACGAATTTAAACAACTCAAATCTCATTATAAAGCAACGGTGAAAGTTTAACAAAATGATGTATTTTAAACTTGAGATAATTTATCAGTCCCCCCCTCAGGTCAGGGGTATCGTGTGAACGCGGCGCGCGCGCACCACGCGTCACTGCAGGCCACTCTGTGTGGTTGTTTGTTCAAGCAGCTAATCGCGTTACATACACAGTGGAGCTCGTTACCGCGCGCTTCTTCTACGCGACTATAATAGGGGTTTAATTAAAACAGTCGGAGGTTGAGAGGCGCGAGTCGCCAAGCGTGCGCGCGCGCATTGTCCGCGGACGATTTAATTAGCGTTGGATCAGCGCGGGTTAATGAGCAATCCTGCGCTGAATAGGTGCGCGGGCGCACACAATGACTGATTGATTGCAAGTGTACCGAGAGACAAGGCGTGCGTAATGCGTGATCAATGAACATGTTCCAGCGCGGCGAGCAATGAGAGTGATGCTGCGGAACCAATCGCAACGTGTGCACTGGCGTCGTCGTGTGTTGTGAGGTCCCAACAGAAGTTCAGGTGGAGACTTACCACCGCTGTGTGTACAATTATTATAACATGTTAATCTTGTTGTAGCTCAAGAATAAACGAAGACATTTAATAATATGGTATTAGTCTCGCTCCAAGCATTGCGGGATGCAGTGTGGGTAATAACTTACTAACCTTCTTTCCTGTTCTACCATCGCTCAGCTGATCAAATCACCCCCGGCTTAGATTTAGCGTATTCTAGATCACTTACATTATCTAATACCGTGCTAACATGAACCTAGAAGCTATCATAACGAGCATGTCATCTTGTATGCTTGTATTTTCATGCTTGTTGCTCCGTCGCTGTAACAAAGAGTAGTGTCGGGTGCCTGTGTCGGCGTCGTTCGCGCTGAATGCGCGCGGAGGTCCGGTCTGCGACCAGTTTCACGGCATTTCCGTCACTCATCAACTTTTTGTCGCCGTGTCGTTGGTGGTCCGTCACCGCCGTCACTTGCGCCGAGCCTCTGATTGGCTGACAGATATGTTGACGTGATGCCTTGCGTCACGACGCGAAGCCGAGGGCGACTAATTGCGCTACGGTTGCTGTCACAATAAGTGATATCACAGACGAGCGCTGCGTTATTTTGTGAATGGTACTGCCATGGGATCTGTAAGACATGTGATCGAAATGATACAAACAATGTGCTTCAAGTCATACTCATACAAGTGGACTTTTCAAAAACCTAATTTCCCAATACGAAAGTTCAAGCAGCTGGTAAACCCATTAATTTAAAAAACAATACAATCTTAATTATAATTGTGAACATTATCAGTTTCGCATGACGTGGACTTCCATCACTATGCGGACACTAGGTCCTTGCACAGCGGAGCTCGGACCCAACAGGTAACAGTTCCGTGAGCGTGACAGACGGAAACGTTTTATAACGAGTCAACAGATCAAACACTTGGATTTTAACACAAGCATAAAAAATTTGAGTTGACTAAACGCCTCTATTACTTCTTCAGATGAGCGGCGTATCAGTGTACTGTATCCTATGTGTGTGTGTCTACCGTGTGCATGTGTGCGAGGGGTCATCGACCGGCGCTCATTAGTGCGCAGAACATTTGCAGAGTTCGGCGTGTGATTGCGGCGCAGAAGTGAGAATCCAGCGGGCGGGCGGTGCGCAGGCGCAGGTAACGGGCCGATGCATGGACCGACAGGCGCACCACTGCACTAGGGTTGCAAGGCAGCAGATAGCAATCCCACTTGCCGAGATAATCTAACAAGTGACAATACATGTGAAATTAAATGTTGCTGAATTCTGACATCCAACCGTAGTTATTAATTGAGAGGTTGTATCATTAAAAGAGAAGTAGTCAAGACTGTTCAGTTTCTGGACTAAGAACCAATGTTATAATGCAGTTGTGTCATTCATCACATTCGGTTTTGAGAACATCTCTTTCAGGCATAAGATTTGTTGCAATGAAACTGATCACAGTTCTTATAATACTACCAGATGAAATATTCATTGGATTCATGTGAGCTGGTAGCCCTAGGGTGAGCTCGACTAATGTCCAATTTAGCGCTGGTCGCTTCCTGCCGCAAGTAAATTAAACTTCAGATATCTTGTTTATGTCCGACGAATGCATGCAGCTAATGCAACTAATCCACGTGAACTGCAATCTGCGCAGATTGGCAGCAACCTCATCACCATCGGCCTACTTCATCTAACTGCTGGTTTGATTCGCTGCTTCCCGGGTTTCATTTGGGTTCTCTGAGCTCTCATGATCTTTGTGATTATCCAGGTTTCAATTACGACCCACGTAACAAAAAGAAAATACCGTGAAAGTCGCTACACTGTTCTTAATCGAGACGCCACCTCGTCTAATTGAAATATAAAAACAGTTTTGTTGGTACCTTCCTCGCAATACTTGAAATGGGAAAAAGTGAGCCTCTGCAGTAGTATCTGCCTGTCAAGGTCTTGCCTCACAGGTTTGAAGTAAAAATTATAATGAGTAGTGCAGAGCAGGGGTCACGCTTTGCGATACTGCTGCGCGGGCTGGACACTATTGATGGAGAGTGGTCAATTTGAAGCTATTGATCAGTGCACGTTGCCCATGTTGTGGACGTCCCCGCGGCGCTAATGAGCGCGCGCGCTTGTCGCGGCGTGACGTCACGCGCACTCACACCTAATTGTCACGAACCGAGGAAAAACCTCTTCCGCTCGCCTGCGGATCACGCCGCGCGCTCACACACACATACAAGACACACTACAGGATAGATACCTGCCCACGTGGAGGCAGCCACCGCCCATTGCCATCAATACCATGATGGTAGACGAGTCACGTCGCGTGCTATCATCACATGCTGACATTCGCAAAGAGTGGTTGTGTGGAAAAAAATGTACTCCATGATGGAGTTCCTTACATTAAGTGTAAACAAAGGACATAAAAATTTACACGAGACGAACAAACTGTTACAACTTCATCCTCAATGACTTGCAACTGTTGATGTACGACTCGTTTCTACCGCAGTCGTACTGCCATCGACTGGCTCTAGCAGACTCGTGCCTACCAAAGTACCAACAAACATCGTGATTATGTTTGATCACAATAACAATAATTAAAACCCTACAAGTGGAGCATGTGAACGTGCGTGTGGACGTCTCGTAGATCAGTGAACCACGAGGGGAACCGGGGGAGTGGGGGAGGGGGTGGAGAGATGCGCGCGCGCTGGAGAAAGTGCACCGTTTAATGTGTAATTGGGCACAGTTACCACATCACAGGTAAAGTAGGCTCTGAGACACGAGCGGAGAGCGGGTGAGCACGAATCGGCCTCACTCTTTGAGTGCGTTCGTAATGTTCACCGAAGAATCATCTTTACGTGGTGCTTGTTAAGCATTTCACTTACGCTAACGACAATCAGAGACCAACGCAAATCAAGTACCTATCCTCAAGATAGTGCCTCACGTGAACATTAAAGACAAGCGTGTGGTGTCGCGTGGCTTCACGCCTCCGCTGCCGCTTGTGACTGGGCCGCGTCCTCGGGAGACAGGTTGTTGTGCGGCGTGAGCCCGCGCACTAAACACTAATAAATTGTCGCCCGGTAACCATCCCGCGCCGCATCCGTTCCGCGTCGAACTGTACGCACTGAGGACAGTATCTCGCGGCTGTACCTACTTACCTGTGTGTCTGCTTACCTATGGTACGTGGTCGTACTGCGTTTGCAGTGTCAATGTCATGCCGGCCATTACAAAGATTCAGGCGTACCACGTTGTTTGCCACAAGTTATTAAGTAAAGGGCTACAGATTTTGAAGTCCACGTGGCAGACTCTACCAGGTAGTGGGGTCTCTATAGTGAGGTCCTGGCTTAATAACCGTAACAATGACTTGTTTTTAAGTTTGTCTGTGGAAATTGTAATGAGTAAATAAGAACATTAAAGTTTACTTTTATCGAATGTGGTACGTCCTACACAGATCTTCACTATTTCGTCTCACAATATTTTTTCGTCCTCCCACAATGTTGTATATTGGATGAGCCTAACTTTATTTAATTAATTTCCGAGGCGTGATCTCCGAACAGCAGATCTATAGATACAAGCTGACAAAGAGTTTAATTAACTGCATGACTGGAGAGTTGGTCGAGCGCACGGACAGCGCGGGCTGCGGGCGCGGGCGCGGGCGGCCCGGGCGGGCTCGTCGCGCTGCGTGTTGACACAAAAACGTTAACCCGATGAATAGACAATTAACTATTCTTTTGATATCATAAAGAAAAAAGAAAGCTCCAGAATATTTTGTGGAACCGTTTCAAACAAAACTCATGGATCGATATAATGGCAACAAAGAATTTGTTACGAGTGAATCTTTGATATAAGCTGCTAACGGGTGCTACAAACTCCCCAACTCTACCTAGCCCAATACCAGAGAAAAGAATACGGGCATGGCATTTCACTGAAGGGTTTACAGGTTTCAGGGTTCCTTTCAGATTTGCTTGTATTATTCTCACGTTTTTTATGATAATAGGGACATCGGACCTTTAAAAAATAATGAAGCGCCCGGTGGTGGCTGCGTGCTCACACTCCACACGAAACTTGTATATGGAAATATGTGAGCTCCATGCGTGGACGCAGGTAAACGCACTAATCAAGTTATAGGGTCAGTGCGCGAGTTAATGCGATCAAATTGTAACATGCTACTTGTAATAACAAACTACCACAACCAGCCATTTCTTGAAACCAGTTTATGTGAGAATGGTTTTTAATCTTGAGCTTGACTTAATTGTTTTTCAGATTCAATTATTTTTATGAAATTCTCACCAAGTGTAGAGGGCTGGATTGTTTGAAAATAATGGAGGAATGATAATCAAGTAAATGTATTTGTAATTTTGTATTGATTCTACCGTTATCTACTGTTAGTTAAGATTGCCAGCAACATGTGCCGGATCTATACTATACCTGCTGAGAGCTGTAGCTACATGAAACCGAGGCTATTCTTTTGCCGTCACTGCCTCCTCCATACCATCACAAGTGTACGCTCCTTTCACGTGTGTGAGCAATCTGCATAGTATGCAAATAGTATGACAAGATTATTATTATGGCCTATTAATATAATTATGTATTTGTAATATGACTGTAAGATCTGCCTGTATTAAGTTTCTAGCATTATAAATGAACCTTCCGTCATTAATCAGAAGTGAAGCAAAACCAATACATCTCTAGCGACAGACGAGCACTCTTACTATGTCCGTGTAACCATCCGTCACTTACATTTGCATAGCATCGGTATCGCAGGCCGGGGTCAGCAGCACGCAGCCATCCATCACACAGTTCATCACTCACATCATTGACACACTGCAGCTGAGCGCACTGCATGGGAACCACGGAGCGAGCCATCAGACTACCTGAGCTCCTCGACGATAAAAAATGGTTGTATGATAGAATGCGCAGCCGCCCTGCCGACTACCGAACGAACACAAAAAAGGGTTGATGTTGTACATTTACACGGCGCTCCACTTCATAATAGAAACAATTTAGTTTAATTTAAAAAGTGATTGACTGTTTTATGGTTTAGGGAAGTTTTTTGTCCGATTTGAAAACTTATACCGGTCGCGGTGGTAAAGAGATTGCAGAATTATAGGGTTAACTTGTGTTTATTTGGGGTTCCGTAATCGTAGAGTACGCTCTACACTTGTTACTAAATGATTGTTGTTATAATCATTTTTGTCGACGTGATTCAGTCAAAAAGGACTTTATTTTTGTGTGTTTATATAATAGGAATCTAAAGTTATCATTTCTGCCTCTCCCAAGATAGGATAGATGTAGCCTAGTTTGGCGACTACAGTCTAGTCTACTATTAACTAAGTTAACCAGAGTGTCAGTGCAACAGATACCAAGATAAGATCCTCAAAACGCCATTACAGGCTCCATTAAACAGCAAATACGATGAGTGTAGCACACAATACATCTGTGAGGCTCACAACACACGCCGCCCGGGCAAAAAACACGCGCCTCGTACGAAGCTTTTAAGATAGTCATCGCCTGCGCTCCGTGCATTAGTCGATATGAGATGTGCTCGCTAAGTACTACACGTTCGAATGTGTGTCACTCATCTTCAGAAACGAGTTGGCGTGAGTTAGGATACTTCAATATTCATATCGACGACTTGAAACTATGACTTTGGGTTCGATCTCGGGATGATAAAATCATAACATGTTTCCACCCACTCTCGGTGTAGCGGAAGAGACTGTCAGACTTTTATTGACCAAAATCCGCCCTGTTCCTTCAAATAACTTTGCGTTCCAGGGATGCAGTAACCTGTTTAGACAGTCCTGCAGTGTTAACTGTTTATTAAACTTATATGATCAAGAGTTTGAACGTGGAAACCGTTCCAGCGGTCAATCAGTCTAGTGTTGACAAGCACCGGCGCAATTTACATTACGGTCGTGACGTGTCATGACGGCGCGTGTCAACATACGCTACTATTGTTTCTGATCCATCACCCCAGCTTCCAGTGCGTCACGCACTTGTACGCTACAGTTAGCACGCCGAGTGACGCGCGGGACGTATCAATAGTGACGGCACACGTCGGCGATCATCCATATTTCCTCGTTGAAATGTTACATTGTATTAGGAGGTTTATGGTTGAATTAAATGACAACTAATTAGCTTGTCATTTTGCTTGACTTCAAAATAAAGACTTGTTAAGTTTGTATGAAATGCTGTTCGACATACAGGCTCTTATGGGAAAATATATCAGATAACAGCACTGTTACAGTTCATTCAGTTGGAAATTCCCTATCTTAGTGAAGTCACTTATTTACTACGGATTTACGGATGCCACATAAATCAACAGTGAAACTACACGACATTAAAGTGTAGAGAGTAGGTTAGGTAGCTAGTCTTCCAATATCTGAATGTGCGGACACTATGCTAATACCAAGCAATAACATACGTCTGTAATGTTTACAGAGCAACCAAACGTTTATGTAAATCGCGACGCAAACAGGCAGTAAAAGTGTAACATTACCACTGCCGTCATTGGCCAACCTGTGCTCTGTGAACAACTGCACAACTTGTACAACTGTACAACTTGCACAATACACGCACAGGTTCACTGCAGACGACTGTAGATATTTGGATCGCGCGACAAATGTATCCGCGATCAGCTGCTGTGACAACCTGGAAAATATCCGCCATTTATTGTTCGCTCAGAAGGCTAATTCACGTAATTTTATGACGCGCCGATGAAGTAGTAGTGCAGTTGTCGTTAAGTTCAAGTTCGAGTGATAAACGGTATTCTTGTAATCTTTAAACTGCGCGTAAGCTGCGCGTGAACTGCACGTCAAACTGACAGGAGAGAAAAATCATTGTCCACTAAATAATCGAATGGAATCGATTAAATTTTAATGAATATGACATTAATAAGATATTAAAATAATACCTTAGTACAGATTTTAGTGCTGATTCACAATCAAGATTCACGATCATGTTGCGATCCGAAACACTCACCAAAGACGCGCAGCAGTAGAATACCGATGATGCGCTCGCGTGACGCGAACTTGACGCGAGCGTGTTTGACAAGCGGTAGAGAATACGAAAAGCGTTGTTTTGATCGAAACTTAACTGCAACTGCACTGCAACAGCACTTGTTTAGTTACGTGAATTGAGCTACTGATAACAGAAGCAGGGCGCTGTATCTAGATGTTACTAAATGGTAAATAATGGCGATTGTAGTCACTTCACTGAAATGGAACAAAACGGAGAACTGCGACAGTTTTGACGGTATCACTTGTTTATCATCGAAAACATTGAGTATGCGATATATCAACTATGTCAATGCTGAATATTAATTAAGATACAAGCCGACGAACAATGTGAAAGTGATACTTACTCGATCAAGACGAGAGTGTACATAACAATGTAACTTTCAGAATTAGTTACAATGTTATTAATCATCTGATAATAAACACACAGGTTACAATGAAACGCATTGCAACAATAGCGCTGGCAGGTAGTTACGAAACTAATAGATAATCGCAGTGGTTGCTCAACAGTGTACACGCAGTAATTAATTAAACATTAGTAATTAATGAGCCGCGAGAGCGATGGCGACCACCGCCGCGAGCCGCTGCCTGCCGCGCTCATTGTGCTTAACAATTAAATCTTCAGTGTTTCATAAGCACGACTAAAGTCGTAACTAAGTAATAAAGTATTGCATATCCCTAATTCGTACCTAATCACCTATCTAGCTACTACTGAGTTTGTAAACAGGTCCTTACTCTTTATGTACCTCAGTATACCTTAATAGTCTAGTAATTTTACAACCAAGTAAAGATTATTGTAAGTAACAGCACAATATTTAGTATAAAAGAGTAAATACTTATACTTGTCATATTGATAACACGAAAATCTAACTGCGGGACCGTGCCAAACAATACAACCATTAAACAATTTAAAGAGCTTTCACGCACCATGATGTATTTATTCATAATCATAGTATACAATCTGACTGTAACAGCACTATGATTAATGTGTTCACTGCGCCACCATCACTACTAGTGACACATACTGTAGTACATCACTATGCGACGCACATCACTATAACTCACTCCGGACACTTCTGACACATTATCGGCACTTACCATCCATCACCGAATCATGCGCGATCCACAATTATCTCTCAGTCGACGTTATTGTCCAAGCCAGTTAGGCAACATTCATATTTTTATGGTCAATCGAATGAAAATGGTGATCATATCGATTAGAGTCAAGTGTGTCCAATCAACTCACTAATAGTGATAGTGAGGGACATTATAGCTGATTCAATTACCATCAAATACGTGTAGTTAATAAGTTAATGCGTCAACTAGTGGAGAAATAGAGACAGACATTATGAAAGCATTACAGTTAATGTTAATGTTATCATACCTTCGACAATTTCATCGCTAATCAAATCTCAATGCTCAAAGCCGTATAGTTGATTGACTGTCATCAGCAAGCAGAGATTGGTTAACTTAACTTCGCCGACTTTAAAGCCCCTTTTCGTTCTTTGATGACACTAAATAAAATGTGGAATTGTCCAAGATTTAAATATTATGACATGCAGACATAAGTTTAATTTCGATTCTAAACACAAAACGTATTCAATCCTTTTGGGGTCAACAGTATCTCTGCGCAGTGGTAACCACATCCCAGGAGCTGAAAGTTGAAATACTGTCTGAACACCACCACATGAAGCAGCCTCCGAAGTGCTCACCGTGTGAGTCAACGCTAACGTCTCAATTCCCAGCAGATCTGTCAGCATTCCGCACACGTAGCGGTGTCTTACTTTATACGCCCGTATTAGGACAGATACCTCGTCAGTCTCTGCGGCCCAGTTGAACTGTGACGTGTCAGTCGGAGCGACTCGTCATCATGCGGTTTAATCACTTCAAATTGTTTCCTCTATACGTTCACGTACGCTGGTATATTCCATATTAATAGGCAGTACTTTGTGTTATCGCCTGGCGCGCCTCAGGACATAGGAAGTCGTAAAGCTTAGTTATGGCGTCTGAGATTGATTTGTGAAAGCGTTTGATGCCTGCGGGTCACGTCGCAACATTGACAATTACACGTTACAGACGTGTGCGCGCTCGGAGGCTCGCACGGAGGATTTATCGTGCGTTACAGACGTAATGATGGGTATCGAGCCAGCAATTATGAGCAGCGCACTCATCATTCAGTAACAGTCGAAAATCGCGTGCGCGGCGGCAGGCAATGTTGAGGAGTGGTGCAGGTATATTTATAGAAAACAAGGCAGCGTCAAGATGCGGCTCACAACAAAATGTTTAAAATGGTCTACATTTAGCTCAACCTGACACGCAGACCGTTAGATTGTTGATGTTAATAGTTAAACTAATAATGTGGTATTCACCATGTGTCGATGTGCAGGCGCAGCTGACGTGCTCACGGAACTCACTTTCATGAAAAGTGAACAAAGAAGCGCGATTTTTGTCTTGTAATGAAATAAGTAACCTCATTTCAGTAGGTAATTTTAATAATAAGAAATACATACATGTAAGACGTGTACCTACTGATGACGCACACACCGCACTAAACAACAATATTGAAGCTCGCACTGCCACAGATTGAATTGATTGATTGACAGCAGATCACGGAGATAATGCAACAGCCGGACAGGATGTGATCCGACACTAAGAGTTCCTCTCAGCCGCAACAAACCAATTAAACGCTTTGCTTCTTAAACAAGTAATAACAACAATTAAAGAAATAATCTTGCATTGTATTGATACTATCTCAAATCGATCTGTCGATCAAACAGACGCACTCCGGGATACAAAATGGCGGCCACTTAATTCATTCTTTTATTTGTTTCGTGCGGGCGATTAGCCGCGGCGTCCATTCATTAGCGAGCAGCATCAATCATTATCGTGACGATACTCTACAGGCACAAACAGAGGTACACTCTAAATGGATCAATATCAAACTGTCTTCAGACTATTGAGATTTTTAGACCTTTTTCCAACTCAAAGTAGTGCTTCTTTATTTAAATGTACTTCAAAATTATCATCTACAGAATATGTTCTTATTTGGTATTTTTTTTAATGTTTTCCACACTCATTTAACTCACCTCTAAGCATATGTATTTCACGTAGGTGTAATTTTTAGTGACCGACCGAAATTTCGGTTTCGGTTTCGGCCGGTTTCGGCCAAAATATCTAGTTTCGGCCTTAGTTTCGGTTTCGGCCAAAATATAGCCGAAACTTTCGGCCCCGCCGAAACTCAAGTGTTCCTGCATTTTCGTGCGTCGTTCGGTAAAATTCGTAGCTAACACATACTTGCTCGCTGGCGGGGCCCCGGCTCAGTTTGCCACCGTCCATTTATTCGTGAGACGGGGTTATGTTTTTGAGTTTACTGCCAAGAGTACCTAAGTCTTGTATATTCATGACATAATAAAAGGTATTTGTTACGTACGTTAATGATTAAAAACTTATCAATCGTCAAGGCGATTAAAGTTAGGATTAGGCGGTATTCGAAACATAATTAAGTTAACGGTTTCTTTTTTGAAATAATGCAATTTTTTTAGTCTAATGTCTCAGTTATTTCGTATTGCTAAATTAATATTATAGTGCGATTGTTGAGACTTCAAATCTAGTGAAACATTGGAAACAATGATTTATTTATAATTTCGAATAGATTATGGACTCAGTAGAAGTTAAATAATATAGAAAAATAGCAATTTTTAAGATCGTCTGTCTATTTATCAATCTTTCCATAAGTTTGCCGTATTTCATTATTACCCAGAATTTGATTCTTACTATTATCACTATAAAATGGTGTTATAATACAGGTTGTGATTTTTTTTTCAAAATTACCGGGTTCGATTTTTGGCCACGATTATTGATTTTTCTAAAATCCCATGATTCAGTTTTAGTTTTCGGCAAAATCGGTCTCGAGACTCTATTCAACGTTTCTCGATATTCCTCATAGTTAAAAATATAGCCATCCACGCCCAGTTGAAAAATTCGCTCTGTGTATTTGACACTTTTCGTTCAAATGAAAAAAAAAAAAACAAAAAAAAAAAACAGAAAAAAATTGAAATGTTAAAAGTTTTAAAAAGTTTCGGTTTCGGTTTCGGCCGAAACTGAGAGCAAGGCCGAAGGTTCGGTTTCGGTTTCGGTTTCGGCTGAAAAATCAGTTTCGGTCGGACACTAGTAATTTTCCTCACAGACCGTAGCCGGCGCAGTGTCAGCGCGGTGTAGAGTTTCAGTGAGTTGCTAAATAATGTGGGTTAACAGCTATAAGTTTCACGTACAATACGGTCGCGTGCTGGTCGACCTATCGCTTGTGGGGAATGTGAGCCCTGGCTGCAAGTCTACTGGGTCATCCAACGGAGAGACCATGTGGAAACTGTACCTAATAAACTTTTGTCTAATTAATATAGTTCAGTTTGCTTTTTAGTCTTGTCGTCGACGTAACATACATCCGAATTGAAAAACCTCCTCCTTTTGGAATTCGGTTAAAAAATAATTCGTACTACATAAAAACTACCCGGTGTAAGTAGAACGGTTGAGTAAATGGTAGAAATTCGAATGCAATATCGAAAGGCTCTTGTTTGCATGCTTTCCTTGTAGTATCTGAGTGAGCCAATTGATGACAGCTTTTGTAGATACCTCTGCTTTATTTTTAACAGTTCCTAATCGCACTAAGTACCTCACCCTTTGCAACTTTTCGTGTTAGTAATTGTTGCGCAGTCGCAGTCGCGTGGGCGTCTATTAGTGGTCACCCCCTCGTCAGTCCTCCCCCATTGTCGCACGAGTGTCAGGCGACAAGCATAACAAGTGATGAGCATTTGTCACGACACCGACGTCAATAGCGTCGCCTGCGCAGCAAATGCAGCATCCATACAGAGGAACAGATGAATGGGAAGACTGATTGTTTCTTTAAAAAGCAGAGATATTAGTTTTGTTTGTATTACGAGTGAACTGCGGCTGAGAGATTTAAACGAGCTGCTCATTAAACTTAACGCGTCGGCTCTTTCACTCCTTTGTTACGATATGATTATGAGATATTTGGGTTTTCTTTTTGATTGAGTCCGCTGCGGTTCTAATGTAATGTGTTCATTGAGACTCAGACGTTGTTATTGATGTAGATTCATATTGTTGTTACCGACTGATGCCCCAGATATACAACCATTTACAAACATGAAAGCATTGGCAAGACACTGTAGATACATAACATAGAAATGGTTGATCCCTCTGAATATACAGTCCATATCTATGGCAGTTACAATAATATTTACCTAGTTTTGTTTTGATGCTACTTTCTTCTTCTATAGAACAAACAACCATGTTTCCCTTCGCTTTATGTTCTACGTCCTGCGTCAGCGCATATGATTCAGCAGATTGATGCTCGCGGTTAAGCTTAGCACACACTTAGCAGCTAGATGCGTAGTATTATGTCTAGTATAATTAATGTTTGTTTTTAAAACCTTAGATACATTATGTAGTAGTTTCATTAATATTGATCACAACTTCAACAGATTTAGATTTCATGTAAAGTTATCGCTTTTCCAACATTATAATGCTTCTTCGATAGCAGCTTTTGTCTTCTAGTCAAGTACGCAAGACCGCGTAGGAGTATAGGTTGTTCCTTACAGGGTCTCGTGTTAGTTATCGGCTTCATCTGCGCGGGCGCATGCGGCGGCTGCGCAGTGTCGACCCGGACTCGAACCCTGGACACCAGCATGGAATATATTGCGCTATCCACTTATGTAACATCAAGATTAGCTGGCGTTCGGTTACTATGTGCATAAATCAACATGTTCACATATGCATACATGAATATGACATAAGATCATGTATATACCTATGATTTATGATCTGATAAGGAGAATCCACAGATTCGTCTAGCTAAACAATAAACTGAGACTCCAGTATGAGTTTTCACGTTATTGTGACGTAAATTAAACGGGGACTTTTCCGTTTTGATGGAAATAAAATTGTTACTCCGTCGTACACTAGAGACACTTTTTCATTTTCCATACAATAAATGCCGTACCATACTACAATTACGCTGTACGGTAAAATACGGAAATCTGCGATAAAGCGTCTGAGCGTGAAACAGTGGTGTCACGTGATCTCCAGTTGGTGAATATTGACACAATACGATGAGCTGTTTGTAGTGATTGGTCGCGAGTGTACACACGCCGTGTTTGTGTCCACGCGATCCATTGGCGGATGTAGATCACAACCAATATTAGCTTTGGATGCAAACAGCTCGAGATTGTGACGTCCGCGGCACACCACCACTGAACATGTGACTTGTAATGACAAACTGCGGACCGTCACGTACGCGTAAGCACACACTTCACATTCGGTACGATTTTGCATTATTGTTATACTTGAATATATTTGTGTAATAAAAGTAGGTAAGTAAATAAATAAGCGTGTGATGGTTAAACCCTCTTTTTATTTTGAATTGTAATAACAGTTTTCCTTGAACATTGTCCTCAATAAACTACCCATTAGTACCAGCTGCCTACGATGTCTATAATACTTATCAGATTGATCATCTAAAGGGTATTTTTTATCGAACCCATGAATATTGTGATATTTTTTATAAAATAAAATTAATTCTATTCTATTCTTATTCTATTTTTGTAGAAAGAAATATTAATGATTTAATGAGAGTGTAGTATCGCAGTCTAGTCGAGGCGGCTGCAGTTGTAAAGCAAATAGAAAACAGTTAGTATCGGCAAATTGCAAACAAACTGGAAAATATTGGCATTCGGGGAATAGCTCTTGACCTTTTAAAGGACTACCTTTCAAACAGGACACAAAGAGTGAAGATTGGACAGCATATCAGTGGCGACGCGGCTGTATTGTACGGAGTCCCTCAGGGAAGTGTATTGGGACCAACCCTTTTTTTAATATATATAAATGACCTCTGTAGTATGATAATACCCTAATGCTAAAGTTTTCTCCTACGCCGACGATACAGCCGTTGTCTTCTATGGGAGCTCTTGGCTCGATGTCAAGTATCATGCGGAGACGGGTATTTCTCGGGTCGCTGATTGGCTAAAATTCAACCTCCTAACGCTAAATGCCTCCAAAACTAATTTCATATGTTTTAGCATTTCTAAGCGTAATGATCCAACTGATGAGTTTGGTATCTTTATACATACATGTAAGGGTAAATACGGCAATAATTGTAACTGCCCAAGTATTCGCAAAGTTACTGAAATTAAGTATTTGGGTGTAGTAGTGGATAATAGACTATCCTGGTACCCTCATGTTGAACAAGTTACCGCCAGAATTAGAAAGTTGAGTTGGTTGTTCAAAACCCTAAGACATGTTGTACCAATGGTAAAAGCGAACAACAAATGCCCGTCTAAAAATTTACTCACACAAATTTACCTTGCACTCGTACAATCTGTGCTCGGATACTGTATTCCGGTTTGGGGAGGTACATCTAAGACCAAATTGATACATCTGGAACGAGCACAACGCGCACTCCTAAAGATTATGCATTTCAAAAGGCTTAGATTCCCTACTGTAGACCTTTATCAGATCAGTGATGTACTCTCTGTCAGGAAGCTGTACATAGTCCAAACGATATTAAAAATGCATAAGTCTTTGCCCTTTAATGTGTGTATTACCCCGAAAAGAAGGAGGTTCAGCATAGCGGTTATACCCTCAACTAAGACCAAATTTGCATGTAAACAATATCGTAAACGATCAGCTCAATTGTATAACAGAATAAATAAAAAGATCAATATACACTCTAAAAATAAATATGATTGCAAAGAAACACTAGTTAAGTGGATAAAACTACTTACGTATGAGGACACAGAAGCATTGTTATAACACGGAATTACTTACATACACAATTACACACACACGCGCACACACACACTCACACACACGCACACACACACACACACACACACACCCAAACACACACAAACACACACACACACACCCACGCATACTCACAATATTTAAATTTACTTTTATTTTTAAATTTATAATTTCTTGTTTTTGTTAAGTAATCTAGACTTAGTATTCTAAACGAAACTTTTAAATTTTCATTTTATTGTGCTCATTATAGTAACGCTATACTAAATAGGGAGGGCGGAGTCTTCTACTACAGACATTATTTGTCTAAAAGAAGATTCCGAACACAACAATTTGTAAAATAATTAATTGACACAATAAAGGACAATGGGCAAAAATGTATGGAACTTGGTCCAAGATCCTCCACTGATGGCACTTATGGGAAATGGAAGTACATAGTTATGACATCATTCTGCCAAAAGATTATCGAAATCTGCCCTGGGGTTCTTTTTTTATGTCTATTTAAGTGACTACTAACCTAACCTAACTTTACCTATCCAAACCTAACCTAACCTAACTTGTTTTGTTAAGCTGTAAATGATACCCGACGTATACTGAACCATCTGGGAAGGCGGTTGGCTTATGTGTGACTTCGAGCCACTAAAAATACCAACAAAACCCATAAATAGCTAACCTAACCAAACTTTTTTTGTTCAGCTAAAAATGATGCCCGACGTATACTGAACCATCTGGGAAGGCGGTTGGCTTATTAAATACCAACGAAACCTTAAATAGCTAACCTAACCTAACTTTTTTGTTCAGCTAAAAATGATGCCCGACGCACAGTGAACCATCTCGGAAGACGGATGGCTTATGTGTGACTTGGACCCACTAAAAATACAACGAAACCTTAAATAGCTAACCTAACCTAACTTTTTTAATTCAGCTGTAAATGATGCCGGATGCATACTGAACCATCTGGGAAGACGGTTTGCTTATGTTTGACTTACACCGACTAAAAATACAAATGAGACCTTAAATAGCTAACCTAACCTAACTTTTTTTTTCAGCTAAAAATGATGCCCGACGCACAGTGAACCATCTCGGAAGACGGTTGGCTTATGTGTGACTTGGACCCACTAAAAATACCAACGAAACCTTAAATAGCTAACCTAACCTAACTTTTTTAATTCAGCTGTAAATGATACCCGATGCATACTGAACCATCTGGGAAGGCGGTTGGCTTATGTTTGACTTCGAGCCACCAAAAATACCAACAAAACCTTAAATAGCCAACCTAACCTAACTTTTTTTTGTTCAGCTAAAAATGATGCCCGACGTATACTGAACCATCTGGGAAGGCGGTTGGCTTATGTGTGACTTCAAGCCACTAAAAATACCAACAAAACCTTAAATAGCTAACCAAACCTAACATTTTTGTTCAGCTAAAAATGATGACCGACGCACAGTGAACCATTTGGGAAGACGGTTGGTTTATGTGTAACTTGGACCCACTAAAAATACCAACGAAACCTTAAATAGCTGACCTAACCTAACATTTTTTGTTCAGCTAAAAATGATGCCTGACGTTCAGTGAACCATTTGGGAAGACGGTTGGCTTATGTGTGACTTGGACCCATTAAAAATACCAACGAAACCTTAAATAGCTAACCTAACCTAACTTTTTTATTTAAGCTAAAAATGATGCCCGACGCACAGTGAACCATCTCGGAAGACGGTTGGCTTATGTGTGACTTGGACCCACTAAAAATACCAACGAAACCTTAAATAGCTAACCTAACCTAGCATTTTTGTTCAGCTAAAAATAATGACCGACGCACAGTGAACCATCTGGGAAGACGGTTGGTTTATGTGTAACTTGGACCCACTAAAAATACCAACGAAACCTTAAATAGCTGACCTAACCTAACATTTTTTGTTCAGCTAAAAATGATGCCTGACGTTCAGTGAACCATTTGGGAAGACGGTTGGCTTATGTGTGACTTGTACCCATTAAAAATACCAACGAAACCTTAAATAGCTAAACTAAACTATATTTTTTAATTCAGTTGTAAATGATGTCCGATGCCACTAAACTATCTGGAAATGCAGTTGCCTTATGTTTCACTTACACCCACTAAAAATACCAACGAGACCTTATTAGCTACATAAATAGCTAACCTAACCTAACTTTTTTTGTTCAGCTTTAGCAGACCTTAAGGTCTCATTAGTATTTTAGTCAGTGTCAGTCACACATAAGCCAACCGTCTTCCCAAATGGTTCACTGAACGTCAGGCATCATTTTTAGCTGAACAAAAAATGTTAGGTTAGGTTGGCTATTTAAGGTTTCGTTGGTGTTTTTAGTGGGTCCAAGACACTCATAAGCCAACCGTCTTCCCAGATGGTTCACTGTGCGTCAGGCATCATTTTTAGCTGAACAAAAATGTTAGGTTAGGTTAGCTATTTAAGGTTTTGTTGGTATTTTTAGTGGCTCGAAGTCACACATAAGCCAACCGCCTTCCCAGATGGTTCAGTATGCATCGGACATCTTTTACAGCTGAATTAAAAAAGTTAGGTTAGGTTAGCTATTTAAGGTTTCGTTGGTATTTTTAGTGAGTCCAAGTTACACATAAACCAACCGTCTTCCCAGATGGTTCACTGTGCGTCGGTCATCATTTTTAGCTGAACAAAAATAAGTTAGGTTAGGTTGGCTATTTAAGGTTTTGTTGGTATTTTTGGTGGCTCGAAGTCAAACATAAGCCAACCGCCTTCCCAGATGGTTCAGTATGCATCGGGCATCATTTACAGCTGAATTAAAAAAGTTAGGTTAGGTTAGCTATTTAAGGTTTCGTTGGTATTTTTAGTAGGTCCAAGTCACACATAAGCCAACCGTCTTCCGAGATAGTTCACTGTGCGTCGGGCATCATTTTTAGCTGAACAAAAAAAGTTAGGTTAGGTTGGCTATTTAAGGTTTCGTTGGTGTTTTTAGTGGGTCCAAGACACTCATAAGCCAACCGTCTTCCCAGATGGTTCAGTATGCGTCGGGCATCATTTACATCTGAATGAAATAAGTTGGGTTAGGTTAGACTAGGTAGTCACTTTTAAACGGAAATAAAAAAAGAACCCCAGGACAGATTTCGATAATCTTTTGGCAGAATGATGTCACAACTATGTTCTTCCATTTCCCATAAGTGTCATAAGTGGAGGATCTTGGACCGCTTTTGCCCATTGTCATTTTATTTTATTTTTATTTTTTATTTATCGGGCGTTTTCAGTATTTTCATAAAACAAGCGGGATTTGAATACAATGTCAACATTATTGTGCATCCATAATGCATGCGCGGCCTGCACCTGCGTGTGCGCGCCGCGCTGATAGCGACTGATAGCGCGCATAGTGCGCTGCCGTAGAGTTACTTTTTTATATCAATTCAACAAAATAAATATTAAATGCATAGGAAACTGGATCTATTCGAATAATGTAATAAATATAATTGCTGAACATTAACAGCAATAAAAAATATCAGACTCATCCGACAGGCAAGGATCAGGCAATCTAGTGCAATAAATATTTCTCACCGTTCGCGGCAGTATGACCATCCGGTTCGATATGATCACAAAAACATGAGCTGCACAATCGACATCACTTCTTGCGATCACAAACTACTTCAAACATATTCCCATAAAAATGTATCAAGGAACTGCGACCATTTCATAATATGACGTTATGTGGGACAAAAACTGCGGAGGACGTCCCGTCCCGCCCGCGCGCCGCCCCGTCCCGCAGCACCTCGTGTCCCGGGGCGCAGGCGCAGCTCCGTTATCTGTCGCATCGGGATCAATTGTCGCATACCCGTGTGGAGCAGCGTGTGAAGTCGTTACATGCCAGCTATTGATGAACTCAACCAACAGCTAACTCTGTGTCATCTGACGCACAACACCTACTCCTGCACGCGGGGTTGCTTGCTTGCAATAATAATAGTTATTTCTGCAAATCACCAGGATTTCGATGAATGAACAGGTTGACTAAGAGATAGTAAATTTTAAAACAGAAACATAATTTATATGTGGTAAGTGATGAGTAGATGGTTCATGTTCATGTCCATGCCTTTATTTTTATCCTGATTTTGTTTTTTATTTTTCCTGAAACTTCCTCGATTAAACACAATAAGCCCTTTGGACTCTATGAACACTTTATACGTATTTGAAGTCAAATTACCTAATAATGAATGTGCTACATCTGTACATACACAGTAACAAGCTGTAAGTGTAGTGGAGTGAGGTGGCGACAGCACCAGCGCCATGGAGCGTCCGTGTGAAACTTATGGACACGTCCCGCCATACATAATACATGGCATGCGCCGGCGCACACCATCGCGCCGATCGCAGATCAACGCTGATACACTTTAATATTCCCGGAGAATCAGCGAACAAACGTAATGTGCGAAAACCTATGAATTTCTAATAAGTAAAGTGGCCATAGCTTATTGCAAGTGTGTGTTATCTGTCTCTTTATCGCGAGAGATTATACACCAGAGATCATCTCTGTATGTAGCGTATTTAGTAGGAGTACGTTGCGATAGTCCCAAACATACACTAAAAGCTATAACTGTTGCAATAACATTTTCAGCAAATGTATCGCTATCGCTTATCGCTAAGCTCGCAGCGTCACATGATCTACGATTTATACATTTATATTTGCTAGGTATAATGACAGTGGCATGTTAGGTTCAAGTGGTTACAGCTCTCTTTCAGTATTCAGTAGGTGTCTGATGTCAATATTCTGAAAGTACTAGAATATTAGATGTCTTGCAATGGCTGAGGTCGGGCTGCGCATTGTGACGAATACGATGAAAGATTCATAGCGTTTTTTGATCTAACAGAACATAATTATTATTAAGAACTAATATTATGTTTCTGTCCATTTGCTTTACGTCATCATCAGCCCATTAATGTTCCCACTGCTGGGACACAGGCCTCTCCCACGTCTTCTCTGTGAGAGGGAGTGGGCCTGATAATCCACCACGCGGGCCCAGTGCGGATTGGTGGATGTTACATTGCTTTACGTCAGGATATAAAATTTGGAAGACACAGTGGGGAACTGTCTCTTTCAAACATACAATCGTGTGCACGCGTCGTACTGTAGTATTGGAGACTTTAATTCAATTACATGAAATTGTGCTGTTATGTTTTATGTGAGTTTTATGGTCCACGTGTGGGAATAGTGATGTCGCCGCGTCCCAGGGCTGTGTGACAGAGGCCGCGGGGAGCCGGGCGCATGCGCACGCATACATCAACCGCGTTAATTGAATAACGGCGCAAGAGTGCATGCTGCATGCGCCCGCGCAGGCCGACGAGCGGCGACCGAGCCCTGTGCGACTGACGGTATTACCGTTTATATTGCCATTTTCATAGTACAGCCACAATGAGACTTTTAAACGAATATTGAATGCGGTGAGATGCGAGCTGTATAATTGAATAGCGCGCATCTGGTTAGAAGTGCTCGTAAACGCGCCGGTTAGATTTGGTTCTTATTCATGATATGCGCTAACGATGTTCAGTACTCTGCGCTTTACGACGCGCATGGAGAGGTTCTAAATCAAAATTTTAATAGTTTTCAATCAATTGTTAGCGGGAACTAGTGTTATGAGTTCCGGGATCAGACAAGCACGCGCCGCCGCCCCGGGGTCAGCCGCCGAGTCCCGCCAGCGAGTGCTACAGTCCCGGCGATGACTGCGGCATCTATGGAGGCACACATTTTCTGACAACACACACACATCATTACAATGACACAGACACAAGAGCTTTCTTTGAGCTTCAATAATAACATTTGGTTGGCTGGTCCAGTGTTGTCGCACGTCAGTCGCGCAATGTGCTGCATTGTGCGTATGTTTGTTGTTACTACTGACTATCAGAAGTACATACTTACATAGTGAATGCATTAAATACATAGAGGCCAAGTGAGGGACGTTTCAATCAGACAGGGTCATTAGCGCGGACATGGCGCGACAGCGACACGCCGCGCGCCCTGCTCACATCTCCACAGCGTGTGATATTCAATGTCAGGGCATCTCGATCTCTTATTAAACACGTAGTTTGTTTCTTTACTCATAACAAACACAACAGATAGAAGGTATAGCTGTTCGTTAAAATACATTTTCTGCTAATGATGTAAACTAAAGTCCGGTCTAGATTTGTCTGGAACTAGGTTTACAAACGACCCAACCTAAGTGATGGAATTATGCGGACTATTATCATAACAACTTCGATAACTGTATACAATGTAGTGAGTGCCGAGCGCACCCGCGGGATTTACATAGCTAGTACATGCTACTGCGAGGAACAACGCAGACCCGCATGATGCTGAGCAGAGATAGGCAGGGAACGAGGTCGCGGCTGAGCATTCCATATTACAGGAAGATCATTTCAAGATAGCTGTGAATAGGTTTCGCCAACTCTACTTTTAGTAAAGCATCGATGTACAGATGATTGTGTAAACTGGTAGTATTGTAAGCAAGCCCACATAACCGCGTTAATGTGTTTAAACAAATTCCAAGCAGACGAGTGTCAGCCCTGGCAGGTGCGCCCGCGCATCGCACAGAAACATCGAGTGATCGCTAACGGGCCAGCAGTGGGCAGCACTTCACATCGTCACACATGGCACAACACTCCACGCTCAGTCGCTGAGAGGCGCAGCTCTAGTGCCACAACAGGTACAAGTGCCACAAGAGGCACTAGAGTCGTCGACAGTGTGGCAACGTGTTTGCTCTAAACACGGTCGCGGATGAGTGGCGTCCAAAACAAATCAATTGAGTCTCCGATAAAATGGTTATTATATAAACAATCGTAAATCAGGACCGCGCTTGAATGTGAAGTAAAGCACTAGGGCTGGCAGACAGCTAAGTAATGTTGTACTATAGTTTAAAATTATAAATGTACAATAAAGTATGAATTAAATTATCTACTAATCTCACATGTATTGTGGGTAAGTTTGGAAACATCTAAACTCACTTACAGAAACAGCAAAACCCGGAGTACTTGTAGGCCATACAGATACTTTTTATTCCGTCCGGGAATCAAACCCACGACACGCAGCGCAGCATCAACCGCTTACCCACTCACCAACTAAGCGATGGTCATTTAGTTTTTAATCTAGTTTCCGCGGTTCGAACCTCGGCTTAGGACTTCGCTGGGGGATTTCAATGTTGTTATTGTTGAGGGGCGACTTTAAAGCTTCAGGCTGAACATCGCAAACTGATCGGTTCCCCATCTACGAGGTCCTCTACATATTTCAGGCCGGCCCTGTTAATCCCGGCCGCGCGCCGTGAGCGCAGCAGGCCGGTAGAGTGACTACAGTACGCAATGAAAATGTCGCGAGCAGTAATGCTTGATAATGGCGGTTGATATCTGCGCGACAACTGTTGTGATATTATACGATTAATATAGAACCCATTCGCTAAATTAATGTAATATCCGTGTACTGAAGTTACGAGCAGTCGAGCACCCTCTACGAACACTGTTTGTCACCTGTTTAATGTTAAATATTCCCGCCCAACCAGCACTGGGCCCGCACTGGGCCCGCGCGATGGATTATGGCCCACTCCCTCTTACAGAGGGGAGACCTGTGTCCCAGCAGTGAGAACATTATAGACTTATGATGAATGATGATGATCCCCGCCCGTCACGCAGGAGACCGGGTTTCGTTTCCCCGCCAAAGAGAATCTTTTCCGCTTTCACGGAACTGTCTAAATCTAAACAAACCGTGATCATGGATCGAAAATGACTTTTGAAGGAACAACGTGAATTTTAGTCAAAACATGAGTATAACAGTGCTTTCTGCTCCAGTCAGGGCGGGAGTAGTCATTTTCAGATTTTACCAAAATAAAAAATAAAAACATACACACAAAAACATCACACATTCACTCAAATCAAACTGTCGATGAAAGAACCACGTCATAAGAGGTTACCGCGACCACACAAAGTCTGAAAGTTTCAATTTTCAGAAAACACCCTCCTTTAAAAGTATTAGGTACTCTCTCCAGATCCAGTATGATAGAAATAGTACAGCATCAATCACTGTTCTGAATAACAGTGATTGATGCTGTTAACTTGTTGTGGGGAATATTTAGGTTTGCAACGGAGGTCATACGGGAGCAACGACTATCAACTGTCTACTGATGGTGCTCCACAAACACTGAGCCGGCGGGCGTGTGAGCCTCGCCTCCAGAACTATACTTCTGCTGACGTTTTACAATCCGGATTTTCACAAAGCACATTTAATTTCTAATACATTAAGAAAAGCGATGATACCCTCAATAAAATAAACAAAACAGTCACATATCGTAAATTACTGCTACACCGCGGTATATACGGCAGGAAGCGTCGGGCAGACGTATTAATTGAAGCGGTATTAGCTATTAGCAATAAAGTACCGCGGTCGTGCGCCCGCGCACCCCCCGCACCCCGCACAACTCCACTATTTATTATAGCAACCTTTAATCACCGAGAGGAAATGCAATCTGTGGCGATCAATATACTGTGTATCAGACTCTACTTTAAATAGGAAGATACCTTTTAGGGTAGTTCTAGTGAGGCGGAGATAAGAGCTGCACATCGGGGACATGTAAGTTATAGGCTAATTAACGTCATTAAACTAGTTAAATAATGTACAACTTAAGGCTTGATCAAAGTGGAGACACCAACGATATGGTCGGTCAGAGACAGTCGGGAGACAATCGAAAACGAAAGAGTACTCTATTTTGGGTAAGTATCGAAGATTTGTTCTATAACACATTTACTGCTCAGTTCGATTCGATTGCTTCAACATAATTATAAGACGTAAGGACTCATGTCTCCAAGATTTGCACACACACAGTCCAAATACTACATACACATAAGATAGGTTCAGCTAATGATAACATTTATCGGAGAGATACACTAACAAGCCGGAGCCACACCAGGAAGTGAAGCAATCTCCGTTATCTTCAAAAACATCTAAAAGGATATTCAAATGAACGTCGACGTCGACGTCCACGTCAGACCCTTTTTATATTCCCATGCATACGTCAAGCGAGCGACTTCATTAATGTTGCAAAAATCGCGGATAACTGTGCACTAACTATCTGACTGCATAATTAAACCGCAGCCGACACAGCCGAGCACAGTGAACATAGCCGCGGAACATTTGCATGCCGGAATAAATAATAATAAATCAGAGAGAACGCATAACTCTCAACTGCGACGTCGGTTAATTGAGGCGTTAATAGCAGCCGTCACGGAGCTGTTATTACATTTATTTTATAAGGGTACTGCAGAAAGTCTACTACATTCGAAACACTAGGCATTAGTTATAATTAGTAGCGCTCATCTTTACGTCTCCGCTTCCAAAAATCGTATTAAATGAGACTAATTATAATGTATTGTGGTAACACGACTTACCGACCAGGCGACTACTGTCTAATTTTAGAAAACTACAGTATATCTATTGTATTTACCAATCAGCGTTCACCCATGACTCATCCGTTATCATTTCTTTAGTCACACCAGTCGGTGTTTTTTTTTCAAATTAGCTTCACTCAAGGAATTCTCCTGTATCGTGGTGGAATGCGTTTACAAACATAGAAACTCATGTAAACAAACACCCAGATCCGGAACAACTACTTGTAGGCCATACAAAGATTTTTCCGCACGGGATTCAAACCCGCCGCAGCAGTAGAACGTTCAGCAGTCACTGCGCTAACGTGTCTGTCGGTTCTCTTTAGTAGTGCACCTTCTGTACAAACTTGTGTAGTTAGTGATTGCAGTTACTTTGGCGATGTAGCGAATGGTGCGCAGTACATTGGTAATATTAGTACATTCAGTTACTATCCTGTAATACTAGTACGTTTAGTTGGGAGCTGTCCGCGGCTACAGCTCAGCTGTTATTTACAAGCTCAGCGATACAGAAATTGAATAACATTATGAAAACTTTTGCTGTTGATTTGATCTTGTTGGCAAATAGCTTCCGTAAGGCTGCTTGTCTGTTGATGTTGATGCGGAGCGAGCTGGCAGAGCGGAGAAACAAAGAAATATTAACAAATAGGAATAAACTAAATCTCCGCTCCTCTTCAATGGTGGAATACTATTGGCTAATATTTCCTCGTTTCTCCGCTCCGCATTAATGGACAGGCAGCTTAACAACAGGGTTAAGAATGGGATGTTTTTTTTACTATTTAAGAAAAAATCTCCAGTTAAACAATAAGTACCCATAACTGCAGCAAGCTTAATTATAATTACGTGTATCGTTTACCAGTATGCAGTTATCCAGCGGAGCAATTGGTGCGTCTACGGGCTGCGCGGCGAGCTTTGTGCGCGCTATGAGCCGAGCCGCCATGAGTGCCATGACTCCGGCAAGTATCTCTGCGGCTGTCATGAAATAAACGGAGGCAGTAAAACTAAACATTCAATTAGCGCGGCACACTAATAAAGGTTGATGGCGAGTTCATTATGTTTACGGTCATCTTGCACCCCGCACACTGCGCTCCTCCGTCCACGTGTATGCGATGGACGGTGTTGTCTGCATGCCCAATGCATGTGCCAGATATTCGATTGTTGTTCTGTATGCCCTAGTTATCAACATAAAACATTAAAGATTGTTTTATTTTTATTGAGTGATCTGAGATGTCAATCCCGGTATGTTTAACAAAAGGTTAGTATTTGTGTTGTAATTGATCGAAGTTTGTACATCATTCAAATAGGTAACTTCGATGACCGATAATATATGTGTAAAATAAGAATTGTAAAATCCCTCCGAAATAAAATTGTAAATTGTTTACGTAAACAGTTAAGTTATATGATCAAACAACTAAAATACAGTTACTGGTACTTATGCAGTTATGCACGTTACGGCTATTGATGTCAGGAGCGGTGAGCTACGCGCAGGTCGCAGGTTCACTCCCGGCGAGGTAACTGCGCCTATTTAACGTTTATACCATCATCACAGAAATTCCACAGATTATAAGTATCGGGTATTGTCGCGTCGTCTTACAATAATTTCACTTTAGTAGGTGTAATGTAGTTAACTTTAATGATCGGACGTTAACTCGGCTTTGTGATCAAAATATTTTTGATTATAATGGTAACGTTGACATCTTTTATACGATTAAAAGTTTCATTCTATATTTATTTCTCAAACTTTTATGACGTTTTTAGTGCCAACCTTTGACATCGATTAGTTGTTGTTTGGTTGTTTTAGTTTATCTTCTATGACATTACAACTATAAACCACCAATTTTCAGACGTGTTACTTTTTTTTGTACTGTAAGTTCTCACTTCTTGCCTTTCATAACGGTATGATGGTCCATGGTAAGAACAGTTGGAGATTTTTGTTACTGGGATGTTAGAGTCAAAATATTCGGCTTAAAAGGAGCATAATTTATACATAAGGAGCCATTTTTATTGTTACGTTGACTTATAATTTTGGGAAGTAAATATTCAATATTTTAAATTAGTTTCAGCCCAATACCTACCTAAACACGTTCCAAAGGAAAACGTTCTCCGACAGACGGATATGCAAACAGACGGGCAATAAAGTAATCCTATAGGCTTTTTTGAGGTACGAAACCTCAAAAAACAATTGAGACGTACAAATTACAAAACTTATAGACGTACAAATTACAAAACTAATAATACAATCAAGTTGACAATAAATGTATGGATTCCATTTTTTATTCGAACGTAGGGAACCCAAAACAAAGCAGTTAAAAACTCTACCTTGAGCTATATATATACCATAAGGTTTTGAGTGAAGTGGAATCGATCGACGGATGGATAGTTCAACAATTTTAAAAAATATGAAGGGAAATAAGTACAGCAGATCTAATTATAATAGTAGACTACTTGACACAGTACGGAATGTAAGTCAAGCCCGAGTGGGCGGCCCTCGTGGGGCTATAAACGAATAAAACAAAGCTGGAGATAATAACACAGATAATGTTATAAAAGTGAAAGCGCTGTTAATTGGTAGGTAATTGCGCGGGAGCGGACACCGGCCCCCGGACCCCGGCCCTCGGCCCCGGAGTCACAAGTGTATTGTTAACACTAGTGATGAGCCACGCTAACTTAAAAATATTTTTTGAGGAGAGAGCAATACAATTTTAAATCAAGTTTAGATGAATGTGACTTATCGTTCATTATGCAGATCTGCCAATAATTGCTTCGTTGTGAGTCCCAGCCTTGTACCAGTATGGTCTTGATTGATAGTTGTTTTGTTTCTCAGACTGTCGTGTCGCATGTCGCATTGACACTCGTGCCGAGTCGACAGATTTACGATTATGATGAACATTCCACAAGCAGGACAATATTACGACTAACGTATACTAAATAACTAATAATTTAACTGAAAACATAATAATATTTGTGCACGAATTTATTGTCTCGTAAACATGTTAATTAAATTAATTATAAATATTTCCATACGCCATTTTTGTTCTATAAAACATTCATAAGTAATTAAAACTTCATGGATTACTTTATGTCCGATTTATTTATTTGGTAGTTCCTAGTTCCCTATATTATATCGTTCGACTTCGTTTATTTTGAAAGCTTTATGTTGTAGCTCCTGAATGAAAACATCATAAAACAATGATATGTGCATATTTATGTTATTCAAAGTTGCTGTCTGAGCACAAGTTATAACTGTATTAGTAAGGATTATCTAAAGGTCACGTTAGAAAGTACCGCGGCAGATATGGTACCGTGTGGTACCGCTTAGTGGCCTGTCACTTAGGCTTAGCAGGGAGATTTGTTTGCGCATTACGAACTGAATACATCAGATAACTGACGTGGATACAGTCCAGCACGGACTTTATCGATCATTATGTCGCAACTGATTTATTTATGTCTTCTGTTATGTTTTAATCATTATTCATTGATCGACAAAAGTGTAAAACGTCCTGTAGTTTCATTTGAATGGTGCCTAATTTCCTATCTTTTCTCTTACATTAGATGAATTTGCGTCATCTCTATTAATATTACAATCATAATCTTCTTGGATATTAAGTTTCAGTTGGCAAGTTAGACAATAAAGCCTTTATTGGTATTAATTTTAAAGGCAAATTGGCAATCAGCAGACATATCAAATTTTCAAAGATCTCTACATAGATTAGACCAGCTGATCCTCTCTGACAGGTTTATAATGCCACCACAACTAAATCCTCGACTTTTAATGTCATTAAAATGTTGTTGTCATTAAAATTAACATTAAAACCAACTGATGCAACGACAGCTACACATGATGCAGATTGCAGTTAAATGTGTTAGATTTTGTTTCAATTGACACTACATCGTAAGGCGGAAAATTACGGCAAAGATTGAGTTTGACATCACTGTCGCTGGCAATTGTTACAACATAATCGTCGACATTGTTGCATGCCACTGTTGATTCTGGTTTTCAGGAATTGCATTGGTTTAGGAATAGTGCGGTGAGATTGCCCAAAATATATTCCATTGTTCGACGTTGTGAAGACAATAAAATTGATTCATATTAAAGCGATTTCCTATCGAGACAGAATGATAAAGTACGAGCAGTGATCTGTTACAAAAGTGTATTGGACATCCCTACAGCGCAGCGCGGGCACGCTACCGCCACCACGCCGCCGCTTGACTGCGTCGGCGCGGGCGCCACTGGTGAGCGCCGCGCATGCGCGTAATAACATAATTGCCGGCGATCGAGTGAAGCGCAGAGCAGCACACCAGCACCCATGCATGATGCCCATCACTCGCACACTAGCGTGTTTGTTGGCTATAATCAAATGTAGACCGCTGTGCGACTGCGCCTGCGCACACTCACCAGCCAACACATCACTCATCGTACTCGCTGGTGTTGCAATCAAACTGCAAGAGTGCTTATTTGCAATATTTTTAATATTGTTCGTGACACTCAGGTCATTTACAAAGGGTTAGGTTAATCTATATGCCGACTGCTAGACTATAATCTTGACAGAAACAAAATGCTTAAAGTCCATGGCCGTGGCCCAGGCCCTAGTATAATAAGGATGATCAGGTCATAAGGTCTGCTGGGATTCAAACCCCCATGAATGTTTTTGACCTGCACTGTATGTAATTCAGCAAACAGGCTGTAGCGGCCGGTGAAGATCAGAAATCTTCAAATGTTCAAATCACCGGTGGAACGTTCTACTTGCAAGATAATTTGAATAAAACTTGATACGATAAGTCTTTAAGATGTTTGAATGAAATCGACATCAGATAACGGTACTAAAACCTATCAATTTCTTGCATTCACTGTAGCCAGGCTTGTTTCAACATTATCGTAGTGAATATCTACAGAGTTAAATAATAAATAGCTTTTATTAAAACTAAAATGATTCAATACCTAATTCCAAAATAAATTACCATAGCTATCTGATTGTATCAATATTTTTCTCGTTTAATATTAGACGTTATTTTGTGGTGAATGTGAACATTCCTCATGTGTAGACATCTCGTTAGATTGGTTGGTGTTAATACACGTATTAACGTTATTAACATTCATATTTGGCTATCAATAACACGGGCCCACATTCCGACCCGTGCCCGCCCGTGCCTGCCGAGCCCTGCCGTGCCTCACGAGGCCTCGGCGGATGTAATCTCATTATCGTGTATCAGCTTCGATCAGTAAGCAATAACACTAAGTTATAGACAACAACAGTTAGTTGGGGCCTCTTCGGCCGAGTTCGGACGAGCTGGTGTTAATGACGCTAATCTGAGAGCCTGCGCTTGCGCATATATCAGCAGTTTCTGTACCGTCGCCTCAGGTTGGCAATTTATTGATGCGTGTTAACGACTTTTAAATGAAACAGGGCTGTCTGTCAAAATTCGAATTTCAGATTTATAACTTGAAATGATGGGGAAATCCGGTCATTGAGAGCATTGTGACTGACGACAGAGTTTCCTGACTATCATCCAATAATTCAAGCTAGTCACATCGAAGCCTCAAGCGCGCAATAAATAACATAACGCCTGCTCCACAGCTCCGTTACACTTTAATTGATTCGGTTCCAACTTAAGTAAGTGTACCTGCTTGAAGACAAACCGGTAGATAGTGGTTCAGTCTATTAACAAACAGGAAACGAGAACCGAATCAATGCTATTTTTCTTCACAACCCTAGAGCGGAGAGGTGTGAGATGAGAGGCGTGGGCCTCTGCGAGGCGTCTCATCAAATCAAATGGCGATTACCTTCACAGTATCATCATGTGTGACCTGCGGCTGCAACAGTTGCGCAACCGTCGGCAACCGGGCAACCATTTCAATTACCGACTTAGCCCGAGGTTGCTCTGTGTCAGATATGATGTCGTTTGAATGTGAAATGTTTACATTTGGTCATTGGTAATGTAGATTATAATATTCTATTCGGAGGAAATTGAGTGCGAGAGTTTATGTGACGCGGGCGCAGGTTCAACGTTGTTTATATTACAGACTACCGTTCAGTGAGCTCTGTCAGCTAACTGGACTTCTGTTCGGATTACGAATGTCGCAATTGAGTTTGTTTTGGTGATTATTTCAACCATTATTTACATTTTAACTTCAAACGTATATTAATGCTGTCGCTCGTTTTATGTTACTTCATGTACAATCGTAACAACTGTCTCAGGTCCTAATCTGATCATAGAATAATATTTATATTTAATACATTCAATGTGTCAATGTTCAGTCATAGAACCTCTGTTGTACCCACGTTGTACCTATGCTTTATTCCTTTAAATCTTTATTGAATAATAATATATCGTCTAAAATATACATTTATATCACTTATTGTATAATATCTGCGTGCTTAATCAGCTCATATATTTTTTCAAATATTTGTTCGCGCACATTTAACATTATGTTCAGATGTAGTAAAGTTACCAACACGCACAAATTAAAGCAATACAAATAAATAAACTACATACTAATATCATTAAACAGCCGCGGCTCTACGTAGAGACTGTTTACAAAAATCTAAATAATGTGCTGTTTAAGTAAATGATGCAAATCTACAGTTGTAAATAAAGTAGAGTCGATAAACATGGCTCTACCATGTGTCGCCACATTAGGCTCTGTTTATGGTCTTATGAATGTTAATGTGTGGTAGAGCAGCTCGCGGCGGCGCGCGGCTCTACCTGCGCCTGCGTCTAATTATGATAATCTAAACGTTGTAAATCTGTCTCTATTTTGTATTTGTAAATATTTTCTTTAATATCAGTTTGTTAGTTTTCTGTTAGAAATATCATTTTATTCGTAGAATTAGTAACAAATTATGTATGCTTATTGAATATTTGTTCACTACCTGATAAATAATTATGACCAAAATATAATAACTATTAGCGAGTTTACATTATTTTACGATAAATTATATGTAACAGATATCGATTTAACAAAAATACGAAAATTGTTGTAATTAAGTTATTATAATCTCTATTTTTCAGTAGGTACTGTTATAGCAAAGACATGAATATCAGAATTTATTTTGAGAACACGTTAAGTAAAAGTCTCATATATTATTGTTATTAACAAATGTATTTATTTATCCATCACTTATTAATGTTACTACCAGTTTTAATTACAATTTCCTATATAATTGGTAATTTCATCATTTTACATGATTATTAACTTTTTTCAACGACTTCGCTTATGTAACACCAGCGTGGCTCTCACATAAATGGAATCAAATCTGTCCTTCAAATCACATATTGTAACTTATTGTCCACACATTCTGCAGGTCACTTACCTGTTCATCATATATTTTATATATTATTATGTTAATACAAGTAGGTGTTTGTTCACTGTTTATAATATATTATTTATATGTATAGGGAGGTCGGGAACTGCGATAATTGGGTGTCACATGTTACACCAATCAACATGATTGTACGTATCAAGTGCCGCGTGGTAGCTGTGTTCATTATACCGCGTCGATACCGATACCAATCAACGTTAAAAATTCAATCATAAAGTGTTGATATTGCAGCATTTTATAACTTCAAAGTTATCGATATTGTAATAATGATCAGATACTCTCACCGACCATCACAGATATCCGACACTCTAATGTACAAAGTTCACAAAATTAGAATCGTTGATTGTGAGTGTCAAGTTATTAAAAATGTCTGTAAACTTCCTTATTTATGGATGAATATAAAAATATTTATTTGACGAATAAGCGTGTACACAAAATCACCCATTTTCCCACGAGAGTGATCTGAAACTCTCGTAAGCCATCTATTTTGATTCACTATTCTCTTTTTGCCTTGTCCATGTTCAATGTCTGTTCTTTAATTTGTTTGTTATCCTAAGACAGACACCGGTGTGAGCTCCTTAACGAACTGGGAACCAAACTCCGTGTCAGTTAATTCTTCAGCATATAATATATGATCTCCGTCCACCGCGTCACATTCTTCTATATTTCTCGCTCCTAATTAACAAACATTCCTGATCTGACCGTCAGATTACAAAGGATCTGACCGCACTGCGCAGGCGCAGATTAAGCCCTAGACTTGTTCGTTTTACGTCCCGAATTCCGTGGGCGAGGCCGCGGCCACAAGTATAGTTATTTATAAATTAAAATAATAATGTGTGAATGAACGACTACCTGGGGACATTGTACAGGTAGTGCAGAAGGTTCACAGTGTGAGTGAGACCACAGTCTTGTACTATAGTGTAAGCATTAATGTAGTACTCGTAGATGTAGCGAAAGTAAAAGCGGAACGTTATGAAAACAATATAAAACCGTTGTTGCTGTCCCAACATTACTGTAGAAAAATATTTTTTTACTAAATATAAATACTTGACTTCCCAGTAAGTGGATTATGGTAGAGGTTAAACAGACAGTCACTCCACCCGGTTCCTTCAATAACCTTTGCTATCCGGGTCGCGGTAACCTCTTATAATCCAAATCTCAATACAGCAACCAAGACCGCACTAAGTGGTTTCGTTAGAAGTGCGACTTCTGAGCGCTATGAGGTGTCCAATCAAGTGTTGTGCGCATGCTCGGCGCATCATTACCGCGCATGACTTGCGCGCGCGCACCCCGCACCGCGTGAGAACCCTGGGGTAATTCCACCACTAATCCGATTACTGCATCAATAAGTCTTCGACAGCTCCGAATTACAGCACCGGAGCTTGTGACGTCATCATCAGTGCTCGTCATATTATTAGTTGTTTATGTGGTGAGCAGGATGTCTCGGCCGCATCCTAAGCCTTATTAATGTTTACTTGATATGTTTGCTTTATCCGATTTATTATCGAATGTTTCGCATTCAATGCGGAGATTAATTTAATTGATCGCTTTGCGTGCTCGCCACGTATTTTATTAATGTGCGTGGCTTTTAATAACTTTGCTACAAATCTGTCATAATAACAGGCTTTCCACACGCACGGCACATGTACCGTAATGTGTACATTACAGTATTGAGGACATGAAGTACTGATCCACTTAGGAGAAGATCTGCTATGAGCTTGTATATGCCAAATATGAACTTAATGCACCAAGAGGCTTATCGGCGACAATACACTAGTCGACTCAAAGCTCGAGCCCTGAACATCGATTCCGAGTTTCCAGCCTGTAGGTTTTTTTTATCGGTTACATTTCGAGGAGAATAAGATGGACCTGCACGATTTCATTCTGCCGGGCCTTTTCCAACATCACACTTCGACAAGACGTAGGGAAATACGCTATATTATCTACGTTATACGCTTGATACACCATGGTGGACACCTCACTCTTAAGTACAAAGAAAACGTTTTGGAAATACTTTAATTGTGTTTTCTGATAGAACCATGGGATCTTCAAGTTAAGTGTGAATAGGTCTTCTACCATACCATTGCTTGCCATCGGGTAAGATGGTGGTTACTCGTGTATCTACCACTGTCTAATTCTGAGGGACAAACAAACGTAATGTTAAGTTAGAAGTAGTGCTCAGCAGGTATTTGACCGCAAAGTATGTTTTATGACGAAACGTTTCTTTTCTCGCACTGCCTCGAGACTCGAAAGCTTACACACGAACTCTCGTCTGCATGTATAATGAGCGATAATTAGTGGTCGATACAGTTAGCTGAGTATTACGATTGTTACACTTGTGCGGCAAATACCAGCGCTGTGGGAACGCGCATGCGCAGTGGATCGCGCCGCGAGCCCTGCGCAGGGGACGCGCGAGGCGCCGGTATCTCAGTCCTGCATCTGTTTATCAATAAATGTATACCTACGCTCATTTACAATTTGGACTCAAAGTGACGCAATATAGAACAGAGATCTTTAGGTAATCAATTTAAGCTGGATTCGTATTTTTTTGCAATCTCAGTCTCACCTTCTCTTTTATCTTTTCATTTAGCGCTATTAAATGACATCTGCTAAGTAGTTTACGACTCATAACCAAATACGTAATGATTTAATTTAAAGAAGCAGAACTTCAATTTCGAGAAGAAAAGGTTGTTCATCGTTCTGTCATACTCAACAATTAGCAGTACATTCACACAACAGTATATCGGTCACAATTACATCGTGCTCACTACTCATGGTGATATTGTATCTAATTGATCACTTCTTACAATGTGTTGCTCACTCTCATCATAGCACATTACTCACTGGTCACACAAAGTCCTCGCTTTAATTACTGACGAATTTAGTTCCGAATTCCTGCGCGGTGACGACATGCCGAGTGACAAACATTTATACCTATTTAAATACTTATCAGTAGCAGACGATCTCAGCCAAATGTTTTAAACTAAACAAAAATTAAAGTTATAATCACCACATTTTGAGAACAGATATATTTATAGGCCTTTAAGATAAGGTGACAACCATTAATTTGCAAGAAATACGAGTTTAAAGTCAAAAACGATCATGGTCATGGTCGTAAATGAGATATCTAAAATCAGTTTAAAGGAGGCTATAATTTGAAATAAAGGCTCAATAACTAAATAATCGCTTTCAGTGGCTCCACCCCTGCAGTTGACATGATGTGTGGCACTGAGAGTGCGAATAACAAGATGCATAAATATATAATAAGCGGCATCTCGCGGGACATGCTGCGCAAGCGCATACAGTAAGGGTGTGAGTGCACCAGATACAGAATAATGCTTTCACTGTGCAAGCACTGGTGATTTTTCGTTCACAAAAAAAACATATTGCCCCATGAATTAAGTTACATAGGTAATCAAAACTCATATTCTAAGCCAAAGCTTTCGTAAAATACATTCGTGAACATGTCAAATAATGAGAGATTAGAAAAAAGTCGTAGATCCAGTAAATCATGCAGCCGGTGACACCAATATTCCACATAATAATGCAACTCAACACAAAAAGCATGCTGACAACGTGTACACCTGTGTAACTACGAGTTGTAAATCAATCGACTATGAGAGACCTTATCATGATCACAGATTTTTTTGCAATCTGAGATAAATGGAACCAGGAAAAATTATGGCTGCCACGTTAATGTAACTTCATACTACAGCGTATTTTATGTAGTGCCTCCCTCATACTAGAAAACGTGTAACAAACATAAAGTATCTGTTCAGGGCCCCCGCTACCATATGTGCAATGTGTGCAATGCACACGGGCGCCATCCTTTAGGGGCGCCAAAGCGATCCTTTAAGGGCGCCAAAGCCACGGAAACAGAAAAATAAACAAAAATATTTTTTAAATAAAAGTTGAGAACTTAATTAAATAGGATTGGATTAAGTTTAAATACCTACTAAAGACTTCAAATATTTGATCTCACTTTTAGATTAAAACTTGAAGTATGGAAACGTTAAACTTTTAGAGCTCACTGCGTTCTTCTATGAAAAATTGCCTTGTTCTATTCCAAAAAGCTAAAAAATTTCGCGCTCGCTTCGCTCGCGCTTCAAGTAAGGTTGATGTTCGCTTTTCTTGCCCTCGCTTTTGAAATTCATTCTCATTTTTCAATAGCAAATGCTTTTTATGTTAGTTACATTTTTATTATTGGTATACAAAAATTCTTAGATGGTATGGAACTCTGGGTGTGAAGTTTGAGTAGCACTTGATGTTTTTTGTGTTTAAGTTCCGAAGCGGCAAGCTTTACATCCCCAGGGCGCCACTGACCGACCTACCATAAAAAAAAGATAATTCAAAATGCCATGAGGGGCGCCAAAATCCTTTTTTGCACACGGGCGCCAGTAGACCTTACGGGGGCCCTGTATCTGTTACAGTTACAAAACGAGCCCACAAACGCATCCACACTACACTAGATCGAAACGCACCGCATCGCTGCATACATTAGAGCAAGAGTTCGTTGCGCGGTGTCGCACTGAATTACATGCACCGTAGTGTTACTGTGAAATACGTGCACTTACTACATTTACGAGCAGCCAGTCATTCCAGAGCGTTCCAGAATGCTCCAGATAGCGGCACTGGATTGTTCAATAAACATACGTTACGGCAGGTATCGGAATCTTGCGGTGGGGAACAGTTACCGCTCATTGTTGTTAGAACAAAGGTGGAATTTCTAAAATATATATTGTTCCTGTGCTAACCTAAGAGCCTGAGATGCCATAAATAGTTTCACGCTTCATGTGTGTACAACAACCTGTAACTAGGTTGACAGAAGTTTTTCGGTAGTTAATGCAATTCCAATATAGTTTTATCTGTCGTCAACGAAATAACATTTTTGTATTAGCCCTCGATTTGAACTTAAAAGCTAACAAAGCCCAGTGTCCCAACATTCAAGGCAGCAGGTAATTTAATTCCATTTCAGGTCCATGCTTTATGAGTTCTACATGTGAATTGGACACACTTCCTCCGCTGTCAATATAAATAAAACACAAACGCTAGATTAACCGACGCATTACTTACCGCGTGACGGCTGCGCCTGCGCACCGCGCTGCCAGCCTGCCACGCTGCCTGCTTGCTGCCAGCCCCGGAAGGTATAAATACATCGAGTGCCGACCGTTGACGAGCAGCGAGCGTACTGCTCAGCCATCAGAGCGGGCATTAGAATCAGAACATGTTTCATTGTCACATCGACGCACTGGGCACAGTGGGCAGTAGGCAGTAGACACAGGCGCTGCAACAAATGACTACTTATATGGAGCGCGGAAATGAGGTGACAGTGGTAGGGTACGATTGTGAAACTAAATAATAATAATAATTTATTTTACACAAAGGATCACATTACAATAAAATTACAATCTATAAATAAATTAATCTATAGATAAATGTTCCTCTCCGAGAGACTGGCGTCCATACTAGAATACCCTGTGTGACGAATGTTGTTAGGCAGTTGTTCGAAACTGGTAGTGCATCAAATTGTTTTATACCTCATTGTTGAAATCAACTGCTTCCCAATATTCAAAACAGTAAAATGGCCATTCCACATAACGTAAATCGCGCAAATAACGTAAAGCGTCAATAAAATTACTATTTTACATATGACATAGAACCAGGCGTTACGTTTTGGAAATTTATGACAAATATTTATTTAACCGTCGTTAAATTACAATTAAACATGTTTCATAACAATTACTACTCGTATTTTTACGTCAGTATTTAACAGTGAACCAATTACGTTATTCCACCATTACCGATAACAAGTACCGTGAGTAACCATTACCAAACTAAGTAGCGAACCTGTGTCGAGCCGCACTGTGTCCGATAATAATTCCTGCTACATGGTACATGGTACAACCGACCTCGCTGCGGTTAGACTCAGTTATGTATTCAAACTAATTCCACGAATAAATTGTTTCCCAGCAACTAACTACAAGAATTAGCAAGAAATAGCAACATTGACTAAAATACCGCGGTTGGATATAAATAAGTTAAAGCGATCAACTGCCGATAAAAAGCAAATCTGTGCGGACGTCATGTTCACGTGACCACTGAACGTAGCGATGCTCTGACAATGCGCAGGAGTGTACTCGACTCATGACAAATGGGTTCTGTACTTAAAGGAAAACAATATTTTCAAAAATATGTAATCATCATTGAGGAATTTGCAAACTAAATCAATTTACCTTCAAGATAAACATCTCACAAAAGGTAATTCAAAGTAATTTCAATGACGAAATGTGGTGAAAAACGAAGTCTTACCGGAAGCTGACCGTTACAGTACCACCAGCGCATGCGCAATGTGTGGCGGGAGTTAATAACAACGTCGCAGGTGGCCTACATCATATCCTGCCTGACTGACTGAGACCTCTTCCCAAAAATACGCGCCGTAAAAAATAGAATGAGAGCCGCGGCCATCTTGGAACACCTGTGTCGCAACTTAATAACTAAATTGTAAAAAGGTATTTGCTAAAGATAGTTAGTTTAGCTTTGTTAATTACCTAGTTCATAATGCTGTATTTTGTCACCCTGACAAAGATCATCATTTTAACAGTACCGTTTAAATGCGCCAATGGCGCAGAATATTGGGAGACTGCTTTAAAAAGTAGCAGAGGCTTGAGAGACCCCACATCAGCCGAAGGGTCACTAAACAGTATGCGCAGACGCATTCAGTGGTCAACGCCGACCACAACGTTACTGAACGCAGCGTGATCAGTTCAACATCGTCAGCGGTGGCGACTGACAACCGACAGACTGCACAGATTGTGTAGCAGTTGGTAATCACCAACACCACTCTGTGGTCACCGGCCCTGGGAGTGCATGGCCCATGTTGGACCATGCCGGACCAAGTTGCGGTCACTGTGGTTCAGACGCTCTGTGATTACCGGTGCAAGAATGTTAAAGTAAATGAGCGGAAAACCGATCAATAAAAGGTACAAGAACACTTTATAGTAATCTGTGGTCAAGCGTTACTAACATATGAGGAGCAAGTTAACTTTGTGGTTACATTATAAGGTACGGAGCAACTGAATTGTTGAAATTGGAATTGGAGCGCAAGCATTAAAAATAAAATTCGTATATAGCTGTGTCGTCACATACTTAAATCATGACTCTAAGAGGATTTCCCTACATAGCTTATAAACAGCACATCCTATCCTTGCGCACACGGCCTCATCGTCGAGGACGCGAGGTCTCAATCCTGGCTCATTGCCCCGCGCTACAACAGGTACAAGCTGCGAGTGTCGGCCGACAAGCGCTGCGCGTGTTCCGACACCGATACACTGCGCAGGCGCAAGTCACTACTAACGAGGCACTTGCAGAAGAACCATAGTACACAGGACAAGACACATCAGCTAAGAGTAAGTATTTTAATGAGCATTCTCTGTCCAACGATTCAAGATTAAAGGTTAGATGATCAACAACAGAGTAAATCTTCCCAACGAACTCTACTGGTTTCAGATCAGTCTTGCTAATAGCCTTAGTTTATCACTATGATATAAAATTTTATTAAATAGCTTAAGCAAATACGAGATTCTTCTCACAATAACGAAACCTGTGGGAGTAGTAATGAGTGAATTCATGATTAAGACAATCCGAGTTAACACTTTCAGCCTGTTTTGCCTGGAACTTCTGCCTCTTGTACTGTCTCGTGTCCAGCACGAAGCAGTGATTGAAGAGTCAGTGCAGGCGAGAACTGACTCACATTACCGCAGTAAGTAACTTGTAGTGAGTATTCCTAAATTACTGGCGCGCTTTCAAGAAACGCTTTATTTCGTCCCGACTGCCGCAGATGAAGGGTGCTGTGTTAGTTGTACCCGTGTAAGTCTGTCTGAGTGATATCCTGTGGCTTCAACAACACGACGTGGTTTAAAGAGCGAAGGTATCTTTTGTTTAGTTTGATGGTAGTTGGGTCGTACCTACTTCTACTACTTCCTGTTACATTTCACCAAATCGCTCCCTGAGAAGTGAAGGGAAAGATATTACACATTAGGTAAATATCCCCATGTAAGTTACTTGAATAATAGTTTTTGAAGGATTACCCTAATAAGTTTCAACTCAAAAAGGAACACTGAAACGCACTGCACAATAATACTTGAACTAACTTTTACTTATTACTATGTATATGATTTCATTTTTAACCGACTTCAAAAAAAGGAGGAGGTTCTCAATTCGTCGGAATCTTTTTTTTTTTTTTTTTTTTATGTATGTTCCCCGATTTCTCGAAGACGCCTGGACCGATTTGGAATTTTTTTCTTTTGTTTGAAAGGGTATACTTTCCAATTGGTCCCATGATCACCAGGTCAGGATCTGATGATGGGATCCTAGGGAAATCGAGGGCAACCTTCAACACATAGTACCATTTTCATATATTTTCTAAGAGCTGTTCAAGTATTTGCATCTGATAATCATCATCTCAGGTGGATGACCTGATGATGGAAGGTACAACTCCTTAACAGTAAGGAGTAGGCATCGATTGATTTACTTTGTGTTCGCATATCTCCGGAACTACAAGTCCAATTTAAGTAATTCTTTTTTTGTTGTACTAGGTATCATTTAACTTAGAGAATACTGCAAGTTTCATCAAAATCGGTTAAGTACTTTTTGAGATATGGAATTTTATTAGCTTAATGTGTACATGAGTGATGTAAGTACTGGTGCGAAGGATTACAAAATTCTAGTGCACATGTAAGAGAATAATGTTCTTGACAAGAATTCGGGTTGAATATTTAAACTAAAAAGAGTAAAATAAAAACTTTTTCAAAAAAAATGTAACCGCCTTCAAAAACAACCACAAAAAAGTGTAAAATAATCTACAAAATAACTTTTTTTTCGGAAGTCGGTGGCTAAAAAGACAATGAAAAGACAAAATACAAAGGCACCGACTTCCGAAAGAAAAGTTATTTTGTAGATTATTTTACACTTTTTTGTGGTTGTTTTTGAAGGCGGTTACATTTTTTTTGAAAAAGTTTTTTGGTCCGTAAATAAGTGCATCCTAACTTTTTGACCATCAAATGCAACCTTGTCTCCTGAATATCCTAGATCAATATCGGTTAGATAAGTAAATAGCTGCAGCAAATAATACTTTATAATCCGCGCCCATCTATTTGATATCCGAAACAGTATCCTGGACTCCGCGGCGTAAATCCATCCCCCCGACATCTGAACAGTTGCGCCTGAGAGCGCCATTCCTCGCGCCTGCGCCCGCGCACGCCACAAGTAAATCAGGGACGCGTGAACACCATGCAACACCATAACTTATACCACCACACGCTGCTAGGGAAATTTTACTCTATGAAATGAAAGATAGGGTTGTAGATCGATTGGAGCAGTTGCTTTAGTAAAATATATCACAGGCAATAGTAATGAAAGGCGTAATGCGTTAAAATGCGAGTAGTCTATAGAACTGTGGTGTGGTGGATGGTGGCTGCGCGGTGATGTATGAGCAGCGCGTGACGCGCTCGCACTCCTGTGTAGATTTACAGCGCACCCGGTAACGTATTGAGATGCTGGGATGTTGAGATAATGTTCGATTCGGAGATAGTATGTTCACTAGATGGAGAATAGACGTTTAATATATCTGCATCTGAAACTACATCTGTACTACACTCGTACCACGCTACGACCTTTTTACTTTTCATGTATTAAGTATTTACATTATTTTATTTCGCCAAACGACCCTTTCCCGAGCTGACCTGTGCACTGTGCAGTTTACACGCTAAACGTATTAGCATACGCGTATAATACGCCAACAAAGTACAAAACATTGTAAACAAATTGCGCGTTTAGCCGCGTCCGTATGCGCCCGCGCATCTCGCACATTACCATAAACACTTAGTCGGCGCTTCTCGGAAGTACTCGACAGTCTCCGCCGCGGCTCGCCCAAACGAATGCATTTCACGATTGCATTGGAAACTTTGTTCTAAACACTACACGAACAGTTATTGTTTTTTGAGGTAATGGACAACATTGAGAGCATCCTCCAATCATGGGAAAATGAAAAACACCATTACAAGAGATTGGAGGAAAATCTGATCGGTTACATACAATTGAAGATCTTGAGCCAAGCTGATAGTCATAATATGTGTTTATGACTTCAAACTTGTTAGCACATTCAAAAATGCAGAGGTCGAAGATCACTCCATTTCAATAAGCATACGACATATTAATAAGTTTGTTTTGACACAGTGCAGGTACCGTTGAACATATTGAAACTTTCTGGAAATCCCAAGCATGTCGTCCGCACTCAACTGTATGACAAATAGTTACATGTGATGCAATACTTACGTTCAATGTATGTTTATTGGAAGAGGCTGTGCCGTGATCTTTACTGATCTCTTAATAAATTATATAGAGGCGGCCGTAAAGTAAACATTCGAAGATATTGTTGTAAAATTATTAACATTTAGGAGAAGTGTCGCGCTGTCGTGTTGCCCAATTATTTCGGAGTCAGTTATTGAATATAGTGGCGGTGACCCGCCGTGGGTCATACGCTCATACGTTACCGATGTCACCGGAATGTGGTCGTATTATTTGAGAGGTTTACGAGAGGAGTTATCGCGGGGTCACCCGTGACCGTCCGGCCGCGTCCCCGCTGCCCGCTGGCAGCCGCACCGCGCCGCCGCTCGCTAAGTGTTCCGATAAGCCGATGTGTTGGAAGTAACGTCGCGTCGTCCCTTAACAATGTATTTAATTGTTTGAAGTAATATTCGTGATGGTCCCTTCTGTAATGTAACTAAATGATCGTTGTGGTTTTAGTTTGTCTTAATGCCTTTCAGTTAGCGCCTTCCGATGGCTTAAGTGTTTACGGCATCGATGCAATAAAATGGTTGTTATTACGGATAGTTACGATTACCACGAAAGGTAATAGTTCGTTTGTAATCTAATATGTTTTTTTTTATGGAAAACAGCTTGGTAAGATTATCTGCACCTTGCCGAACGTATTTTAGCTTTGTTTGGAAGATGTTTGATAGGTGATAGGTGGAGACTAAGGTACATAGTCTGAGAACTGAGGTACATTTTAACCGTAAGCAATTTAGGTTAGGGCTTTATTAAAGCGATCAACAATTTAATATGACAGTAAATAATTGAAACTTAAGTGGCTTACGATCTAACAGTAGACAAGTTTTCGAAGTAAACATTCTTTCAATTACTATATTATTTTATAACAAGCCTCTCAGTCACTCTACATAAAGTACGATCAGTTCCACTCAGTCCTTGACACTCCTCCACGCTATAACTTACAATACCTACAACATCAGGGGTTTCATTCAACCTCTCGTTCTCAGGCAATTTGTTTTCGATGGCCGCTGCGTGCTGCGTGTCCCTACAAGGCGATGTGAAATCTCTGAACGTTTTTATTTTATCTCAAAATGTCGAGACAATCACAATATTGTCCATATCGGCGACTGAGGAGTTAAGTTGTGCAGTTTACGATGTGATGCGGTGCGAGATGGCAACGAACGTTTAGTGAGTTGCAAATGAAATGCAGAATGAGGTGGCTGTGACGGACGGAATTTTAACATAATTGATTGATATTAATGTTTGTTAATATTAAAACAACCATAATCTTCGGTACATCTCATATCAAACATGTTTCGCTGTTCCTAAACCTCAAAATTAAAGCAAAAAATGAATTCAAATTAAAATCGTTATGATCTGTTTAATCCTACAGTTTTTCTCATGCGTGTTGTCACCTCTCCGTTACATTTTCGGAGTGTGATGTCGTCGATATAATTTGGGTATTTAATGACACGTCGCCACATTTACTGGCAATAAACGTTGTGACCGCTGATCACCACGCCAGAGCTGGCCGGTCATTGCACAAACTGCCCGGTTTATGTTCCTACTACACTTTAAAGTGTTTTTTTAAAGTTGTTATGTTCACGACACAACCAATTAGGTTAATAAAAGTCAACCAAACACCAACGGTTACGAAACACATTAGTTGGTAATGAGACCGCAAAGGGCATCAACCGGGCATCGAAGCTGCTGCCTCCACTAACAGTTCAGAAGCCTTATACTACTTATCTACACTGGATCTAAACGGGCACTATTAAGTGTCACCGCTACCTTTATTTCGTACATAAATGGTGCTTTGTACCGTACACGTCCACTCTGTCCTCTCTATAGAACAATAACGACCCGCTGACAGCTTACCGACGAACAGTTTTGTAACTATTAGATGCTTCGATAAAACTAATATTCAATCATGTCTTATTGTCCAATAAATAAATATGACAAAATTCTAATGAATACGTAGATAAGCCTTTAACGCAACACTAAATCTATCAATATCTGATGAGTGTACCGGGCACGTCCCGGGGACGGAGTGTAGGTCCACTAGGCGCAGTCGGCTGTGGCCGGCTGCTGAGATCAGTATCATGATGTATGGCGGTGGCGTGCTCCGACATATCTCCCGATTGTTTTAGCGTACAAGTCGGAATCAATTACTGGCCGGACGGACGGACGAGGGTCACGAGCGCGTCCGACTCCGCCCGAGCGCCGCCGGACGAGCCCGATCTCCTCCGAAGATACGCGACTCGCGCGATTTATTTATAACGTGGCCGGTGATCGATCGCCGCGACTTTAATAAGTTGAGCTGTGTATCCGCTTGTACTACCGACAGACTGACTCTGTCATATTTTATGGTCTTTTGTTCCTGGAGAGTTACGACGGACCATCATCTTCACGAGTGGTTTGTATAATCGCTTGTCTGTCATTGATATTTCTACTTGAGAAATGATATTTGATGTAACGATGTTGAATCATTGGATGAGGAAACTGGTTGATAGAAATGTTGGTACCAATCTCTGCACATGAAATTTAACTTTACTCTTGAACTTCCAACAGCTCTCACTACTTTACAGTCGGTTTAAAAGAGTCGTTTACACGAGCTCGCTCCGGCGAACAAAAAGAGTCGGATAGAATGGGACGCGGTGAAGGCTGCGGCGATCGGTCACAGTTCAGACACGGGCTGCGCAGGAGTAGGTAGCGTGCCAGCGACGGACTGACGAGCAGAAGAACCAGTTAGAACAAACGAGAGAATAACATACCATTCAAAAAGAAGTCCTCATGCTGGAAGCATGATGCACCTTTGAGTGGAAGCATCTTTTCTGCTTATTCATCCTACGATATCTCCACATCTTATCGCTTATAAGCCAGATTTGCTGCAACTCAGATATTGCTTTTGCTATCATTCAAGCTTCTAACAAGAACATTTAAGTCAGTTGGGTAAATAGATGGGAGTGGACCTTCTTAGATTTGAATTGTCATATCGCGAACTACCCAATAGTTGTGCACGGCGAGACCGCGAGGCCGCGAGGCCGGCCACTCCCCGCGATGGGCTGTAATGGCCTGACCTTCGGGCCTGCCTACCTAGGCACAGCATCTTGCTACAGATCTCTCTCAAATGAATTGCATTGTGGTTGCTCGGCGGAGCACCGAGCGCAGTTAATAATACAAAGAGTAATGGTTTCACATTAACCGCGAGTCGCAGAGGTTACAAACGTTGGAAGTCGAACAGATATCGCTTGAGCAAACTTCATGAAAAATGTCTCTGGTTCTGCTTGGTTAGGGGTACCTACAGTAACTGCGGTCGCAGTGGAGTTTGATATAATGTATCCAATAAGTTGTCACATTGCTACAAAATCCAATTTTTCACGTTAGCTATGCGCTAAACGAAAGTATTGGCAAAATGGCAAATGACCACTGTGTAACGATGGTAAAGGTTTTCACGACCGCTTTCGTAACGTTTCACTTTCAACTTCACTTAAAATTAATTGCACTTTATATCATCATTGCGCGTAAATCTTTTTATACACGTCCCTTCGAATTATAAGTAATTAAAAAAACGTCAAAATCGAAGTTTTTCATTAGCCAATGAAAAATGATTATATTTCTATCTCAAGAAGTCAAGAGCTTGTGTCACAAATCTTGCGCTTACCTACAAGTACAAAGCATACAATAACCTGTTCATCTCCAACACTACAGTCATCAAGTAGGTCCTCACAGTGCTCATCTAACGGGTGTGAACCCGACACTCTCCGCAATGTATTACCTATGTTAATCTCTCTGGACAGTTAATTAAATAAAGACAGTTTTATTCTGTTTGTGTCACTGCAATGCGTCTCTTTTTCATACAAAATGCTCTGTTTTACTAAAACATTTCATATTTTGAAAAAAAGTTCAATTTTAAATCATCTAACTCTTTAATTTATTCATGTAATTTTAAGTACATATGAAAAAAAACCGGCCAAGTGCGTGTCGGGCCACGCACAGTGTAGGGTTCCGTAGTTGCCCATCAAAATACTTATGCGAACTAACTAAACTGATTCGCTGAATTTAATTTTAAAAAGAAGAATTTTCAAAATCGGTCCAGGAGTCTTTGAGAAATCAAGGAAAATACATAAGAAAAAAGATTACGACGAATTTAGAACCTCCTCCTTTTTTGAAGTTAGTTAAAAATAGTTGACGATAAAAACCTACCTATCCCCAAAAAACATACCTATAAAAGCTGTGAAAATAAAGTTGACAAACTTACATTTGCAGTTGTCTCCGATACATTTTGTTTAAGAAATTATGATATCAAGTACATTTTATAAGTTGGTCGACTATTACTCGTAAAGTTGTAAAGCCTACTTAGTCATGATAATTTTCTTTTAATTTCGTTATATATACTACTATTGTGAATTTTTTCACACCCCGCCATAACCGTTTAGCTGGTAGAGGGGGGGGACACTCGAGTCGAGCAAAATTTAGCACTATAAAGCTTAATATTTCACAAACGAATTTTTTTATCAAAAAATTGTTAATGAAAACTCACATTATTTTTTAAAGGCCTATTTAATGATACCCCACACTAAGGGGTACGCGAGAAAAAAAAAAATCCTCACTTTACGTATAAGTACAGTAGGGCTAACATACGCGGCCATGAGAAAATTCGAGATGGGATGAGAAATATTGTCACTCTCGATCATTTTCTCGCAATTCGCAACTTATGCGCCACGAGAGAGAATTATCACGTCGTGAGATATCCCTTTCATGACGAAACGTCAAGTTTTATTTTTAAATGAAAACACTAATAATCATGTGTGTCTATGGTGACTAAAGCTACCCACACACAACAAATTGAACGAATGAAATGTGAAACAAGGCCAAAAGACTTGTTGTAAAGTTCATTAAATTAAAAAATAAAAATGCTTTTTCTCTTTTGCGAATATGAATAATGACAAGGATAGCACTATTGTCAATTTTGAACCGGTGGCTTTACCGAAACGTCACAATCAATTAACATTCATGTCTCATGTCTGAAGTCCGGTTGTGTTTTTGTTTTTGTTTTGTGTGTGTTGTCTGTTTGAAATGGCATTTCAAAAGAAAACGTAAGTAAATTTGCTAGTTCTTGACAGTATAGTTGTGTATTTGTGATCGTACGATTGCTGCATTTAATATTATATTCGTAATCTTAGTACATTCGTATACTATTATTGTTTTAGCGTCAGAAGTACCAAGGCACAGATAAAATATCTGTGCCAGTATATGGTGCCAGAACATGCCGATTTTGCCGCCGGCGACTTTAAGACCCCTCAGGGTGCCGCAGTTATGGAGCGGCAGTGGCACCACCTCAACTGAAAAAAAGCCTGATATTGAATAAAATGAATGTCGAAATTGCAAAATAAAAGTGAGGTTAGAATCGACTTTTGTTTTGGTTATAAATTTAAGCTAGGTATTTAGGAGAGATATGATGTAAGTAGGTACCAAATCTAATGGTTATATAAGGTTTGTTAAATGCTTTTGGACAACGCTAAAAAAATACTTTTAGTAGGTAAGGCGGTCGTTAGAATAAATTGAGATGAAAATATCAATTGTACCTATTGACTTTTATATTTATATTTTATACTTACCTTTAAATGGGCGGGCAAACCATCCCCATTGCGTGGTTCGAGGTCCACTCGTAGTTTTTCAACTATATATAAAGCCATAGGCTTTGTGATCCGCCACAGCGACTGGAACTCGCTGTCGCGAAGATCGAAAGGATCGCAGACGTCTCGTATGCGCTTCCTTTCGATCCGCCTATTCCACCTCTCCTCGTAAATAGTTAATAAATAATTATAATACGGCACTGCCATTTTTCGCAACACTTTTTATTTTTCTCCAGCTATCTCTTCGAACAGAATGATCGACGACAAATGAATCTAATCTAAATGTCAAAACTCGATTATATAAGAGAAAATATGGCGCCTATGTTGCAGTTTGTAGAGAAAATTTCTCGAAGTCTACGTTTGACAGAACGACATGACAAAATGTAGTGCAATGTTACCGACAGTCGAGAAGTCGAGATATGTCATCTCACCTCGAAAAAATGGCGTGAGATAATTATCTCGTGACGTGCATGTTAGCCCTGCAGGAGGTACCCTAAAAAAAAATATTTTACGAGATTTTATTTTACCACTTTTTTGCACAACAAATCCGTATATTTACACCAAATTACAGCTCTCTAATACTGTGCGTCTCTGAGCTAAACTGCGGACAGACGGACGGACGGACGGACGGACATGGCGAAACTATAAGGGTTCCTTGTTGACTACGGAACCCTAAAAATACGGTGTACAAGTTATACGCTCCTTTAATATTAGATGAGCGAGTGAATTTTCCAATACTTTCTTACAAAACACAAAGCGGGTGTCGATCTCAAAAGCTTACCTGCAATTAGTCACAGTTAGGTTTAAATCAAATCAATTAATTCCTTACAAAATTGTGCCTATATGTATGTAAATTGATACAAAACTGTTGTTTTTTATTTGGTGTTACAAATCCCTCGCTTCAACAGGTACGTCCTAAATCTCTGTCGGAGACAATATAGCGGTGTTAGCTAATGAAGTCCATCGCTGTAACGTGATAGTGCGGACAGACAAACAGACAGGCGGACAATGTATGTAATGATACACTCACGTTCAGAGCAGGCTGTTTGTAGTACAACTGGGATTCGGTTACAACTATTTACTATCGTTGTTATGGAAAAATAATAGGATCTTAGTACCAATGTCACAAACTTGACTTTCCCTTTAGTTTTTCAATTAACTTTAGAACAAATGTATTGTATTCAGAACCTCTCAAACAATACGATTAAAGCATATTAACAAAGAAATGAACAAAACTTGAGTACAAACCATAAACAAGAGAGCTACAATTATTTCGTTTAACAACAGTATTAAAAAGATTTAAACAAATTACCAATTCAGTGTAGGTACACGAGGTAACGACCATTTTACTAATTAATTCTTAAGAGCGAGCACTCAACCGCTCGACCACTCGACTCGACCGCTGGACCGGCCGGCAAGCCTCAGATAATCGCCGACAATCAGTCGCATAATAACGTCCTTAATCACCGCCGACAGTGGACATACCGCCGAACACGCTCGTTAACTCGCCCGAAATTAAATAAAGATCCAAAATAAACATCAAGATAACCAATAAAAGTTAATTAAACGGTTACTGCAAAAAATATCATCACAAAATACATGACACTTTATTTTATAACACTCGTCTCGACTCAGATTTAATGGCCAATACTCGTAAAATAAATGCAAAAAAAAACTAGATCGAAATGTTTTAAATTGAATCAATAACCTGTATATTAAAGACAATCATAAAATGCTATAGTTTATGTCGTTTCTTCGTAGTCGCGTGAAATTATAGCCAATGTTTATGACAGGCGGAGCGGAGCGGCGGAGAGTGGTCGGAGCGGAGCGAGCAAAAAGCTCGCGTATCAGTAATAAACCGCACGACTATAAAATGTTATGGCGGTTTAAGAGTAAATCCGGTTCCCGCTGAGTCAGCGCGCTGGCTCGCACTCACCACATTGTGGGAAAAAGTACCCGCAACTGATTTTATTTTACTTGGAAAGTACTTTACGTATGTGATTGGTTGTAATTTAGAAAGTCCACTTTAATTTGAAATGCGCCTGGTCAACAGTATCCCAACTGAAAAAGTACTATAAAACCAAAATACAACCAGTCTCGGAAGCTAACAATGTTAATAAATGATGGACAGTTTCATTTGTATTAAATGTTATTTCAGCCATTTCTTCTATTTGCTCTGCTCCATGTCAACTGGCGATTCACTCACCTGCTATTTCCGGAGATTTAACAGCTTACATCTGACAATTAAAACAGTTTCCGAGAACGTCGCGTATGACACACAGACGGACGATGGTATCGCGGTGTTTGGACCGATTCGTTTAGTTCCGCCGCTCGCCGTGGGACGTCGCCCCTGTCGCTACAGATCCGTTTAGCCAATTGAGAGATAGCAGATAACATCAGAACTTTAATGTGTCCGCTAAGAATCACGGCTCATTTAATGTGTACGAGGTTCAGTAAGCCGACATGACGGCCGAGACTAAATATTGAAAGTAATTATATGAAGCAGTCGTTACAATATAAGATCATAACATTCTCATGGCACGCAGGATGTAGGTAATACCATACACAAAGAAAACTAGTTCACCTATTTGTTGACCCTGGGTTCAAAAATAAAAGATTTGACCATTCAAATAGGTTTATATCCTTTGTCATCATCATCATCATCATCTCAGCCATAGGACGTCCACTGCTGAACATAGGCCTCCCCTTTGGATTTCCACATATTTCCATATCCTTTGTGAATATCCTTATTTTACGTATATGATAGCCATCTCAGAATTTTACACTTCACACAATCCTTCGGTGTGTTCTGTTCAGAGGCCTTATAACAAGATTTCTTTATTTTATTTACATACTAATACGTTTTTGAAGAATAAACTGCGTTAATTGTATTAAAAATTGAAAAAGCGTCTCTAGTTTATGAACGAAGAAATAATTAAATTTTTAATCAAATTATCGTCAAAGTTTACATCACAAAAACGTGGAAAGTCCATGCTAAGGACTCAGTGGTTCTACAAAACTAGACACGGAGGTACTGACAATGACAGTTACTTCAGTTTCTTTCCTCTCTTCCATAAATAATCATCCAATCAGAACCAATTCGATTACGAAATAAATCCAAATTCCTAAACGAACTTCACGGCTTTAAATGTTTATGAACCGTAACTTTACGAAGAGTTAACCAAATGAATTTTGTTACACTTTAAATCCATTTTAATTGTTAAATCGGCGTGGCGCTCTGCGCTGGTTGTTACAACACATAGTTATAATGTACATGATGTATGTATGTATATGTGCGCAATTAGAGATGGTGTGTGGAGTAATTGCTGTGTTTTTATCTGTGTGTGTTCACGGTAATCGGATTAATGCGGCGGCACCACAAAGCGATCGTAATGTGCGCCCGCGCATACCGCGTCGACCAATACTGAGGCTGTGGGTAGTTCTAGCACACGAGTTTGTTTGACCTATTCTAATTGATAACTAATATTGTTTTATGTACTTACTCAATAACTCATAGTTTGAGCATAATTCGTTATTAGCAATATATGAGAAAATAAATAATGATGTTGTCTTTTTCGCTACATTTAAGAGGGATTAGTTATAATATTATAATTATATTTTAATGAGTAATGTACTTTAAAGACATCCTGGTTAGAAAAAAATAATATAAGTATCAGTAATATTACTGAACAACAGGTTTATTAAGAAATGCTATCAGCGAGCTTATTTCGCTATTTGACTACAAATTCAAAGCAATTTCGTCTCATTTTGAGCTCTTATTCAGCTGTAAGTTATTGTCAAGTTGCCTGTAGCTGCCGTAGACACTCCGACACAGACACAGTTTATATGTAGCAGATATAATCACGTAATGTTGGCCAACAGTGCAGCCATTAGCCTCCGATTAGCCGCGATACACACAAATTATATATTTGTCAAAGTATAAGTAAGAGCTTAAGTAAAGATTAAGTTTTTGTAAGTATTCGTACGTGGTCGGCTAGTTAAGTGGAGCGGTAATTACCGGCAATTTTATATTAATATGTAACTATAGGTAGGTTTGTATTTAAGTCCATGTCTAGACTGAAAGTTTGGGGAAGTTAATCGGATTAGTGTCGAAATAAGTGATGGAATACTTTACTGAATACTCATTGAGATTAATTTTGATGCTTAATTTGATCGCAAAGAAAATCTCTGCAAAAACTGCGGTAAGTACATACTTACCTACAGTCGGCAATAAAAAAATAAACTTTGATGATGTAATAGTGCCGGCGGTATTGCTAGGGTTGAGGTACAGACGTTGATTTCTTTTTTTTTAACGTTGTGAATTATTTCAGTATCAATTCACTTCTCTAGCCCAGTTAGTAATCTAATCACTAATGACCACAAATCTAGTGGCACTGGTGTGTAACTATAAATTGTACTCGTACAATTAAGGCTATTTTGTGTTTAGTTTTTTACAATTCTCTTTTGAATATTATGATCATGTAATGTTGCTGTAGTCAGTAATTGGCGTCCCTTAAAACTAACATAATTACAAGTCATTGCTCCTGTACGCATCACTTATGGCACCTGTTTGTATTGTTATGCGTATGGCACCTATTCAACTGCAACAGTGATGACTTACGAGCACCGTCTCTGCCGACCATTCTCGCTCCATGCTTTTAATATGACGCAGTGCTTTAGCAATGACGTCCCTTAAACTATGATTACAAGTCTCCTTTGTGCAAATCTTCAGTAGGTACGGTAAATACCCACATATACATTACATATAGCTTACACTGGTACACAACCAGTGTAAGCTGACCGTTCATTTTGCGAAAAAATCATGTAAAGTGAAGCCAAGAAAAGTTGGTCTTGTATAGCCTGGTGTGTAGCCGTTTGTACCCTCCCAGTACAATAGGTACCCACTAGTACCTCCACAGTACTGTAGGTACCCACTAGTACCTCCACAGCACTATAGGTAGGTACCCACTAGTTGCTGGTTGTTCTTTATCCCTCGGTACTGTGGAATTCAGAGCCGCATTAAAGCTATTTAAAGAGCTTCGGACAAAGAGTTGATACTGAGCAAGTAGATACCGAAGGTCCATTGAGTGTGATGCATGAAAACATTCCACTAAGAAATAACAACACTGATCTGCACGGAAGGACTTTATTCCAGTGAATACATGAATTATTTAGGTAGTATATAGGTAACAGGACACAGTCATCCAGGTAGCTACAGGATATACATTTTTTTGGAGAATTATTAGGTAGGTACACCTCTTCTTTAACCTCTGGAGATAATAAAATCCACCTTGGATAACAAATGAAAAAAAAGGAACGCACAAAACCATGTAACCAAGCACCTCATTTAGAGTAAGTACTGAAGTATCAATTTGAAAACTGGGTCAGATAATTTTATCGCTAAATATGCGGTGTTATCTATAAGCCAGTGACGAAGTTTGCACTCGCACAATCTACCAGTAGTTCACCACTAACCTTCTCCGCTAGCCTGTGCGTTGAGTATGCGCGGGCGCAGAGCTCGGTGCGCATGCGCCGATCTCAATTATAGATAGCGGTAGTTACATACACCGAGTGGCTCGCGGTGCGGACGCGGTACAGCCGCGGACATGTGTATTGAACACTATTGGCCAGTCGTATCGATCAAGAAGGCTTTAAAGCTCAAATAATAAAACAACTTAAACTAAGTTCTTTGTAATATCAAAATAAATTTGTGAAATGTTAGCTGTCTTGTTAACATGATTGTGAATAGAGCCTTTGAATAAAAATAAAACCTACTTGTTCGTCCACAGGAGCCCATTGTTGAAATTTGAAACTTTCGAGCTGTGACTCACGCGCATAGAAAAGAGCTTGAATTTCAGTTTGATGTTCAAAAAAGGTTTAATTTTTTAGTTCCTATTATATAATTAAACATGTATAAGGCAAATTGTTGGCACAATCAGTTTAAAAAAAAATGTCGTGAATAAAAATCAAAGGCTTTTCATTCCGACAGTACTCCAGTCGGTCGAGAAGGCTCCACAGCACCCCACAGCGAGACCCGTGACCCCCGCCTCCCCCCGCCCCCCGTCCCCTCACCCCGCAGTATTTGGGGGCCATCGAGCGCTCTACAGGACGCTAGAGAATGTAGATCACCGTGTACATTGCTTCAATGTTTGCTCTCGCGAACAAAAGACATCAACGCGCTCTTTGTTCGCAAACATTATGTTTGCCTTCAGACAGTTAATACGTAATGTCGCGATGTTATCTATGTTATTAGTTTTATATACCAAAATGGTTTGGAAACCTTTAGTGCGTATTGAATGTAAGGTTATTTGACTTTCTATATAATAAGACATAAGTTATGAGTGATGTTGTAAAAAGTTTCTCCGAAGGTTTAAGGAACTTATTGTACCTAATAAGTACATTGATATAGGCGAACCTATTTTTATAATCCGACTGCAAATATAGGCTTAGTAACAACAGCTGAAAATTTTCTGATAAAAAAAAAAAAACATGATATAGCAAGTACTGAAGCTGATAACGAAATGAAGTTACTTGTCTAGATTCAATTATGTAGCTCGAAAGACCCAATAAAACGTCGTCTCGTGTCTTTAGCCGGTGGTCCCTGAAGTCGGCGTTGAACAACAATAGTAGGCCGAGCGTGTCGGTCACGGGCCGCGGTCGTGCCGCAGCCGCGCCGCACCGATTACACGCTGCTCTGCGGGCCCGAACAGAAGCCTCCGTGTTGACACCTAACACCGTGACAATGACGCCGCTTGGGCCGCAGGAGTTAGTTGATTTTATGGTCAAATTGGGACAAATTGGGAATCGTGATGGGTGGTAGGTCGTGCGGGAGCGACGGGACCCGTCCGAATGAGCTCACAGCAACTTAATTAACGTATTATGATAAGCTATTGTTTTCCTGTTCAGCTTAATTTACATGTATCACGTGATACACCGTAGTAAATTATGGTATGAGAATAAAATGCCAAAGCAAAATCTGGACTCGTAACAATATAAACCAACATTAATAAGTTATTGTGATAATATTTAATCATGATATTTTGCAAGCTTTCTTCATTAAAGATCCGGCTTTCGCAATCAATAAGTCTATTTATCAATTTTGCTAATTTAACAATAACCATTATAGTGGCATCGTGGACCTTAACAGATTGCCTCCCCTTCCCTGCCCTCCATTCCTCCGACCTCATGCCCTCTGTATGCAGGAGGTCCCCTCCGTAGCCCGCAAGTACACTTGTTACGTGGAATTACCAATAACTTGTACAGTATAGTTATAGTTCCCGGCTGATTGTACATCAACGCCCCCCCTCGCCTCCCCTTACTTCGTGCTTTTAAACACGAGCGGTGTTTTAATTAGACATGTGATACAGAAGGTTCAGTATATGTGAATACTCTTGGGGTCGCTAGACTGTCTAAGCAGGTGTTCCTTGGAACGAAAAGAGTAGGTCAAGAAAACTCCATTCCGCCCTAGTCTGGAAAACACATTTGATGATTTTCTCACCTAAAAGTTCTCTCTTCTCTAAACATTGTTTTCTTCTGCTGGATCTTTTATAAAAAGTTTATCTCTGCATCTAACTTAAAATCTACAAGAATAAGCCTTCAAGACACAACTCGTCAAATATAGGATTAGACAGACAAGTAGTCCTTCTGCGCCGCTACTAGTGCGCACGTTCCCTTCGCGGGCGCAACACAAAGCACTTGCAATTAACCACAATTAGCAATCAACAGCGATCATCACACACACATACATACATGTAGTCACTCAGACACACAGTGGCGATGGGATGCGCACGCGCCGCCCTTTGTTTCTCGCGGGAGATAATATTAACTCAACAGAGAATGATGTAGGAATACGAGTTTAATGGGTTCCAGGATTAATGAAGAAAAAAACTGACCAAATGCGAGACGGACTCGCATGCAGAGGATTCCGAACGAATCGCATTTTTGAAACATGTAACTATTTTTTTGTATTTTTTTAGTTTTTAAGACTAGTATCAGTAATTTTGAAGATAAAAAATAAAATAAATGAAAAATGACCACACAAACTCACTTTTCCCAAATAAGTAAATAGAAACTCGATAATACCAATTGCTTCCATACGTAATCTTTGGCTCCTTCCATGTCCATACTCATTTAAAATTTCAACTAACAGAATAACCACAATTCACAGTGGTTCCACCCATAGGTCATTAATCGAAAATTTCATCATCAACTAACCCCAATTTAATTATCTATAATGATTGACCGATAAATAAGCTACCATAAAATATAAATATGTCACCCATTTTACCTAATTTTCACTTATTTTTCTACCTCCGAAGTCAAGTAATGTTGCGCGCGCTTTGTCAGTAACTCTTTAGCAATACTGTTTGTGTAACTCTGAATTCCTAGAAACGCATTGTTTTTGAGTGGTGTTTTTGACATGAATTTTTAAAGATCAAGGTATGTTATTACTAATTAGTTCTATTTTTAGTTTTGTTGTACTATTATGACGTATTTTTAGGTGCTACGCCACACAGTATTTCTACCAAATATGTACCTTATATTTGACTTCACATAGACCTACAAAAAAAGTCAACCATAATCAACTATTCTCACATATCTTATATTAAAGATTGAACCGTCTATTTTGAAAATATAAAAGGTTTGTCTGCGTCTTTAGTTGCTATATAGCCTCTACGACCGCGTAGGCTCTCTCGTAGCACGGTCTACGAAACAAACGTAAACTATTAATATTTTGTTTTTCAGGTAATTTGATAAAATTTTCTTTTTCAAGGATGCATTTCTTTAAGATTTGGTCTGCCCTAACTGGAACTGTTCCTCAGAAATATCAACACGTGTCGGAAACTATTCTAGCTTCACTGGATGAGGTCGAAGGTGTAGACCTAAGGAACTTAGATAGTATGATACTCAATTTATGTAAAAGTCTTGATAGATTTTGGCAAAATGTCTCTAGAAGTAAATCATAATTTTTGCAAAAATACTCAGATTGGTTAAATGAAATTGAATGTTTCGAATTAGTAGAAAGGGTAATGAGAAGTACATTCAAGAAAACGCAAACCAGCCCGTGCCATGTTGCGAACACGAACGTTCCAGGAAAAAAAATCAGATTAAATAAAGGTTTGATTGAACGTTGTTCTACAATCTTACAAGCTTTATTCTCGGGTTTTAATATTGATTCTAATAAATTTAAAGAATATTCTTTGGAAACCGCGCGGCTACTGAGGAATTCCAACTCCACTACTCATGATAGTTTATTATATTACGAAATTAACCAAGACTCCAATAAACCTTTCTCCGCGCGACTATAATACGTATAAATATCAAAGTAACAAAACATAAGTAACTGTTATCTCCAAACATAAAGAATTAAATAATGAATGTAGCGTCATACACCATGTGGAGTCACCGCTAACTATTTGTTGATAAAACTGTTTAAATTCCACAATTCGTAGTGACTCTATGGACTCTATAAATGTGAAACTTTTTGTGAGAATTTTTCGTTTGTCTCAACGCATGAAAAGAGAAGCTCAACATAAGGGTCTCTACGACGTGCGGCTGAAACTGAGGAATTCTCTACTGTAGATTATATTACGAAATCGACAGGAGAATCGCAATAAAAATGTTATATCACATACCTACGCGAATTGAGAAAACAACAACATGACTCTATAGATCGTTTGTCTCAACTCATGGAATTAAAAGGAAAATATTGTTTTCCTAGGGGGCTCTACGATGTGCGAAAGAAAGTTGTTACAGGAAAATCGATTTTATATCCTACCTATTCATAACAACATGTGATAGTAGAAAGTTATGAACCTAGGACCCAGGACCCTTTCTTGACAGAATACCTCACAACCACCAAACTGACGGGACATTATTTTATAAACCTTGCTTTCTTAGTTACAAAGAAAAATATACGAACCGTTTTTTTTATATACCTCATTATATTAAAAAGACTATTTCCGATAACCTCCCCTACAAGCTGACAATGCGTTTCATTACAGAAATGTGGTTGTTCCCACAGCACGCGGGCTGTATCGACCATCGACCACTATCGACGTAATGGCGGCGCAAGGGTTATCGACGCTCTGAAGAATTTCTCAATCACCAACGATATGGTGAGGGTTAACTTGTGTAGCTTCAAGCTTTGTATTAGGTTTACTTAGGAACGTTTAATATAAAAAAAAATATACATATATTTCAACCTTACTTTACCTTTTTATTTCAGATATTCAACGCAAATTCTTGTCATATTTGAATGTTATTTTACCCGTAGGAGCTACGGCTAGAATAAATAAAGTAAATGAATTAAATGATCCACAAAATATAGTTGACGACGCGAATGGTGCAGTGGCTGAGCGATCGACTGCAACTGTTGTGCTGCGTGTTGCGGGTTCGATCCCCGCATGGAACAAATATGATCTGCAAGTAATCGTTCCGTGTCTAGGTGTTTGTATTTGTCAGTATGAGTTCTATGTTTGTGTTAAGTTTTATTATATCTCATTCGCTCAACCACTGCGCAAAGGCTAGCTTAGGGATGGGGAACGTATTACCTAATACGTATTATAGTAATAAGTTACGAGTATCAACTCAACTCAATACTACATTACTATTTCAATCGCACCATGGTCACTCTTGATGGTGATCATCCCTTCATTTATGACCGTAGTTATCAAATCAGATTATTTTTCCAATTTCTCTCATTAAGAGCCCATAAATCCGCATTACACTAATAAAATACTATGACTGCACGTGTTCGCCCACACGATGCGCGTGCGCATACGTCGGCGTGGGCGCAACTCTGTTGTCTCACCTGTTGTGTGCGGCTCATTAACTAAGTGTGCGCTGACCTTTACACTAACCGAGTGATTTACTTCACTTGTTCTCTATTGTGAACGGACCACTTAATTCATGATAGTGTTGTTTGGAATAAAGTTTGTTTCGTTTAAGATGCATTAGATAACCATCGTTTTGGATAAGCACGACCTTACGATTAAGATCGTTTTAATTAAATCGATATTTTAACTTAGCACCTTACAAAACTTCAACTTAATTAAATGCACATAGGCTATCCAAAGTATTATGCAGTGACTGGTCATTGGTGAATAGTGATAAATATAAATACTGAATTACGTGATAACAAACAAGTTTCCCAAAGAATTTGTATTTATTATTTATCTTTGCATTAACTTAACTGCAAGAACGCTATCATCTGAGCCGACTTGTGTGCGAGTAACCTACCGTAAGTACTATCAAGTACAAGTACAGACGTCAGCACAGCAACCTACCGCAAATAAATATGTATTTTTTTCTTGAATTTTCAACTTCGTCACAAACGAAGAAGCTTTGTATCCGATTGCAATAATATATGTCAGTAACAGTCATCCTTCAGAGACCGTTAAGCCTCATTTAGACGATGCAAGAACTCGAACGCGAGTTGCGTCCCATTGCGGAATTTATAGGTAGAACAAATTCAGTTAATGAAACAAATGCCGCAATGTAGTGAAACTCGCATACGAGTTCTTGCTCCGCCTAAATGGCGCTTTACACATACTGCCATGTACCGTCTGAAAGATCAATAATCAGTAAATATAACCAAACCTTGACCATTTGAATTAAAAATAAATGAGTATTTATTAAGATATCAACAACCGTTTCGCCACTAGGTTTTATGTGAAACAGATTAATCAGAGTTTAATCTCGCTGTATCAGGTGCTCAGTGGTTCGGCATTAATCCTATGTCTGTAACCGGTACAGTAATCAAGCGAGCTCGGCAGTCGCCACTCATTTCACATAAAAACAAACGATGCCAATATTATGACAACCTCCAACAGATTTATGATCTCTGCTCTAATCCTAACTAATGCAATTTAACGAACTCATTGGACTCGCCGAGATAAATTGGCGATACGATCTCATTTCAATACAAGTTTGTAATCAAAATAGTAATATCAGTTTCCAATTACCGACTACCTGGCATTATGGACATTTATCTAGCGGCCGCCATCTTATAAAAGTTCGCGGACGTTACGAGTGACAGATCATATAATTGAAACGCGTTTATCTAAACAGATATAAATAACAGCAGTGCGGAGCTAGCGACAGTTGCACAATAGTGTTGTGTCGGAACGATTTGCGCGCGCTCGCCGGGCGTGTCGATATGATCGATGTGTCCCGCACTAGCCCGCGGCGCAACACTAGCGTGTGAACCACCAAGCTATTTGGAACACTCAAATTATACTGTTTTTGGTTCAGCAATTTATTTGAATCATGATCCCGTCCAAACGGAGCTCGTTGCACAACGCGCAAATATTTGATTAGATTACATCTCACATCCCACTGAGACCGAAGCTATGTTTGAATAACAACCGCGCATGCGCATGCGCAACAACACACTTTTATTATCCAACTCCGGTCGAGCAATGTGAATTATCTATCGAAGAATTTAATTAAAATTACAATGAGGCTCTTACATTTAACTACATCGATTAATGAACTAAATAGCGGGTTTTTTTAGAATTAATCAATTCCAAGCGCGCTTATAGTTTAAATTCCTATTTTATGGGTGAATAAAATCTACTTCTATGCCGATAATGTCTTATCGATAATCGATCTGAGTTTAATCTGCTATTAATTCAAATGGATGGTAATGTGTGTAGTGCGTGGTAGCAATCGCTCGAGGTAAACAAACACTTGCCGTGCTGCAGTGAGAGCAATAAGCCCGAAGATATTTGCTTGTGGAATAAATTACAGTGTTCGGATCAGCTGTGAGCGGTAACCGTCGATAAACAATGCTCTGAGTGGCAATAACACGCGGCTGTAGATGTTATCCGCGCAAGCGCAGTGGCACACCCCCGGGGAGGCAGCCGGTGCGCCCGCGCGGCCGGGTGCACCGCGACTCACGCCGCGCCGCGAGGCACCCTGTAATGGCCCGCGCACCACCACTCGACACACTACAACGACCTGATATTTCATTATATATTCATCGATTGTTATGATCCACACGATGAAGATATAAACAGACGAGAAGTTGAAATGTATGGTGTGCATATTGAGAGATCGAATAATGCTGTAGATCGTAATGTAGAGGAAAAATATAGGATTTTATGAAAGCCATTAGTGTGCGTAATGAATGATGTCCCGAGGCCGCCCCGCGCCGACCGGCGACACTTTATGAAGACATTCTTCACGCTAATGAGATAATAAAATTGTAGGGAGTGTTCGCACAGCGACGCGACTTCCTTTTTCTTATTATAATGTTGAGAAAAAACGCGAGTTTCTGCCGACCGCCCACGACACACGCCGCGTGAGAATCAGATGATACACGCACATCTCAACGTTACGCTTCATTTTAATGAGTCGGCAGCCATTATGAATTAGAAACGATTCATGTGTAGTAGTAGTCGTAAAAGAAAAATTAACATTCTTGTAAAAGTATGCATCGCAATATACAGAAGTAGATGAGTCTGTCCTGTCCAAGAGGCGGCGGCGGCATCGCGGCACACATTACGATCTGTACACTAATTATGTGCATATTGATTAACTAGATGAACTGACTGGCATATTGTAGCATGTTTTTCTGCCGTTAAAATTTGTCTCACGCACTAATAAAGACAAAACACATTAAATATACGTAGCAAGTTAAAGACGTAGCAAGAAAAGCTTTTAAAATCAAAGTACTATAAGATTAAAGATTCGTGAAAGTATCAATATGTTCGAAGCAGTGCTCCAATTAGCTATCACGATCTCAAACGCTCGTAAAATATAATGATAGTCACAAAGCTGTTCAGAACCCTGCGCCCACGCATTGGTGACCATGTTAGTGAGATTATGTTGGATAATCTTATATCGATTGATTGATTCACAGAAAGGAGAATGCTTTTTTTTTTTGTTTAACTTAATGGAGAGATATAAAAAGAGATTGTGATGAAAGGTGATCCAATGATTTTTTTAGTATTTTATTACAGCAACGACAAAGTAGGGTCGTTTTCGAGACAACATTTACAAGCTTTTACATTTCCTAAATTTTGTAGGTCTACTGCCACAAGTGCATTTTGATCTTCAATAATATCAACTGCACTCAATCAATGAACTCAAATAACTTGATTGTATTAAAATTAAATAAATTACATAAAATAATTCACCTGGCTCGACCCAAGACAACGAAGCTACCACTTGTTCTGAGACACCACTGCCACCCACTACTATGCACTGTTTATTTGTGTGTCATGGTAACCCTATTCCTCTTTCAGTACCAAACACCACCAGATCTTTTAATCCTAACGACGTGTATTCACGTTCCGCCCACGTCGCGTCACATCGCGTCACGTCGACGTCCATTCACGTCACACGTCACGAGATACACGTGTCTATTTGTCAAGGAATTAACGCTACCATTGAGCTCGGTTGACAGTGACCCCGGATTGACCCCGCTCGCGGGTCACAGCTTATACTTAACTCGTTGTTTGTGAGGTGGATTATTATAAGAGAGTGCCATTCAACGAGTGCTGGCTTTATTAGGAGGGCTTTGAACTGTTCATGTGGACATAAGTAGTTGCTTTAGCACATTAGTATTTCAACTGTAGTTCAGAGAGTTTACAACGCTTTTGTAATAATAGAAAACAAATTGTTTGGACTGTCCGACCAATAGCAATAAAATCGATTGTGTAAATAATTACATTGAGAAAAATCTGTTACTAGATAATGATTATTTTGTTGTTAAAGTTATTTCTAGTAGATGAAGATTCTCAGAACACTAAAGCTTACCTAACCTCAGATTACGAAAGCCGAGTGGAGCCCTATTCCCGCACACGACCGCAAATAGGTCTGGCGGCAATTTGTCGAGAATGCGCCGGTCTCTGGCGGCCCCGTGACTGAAGGCAGAGCATAAACAAGGCAACACCGGCCAGTGCAGCCAGCGTGTAATTTGCACAAATCATTGTCCGGTGCGCGCGCGCAGCCCACATGCGCCTGCGCAACACCAGAACATAACTTGTGTGCTAACCTCGTGAGATGATTTGGTTTAGTAAACGGTCCTGAGAGTGATGTTTCATCATCGTAAATCCTATGGCCTTAAACTGATTGACTCATACCGAAGAAACACAAAGATTTTCCAACAGCTTAGTTCAGCTCACTGTGGATGCACTAAGTGAAAATGTAAGATTACAAGGAAAATCAGGAGTGGAAAAAGACAAGCTACACAGACTGCAAAATAAAACCAGTAGGATAATAATGATACAATATCCTTATAGGGTAACAAAGTAGAGTAATATCAAATTGCACAACTCCATACCGAATGTGTTAACGTTGTGCGATATTATAGTTCAGTGTGATTACTGTGAGTACTCCAGCTACAAACTGTTTGATGAATGTCTGCAAATTACACACTCGGTACTGACTGTACTTGTTGACCAGTCAATGAGTCAAATTCCCATTAATCTTCATAAATGTTTCTAGAGAACAGGTTTCTTAAAAACCACAAAATACAAGTGTTTGGAAGGCGTTGAACTGGAAAACTCATATCATCATGCCACCAATCACCAATCTATCATTAGATTTCATCCAAAATGAGCCTCCAATGTGAGCCGTAATTGAATTACTTCAGCTCTTTATGTTCCTTACGGCAGCCACATAAAAAGCATGACTTTCATAATAAGATAATCAATGAGTTCCTAAAATTAATTTATTCAACAATGTTAGATAAAAACTCGCAGCGGTTTCATATAATTGCCGGTAATCTCAGTAGCCGCGGGCCACTACAACAGAGGACAGAAGTTCAACTAAGAAGTGACATCAAGGATGTTACAAATGGGTTTTTTTAAGTATCGTATAAAATTAAAAGTGTCATATTTAAACAGTGAAAAACAGAAACATCTCATCTGTAAAATTTCAAATATCAAACGTCTGTCTCGGTTCATAAGATACCGCCAGGTGACCGACGGACAGCGGAGTCTTAGTAATAGGGTTCTGTTTTACACTTTAGGAAAGAAACCCTATAAACGACGACATTCAAATACTGTGATAGGCCAGGGGATATGTCCACTGGCACCCCACGCCTGCAAACTTTGTGCTAGCGCCTAATTACCTCCTCTTTGGTAGCTCTAGTTGTACTAGTAGCAAGCCAGCATCGACAATAACACGCCGGAGATGGCCGGTCTGTCACGGGCATCGGTAGGCCGGTACTTATGAGTGCCATGTCGCAATGTCCAGTTGGTTCACGTCAGTTGTCCAAAAAAGGTTATCAGCAGTTGGTGTGTCCATAAGAGCGTGGACCTTCTGCTCACTCCCAGCTCAGCACACTGCCACAAAACATGCCCATGTTTGGTGGCAGTGTGACGAGCGGGGGCGGGCAGGGGAGAGGTGCGCGCGCGCACCTTATAGGCGATTAATTCGGGACCGCCATTACCGCGCATGACTTGACGCTACCGTGCTAGCCGGACTAGGGATGTACCCAACATCTCGACTTGTACTTCATTGACAACGAATTTATATTCAGTTTAGTCTACTTTAGGATCATTTTATTTTTACTGAAAAAATGCAGATATTGATGTCGGCACCTTCATTTTACTCTCATGAAACGTGGATACAAATCACAGCAAACTCAATAGCTGTAACCAGCTGTAACAAAGTTCTTGAACTAGCACAGACAGAAAAAAGGTTGATGTCCAGTAGTAGTGCTACACGATGTCACTTTATTTATATTAAAATCTATACTATCTCTTGGTTAAAAATGAAAATTCTAAGGTACTTCTCTCAGATTGCTCTGGTTTCCCACCACTTACTAAATAAGAAAGTGGCTTACTGCACTGATTTCAAACAGGAAACTTATCAAATCCTGCTCCCATTTCATACCTGAAGAATGAACATAAAAAATATATATTTCAACACCAACAATTTACGAATTAACATCTATTTATAAATTATAACGGTCTGTATGTCCGTGGCTGCTCGTCACTAGCTGCCGGGGCCGGGGCCGGGGCCCGCTCCCAGGGGCCCAGGGGCACAAAAACCTGCCCCGCCTCCGAAACTCATCTCATTTAACGCTTCTATCCCAATTTAATTCCACTATTACGTGCTTTGCTGAACAATAACCTATTGCATACGAGTCAAGCGAAAACCATCTATATCTTAACCAGTTTACAGTTCAAAGATATAGCATATTATAATATTGTATGTTTAAACCAGCCATGCTAATATAAGCCTAGTAGTCTTAGTCATAGAGCTTATAGAATAGTATCGGATTAGTGTTTGTTGTCAGGTCAGCAGCCGGGGGCGATGGCCCGCGTGTTTAATTGATGTTAATTGGTTAATTGTAAGACAGTGAGCATGTGGCCTGCTGGCTGGTGTGGACGTGTGACGTCACCGGCTGGTATTGCGTTGTTTATCACATTCTTGTGATACAGACAGTTGGCGACACTTCGGCTCCGCTCTTAACCTCACCAATAAATAGTAGTGAATTGCTTTGATTGTTAAAAATTTGAACTTAATATTAATTTGGAATTCCTTTTGATTCATTTCCAATTATTCAAAAGCTCATCAATCTATCAACGTAGAAGCACAGAGTCATCCTCCTTCGTTGAGATTCCTTCATTTGCTTAAAATGTTCTAGATCAGATTTGTGCTGTGTTTTAGATTAAATTAACTAAAATGAAAAGACATAATCCTAGCAGTGTGCAAAATCAGCCTATAATGTTTTCAATGTCGTATGTCTCATGAGAGGGAATAAGCTGTAATCTACCATACGCGCCCATAGCGCGGGTAGGTATCTGATCTACCAACCTGGACTTGGTCTTCAATGGTTCTAGGACCGGTTTTTTCACAAAACTTTCCTTCACAGTTTTGAGAGCAGTAGTGATGATGCGAATTTACTCGTTTATATTTAAAATCTCACATTGAAAAATTACAGGTGGTTGCTCCGGTGTGGGAGGACCATAAAAAAATAGTTTGAAATTTTAGCATTGGAAGCTTTCGAGGACAACTCTAATAGATTGAGACTGCCAATCATGATTAATTGTATCGATTCAATAATCTAATATGCTAAACATTGTACTGATTTACATAAGTAAACTTAATTAGCGTGAAATTATCAGAATGAGCGAGATAATGTATTAATATTGTGACATAAATTATGAATTGATTGAACTGGATGACAGTTGTAGTTCCCGTTTCAACAAACATAAACTAGTTTGACAGCCCTCTATAAATAATTATTTACTAACTGTTTATGAATTAATTTGGTGACGAGTCAATTAAGACGACGTTCGTAGTAGGATCAGAATCTGCAGAAGTTTAATGATCTAGAGGTATCCACATTAAACGTGTTTGTTAAATAATATCACGACTTTAAAATTTCTATTTGTAACAATATTTTATTAATTAATCTAATACCCACAAAAATCAATAAATTCACTTCAGTTGTCTGATTCATAAAAAAACTACTATTTGTTCACAATATTGGTGACAGCAATACCATTAATGAGTGCACAGTGTGGATTGGTAACAGAACGCCTGATGGCGGATGTTATAGTCCGCTTCACAGAACTGAACGAAAACTAGTCAATAATGTATGACAACGTTCAATAAATGTCTTTTTCCTGTCTTGTCTTAAAACGTGGGAGATCGAGCTACACTTCTAGTCAACGATATGCGAGAGACCAGCTAAAGTTTCATAAAAAAAAAGTTGCATGGATAAAACAACACATGGTGTCCATGTTTCGAGTGGTAAGCATGCAGACATAAGTAAAGCAACTTGTCTCAAGAACGAAAACAATGGTGTAAGACAGTGATAGCAGTGTCAGAGAGTAGTGACGAGTGCCAGAGCGCGTAGGTACTCGTACCAATGAAAATTCACAACCAACCTTACATAATTAGGAAACCACAGCAGTGAGCAGGCCATCGACACAACAGCATCCATAAATACGATTTGGAGATATTAAGGATTTATGTACAAAATAATGACCAACAATATTACTAGAAATTAACCTAATTAACCTTGGCAACTATCTGTTGTTATGTCGCGTGTTTGTGAAAAAGCTTGTATACGATGCAGCTGTAGGTACTGCATCAAATGGCGGCAAGTCTCTAATAATGAATGGTCCATATGTACCTAACACCCAGTGACCAGTGGCTGTAGGTGCAAAACTATGTTCATTGGATGCTCGTTAGGTGCGCACGCGCAGCACAGCGTGGAATACGTTTCGTTAGTGAACGCGACTGCGCGTGAGACGTTTTTGCTGTTCGCAAATGAGCGCGAGTGTGCGCTCGCACAACCTGACGGACTGGACTCAAGCGCGTGACAAGTGCGACATAGAATTATGTTGTGGACGGAAAAACCCATGTTGGTTAAAAAGGAAAGCCCTTTCAATTACTTGATGTAAAGTTTCACCACATCTATATTCACCTTATAGCTATTAAGTCTAATAAAGTTTCAAATACCTCCCTTTAAGGCCGAACAAGACCATGAAGATACAAAAATCAGCGCACCTGCCGTCTTTGCCGGTGGTCGTGGCGACGTCTCCACGTGATGGATGCGCGCCCGTGTAATTGACAGAGACATGCGCGCGCGCAGCCGTGCATCAATCACGCGCGTCACACACACGGCCAGGCTGGCCCAGCCCTGGGAACAGTGGCCCTGCCCCGGCCGTGCGGTAATTAGCGCATGCCTAGCTACCCGGAATTACGGACCAACAGCTACCGGTAACAAACGAGCATCGCTACCTTAATGACTTTCATTTTGATCGTTGAGCAATATTGATTGCGTTGATAGAGCTGTCATAGAAGTTGAGTGTAAAATCGTACATTGCAAACTCTGTTATTGATACTAAAATATCTTTTTTATCGTCTTTTTAACGTTCAAATGACGAGAACAGTAAAATACCAACTTTGTTTCAGTAAGAAATGATGCTAAGACATAAAAGGAACCATAGGGTGACCTCACAGATATTTATTGTAGGCTGGTAAGTTCTCGTACTTTTGTAAACTTTTGTTGTTTCACTCCATGCGATGCCCTCGATATGTCTCATGTGACTCCTGCGATTATCCGTGGTGCGTAGGCGCAGCACTGCGGGACGCCAACGAGACGCGCGTACCGCAACACTTCCAGTCGGTCGCAAAACAGATGCACCTTATTAAATGATTACTGTAGTAGGTAAATGCGTTCTGTAATACTACTCATATCAGATACTCGTTAAGTCGTTAAATACCAAAAAAATTTAGTATTAAACCTTTTGAGAAGAAGAAAAGAGACAACGGATTTCCTAAATTAATGTCTTATCAAGATTTAAATTCTAGGACAGTTTTGCTCAGCTCTGAAGAAATTATACAATGTTGCAACAAAGCTATCCTTACCTACCTATCACAACAGTACTGCTATCACCGACTAATCCCCCGATTCATTAGAACAGCTAAAGATCTAAGTCGCTAAGACGTTCTTATGACCAGCAGGCCTCCAGCGGCGGCCGGCACAAAGTAATTTACATAAGAACGAGGTGTGAACTACACTTATAAATCTACGTCCCTGATCCTCGCTAGGAGAACCACGCGTTGTAATACACCAATATTGAAACCCGTAGTTTCGGACACAACTTTAAGCGTGTTTAATGAACATAAGATTAGGATACAATCAAACATTTCGTGTTTATTACGTGCCCGTATCTTCGATCGCGTACTTTACAGAGTAGAGTAGTAGACCCCGAGTTTCGAACCATCACGTTGAAGTATTCAGAGAAGGCAACTAGTGCTTTCAATTTGAAAATAAAACTGAATTTTTCTCTTATCTGCTTTAACTTCATCTAATCCTTCTTGAACTAACAGGTGTGATAATTGTATAAAGTCTCTTTACAGAAATAATGTCATCTAACATCAAACTGTGAGCTTAAATTCGGTCGTAAACGAGACAGTTTTATAGAGAAACATGGTTACAGTAGTCCTATCAAAGGGCGGTCCTTTCGTGCACCGACGCACATTAGCATGATAACAGAACATTCTACACCCTAAGAAGTACACTCAACTATAACTATGATTTCTAAGCACAGTATGATCGGTAAGTACGGCCGGGAGCGGCGCCTGCGCATTGTGACCGGCTCAGCGTGATGCATGCGCCGAGGGGCGACAACTAATTATAATTTATTCCTAATTTATTCTATTCCAGCGCTCCGTTATCAAATGTGTTGATTTGTGTGATAAAGATGTGTTTTCAGGACATGAATCAGGATTATATCGCTCAGCAGGCGAGGCGGATGTTTATGCGAATGGAACGCACTTGGAGCTTTTCACTAGAGATGTGCTACACTGGGTATGCAATAAGCGCCGACCGCCATAAAAAGCTGAGGCGATAGATATGAAATGTAACCCTTTTTTTAACCGACTTCCAAAAGGAGGAGGTTCTCAATTCAGATGTTTGTATTTTTTTATTTATGTTTGTTCGGGCATAACTCCGTCGTATAACAACCGATCTGAAAAAATCTTTTTTTGTTGGATAGGGTATACTTTTGGAATGGTCCCATTAAAATTTTATCAAAATCGGACTAGCACTTTTTGAAAAATCAACAAAAACCTAAGAAGTTTTCAACTTTGTCTACACCGATTACTCCGAGGTTTCTGGTCCGATTTAGATGTTTTTTTTTGTTCGATACAGTATATCTGCCATTTGGTCCCATAAAATTTTCATTTAGTTTGGTGCAGTAGTTTTTATTTTTAGTAGTCCTCATTGTGTACATACATGGGCGTTGTATTACCGGTGGTACAAATTACATAGTGCACATGTAAGAAAATATGTATTTGACAATAATTTCGGTTGAATAGTGAAACTAAAAAGGATAAAATAGTTACTATCCTATTAGCTTTTTAGTTAATGATATAATCGAATTCATGCTTTGTTTTTTACTGAATTTAATTTAATCAGTGACGGGCCAACAGTCGGTCCGTCCCTAGTAAAACTAAGTAATAAAGACTTAACTTTTGCGACTGAATGTGGCTGGTCGACTAGTCGGTCACATTTGGCCCGTCTCTACTTTTTTCCTTTTTGAATAAGAATAAGCAAAATATAAGCTCATATTTTACACAATATTATAAGCAAAGCTTGGTAAATGTCAACCAACTTGATCAACGTAAGTTAAGTTTTGAATACAGAAATCTTTTTACTATATTAACAAAGAGGCATTTTCGCAAACATTGAAAGTTGCGGAAATATCTTTTTGTTTAACAATTAGGTTAATTGGGGAAACTTATGCCGCAGCAGCACCTCCATTGACCAGCTCGCAACAGAGTGCCCACAACCCGCGATGCATTTACAGCGTCCGCAACGCATAAAGTCAGCGGATACGCAAACACTTCAAACATTTACAAAATGTATGAACATTTAATATGCAATATGCAAATAAATGAATATGAATACATATAAAAACTAAAGAATACGACAATGACGGGTAAACTTTCCCTAAGTTTCAGTGTTTATTTCAAAAGCTTCCGCACACGACTGTTTTGTATAATAAATGTAGTGGGTTTAACTATTCAGGCTAAAACTTGTACTAAAACATGAAAAAAATATTTTCGTAGAAAATCCACTTTAACGATTCTAAAATCTGTCTTGATGTGTATTGCTGTAAATAAAGTGCAAAGGTTTTAGTTCCCAGAGCCAGTGTTAATATGAATAATCAAGCAATTATGCAAATATTATTCTATTACTTATATTCTGAACTGGCATCGCCATTCCCCTTCATTGTATTCACTCTATTTCCCTTAGAGTACCTGTTAACACAAGCCAGGGAGACAATTCACAGCAAATAAATCCAGCAACGATCCAGATCACTCACATCCCCTAACAAATGCCTGGCCGTGTCGCACCTAACTGCAGCATTATACGTCCAGCATCAGACTATCGGCCAATCTAACGCATGCTGCACGATACTGCGTCACGGCCTCGCCAATCAGATCGCAGTAAATAACATTAGGAGCAATGGCTGGCTGCTTTCCCTTCCAAATGTGCTGCATTGTGCGATGATATCGGGTACTGGGTGCTGACACCAGCGACACTGGTATCGCAGAGATCTGCAGATGTCGCTAAGTGTGTGATGTTGGCAAGTGTAATGTGGAGGTGACGAGAATAGTAAGATGGCAGAGGCTGTCCATCACACTGATCTATGTTGAGAACTGTTTCGTTTTATGCGTGTTCTATTGGAACTTCTGATCAGATACCACCTGCATTACTTCAATGGCTCATTACAGTTTGATCTTCTCTTTTGCTACCGTGCGTGTATACTGTCGCTATTGGTGATTCAGTGTATTAACAGTGTCAGCTATTTGACATTGTTGTCACCACCACTGGTGTGTCACTCTCCTCTTCACTCTCACAAGATACGTACAATAAGACACTGACAGTTGCCGTTATGATAACGTCTTCTTCTTCCACAGTTTCCACACCCACCGGCTCTTATCCTACTGACCCAGTTCCTGATAGCTCCATCGCCCACCATCGCACGCACATTGAGCTCCCCATAGTGACGCAGGCGCAGCACCCGACTATACATTACAGCAGCGGACAGCCTGCCTTGTTCGCGCCGCCGACGTCTCATTACACCGCCTAAACTGCGCCTGCGCAGACACGCACCACTACACGATTTATTGGCGACAGTGGACAGGGAGCCTTGTTTGTTAACCATAACTGTGCAAGTGTAACAGTGCTTGTTACTTTAACATTGCGCCACTGTGGCACTGCTGGGTAAGGGTACCGCGATACGTGGCGAGATAACGATTCGTTTTAGTATTGTTTATGACAGGTCGCCGTCCCTTAGATATGGCAAACGATAACCTAAACTCCCCAGTAAGTCGTTGAAAAGACAGTCATGTTGAGAAACATCAACTTGAAAGCTTCTCATCCTTGTGAAGTTAGCTAGTTCTCAAAAAGGAAAATTGATCAGGTACCTATTTGATAGTGTAACTTTGCCACTCTTTATGTTTGTAAAAACATGTTTTACATGTTCGTTACTAGTAAGGCAAGTAAACACGAGCGAACTCGCATGTTGGCAATACATATCAGCAGACATTATAATAGAAAGCCGAAAACTACGATCCTGTTCACGCCGCGATTACATCTGCGACACGAGTGGTGCGGAGTGAACTAACACAAGTTATGTTACATTCAGAGCTGTTTTACGTGTTACATGCGTTTTCTATGCGTGCAAGCTGCTGTTTACATGGCGACACACGTTAAGACCTGACCTATACGAAAGGCAACCGCATTCAAAGCGAGACATTATTTTTGTATAGAATAGACATACATATTGTAAGTTTTCTATGACTCATATCAATACAATTATACATTTCTATCATTGATGTAACTGATGTCATCTCAGTGAAGACTTTTGGAAAATATATTGCCCCTGACAACATCTAGACAACCCATGTTCGGTGATTTCGTATGCCCGATGTACAGGTTCAAGCTGGAGTATGTATCAAAGGAGCTCGGCGCAAAATGTCACCGACAGCTTTCATTAATCGATCTACGAGCTCTGTGGTAATCTGCACTTGTCTAAGAAGTTAGATGGGTGACCAAACGTAGCGGTATCGATAACATTTTATGTGCTCAGTCGGCAACCAATTCAATGATACGGAGCAGAAATTACAGCAATAACTCCGAGAAGCGCACACATTACTTTATATCGCACCCGACTTTAAAATTACACCCGAGTGCGACCGGCGGCGACCGGCGACCGGCGACCATAGACATGTGAACTGCAGTTACAATAAAGCGGACAATTCACGCCGCGACAAGTGATTGCATAGGCGACCGTTAGCAGGATTTACTGCGATCGATCGGCGGCAGCAACTAACCGCGCCAAGTACGGCGACGCGCCCGCTAGCCCGCCATCCCGCCAGCCTGCAGCCCGCAGACCGCAGCCCGCTAGGCGCGAGACAGATGACCGCACGCCCGCGCTTAATGCGCGCCTTAGCCGCGACAATCGTGAAATGTTAGCCGCAAGATATGTCGCGCGCGATTTGTGTGGGAAGCTGCTACTGCACTATTTTTACTAGCGACCACTCCTTGAGGGCCCAGAATAGTAGGTCCTGTGATAGTAGCCAACAACCTTTGTCAAACTCGAGAGTTTAGAGCGGAGAAGAATGCAATTTGCACAGTCATGAAGGAACCGGAATTAATTATGTTATTTTCAGCTAATTAGTGTCCGTAAAAAGCGTGGGATGACAAAACCTTCTCATCGTTGGGAAGGACAAAATAATGTACAAGAAAAAAATCAATAACGGTGATTATGATGATGATGATGAAACAAATAAAGTAAGTTTATCAATTCGTGACTAAAATAAAGAATAGGCACTTAATAGCTTTAGCCTCCGCATGCAATATAAAAACATACACTCACATGAATGTGGGGCGATGCTCTAATCGATGGCAGACATTGATCAGTCGGCCTGTAATAATATCTGCAAGCTTCTTACTGCGAGCTGTGATGGCGGTCACGAACCCACTGTAATTGTGTTTAATCGCCCACGCCGGACCATGGCGTGTCTTAGGAGTCCGTTTTAAAAATAAACTTAGTACTTAATCCTCTAGGATATTTTGGTTCCGTTATTCGAGGATACTTCGCAGTTATGTCTCCAGAAAGACCTTACTATTATATGTCGTTATTTTTCTCAATGCATTACCTTTTGCATGCTTTCGGACATCGTTAACTCACCATCTTTCATCTTTATGATTCTTCACACACCCCACACAATTGGTTGGAAAATGTTGACCCATCCCACTCAGAATTTTTAACCCATCAGGATGGGTTAAAGTTCGGGTAATTTTTTTTTTAAATAACCTAACCCTACATACTTACATGTCCGTCCGATATAATCAAACTCTGAGCGCTTATTATAATAAGGAACCCGGTGTTAATAACAGCCGGTTCACCCTTGTCAGATAAATAATAATTCGTGTCCGCCCAGTAATCCGGTTAATAACTAGATCGGCATCGTATCTCACTGACTACTTTCTAACTCAATTATAGTTTTAACTTGAGCAGTATACCTACCTACCTATTTCCACATAGCTATTTATAGCACATCATTTTGTATAGTTATCGTGTTATTTTTTCTGCAAAACCTGTTGCGTATTTGCAGAAAACCTAGATCATAAAAGGTAAAATAAAACATTGCAGTTACGTTTTCCAACAATCCCATAGGTTCTTAATATCTACCTCAACGAAATTAAATCGTAGGTCTTGTTGATTGATGATGACATTTATGAAGATATCCTGACCCGTTATTGATGAAATAATTTGATGAAATACCATAGACCTTCAGAAATTCGCAGCGGGCAGTCCTAAAAGTGATACATCATAGGCCTCGGTTATATCCAACCACCAAACTATATGCTGAATGCCGCGTTCTTACTGTGAGACAACTTTACATTCAAAAAACCATTCTGCGAAGACACTTACGGCTACCTCTAAATGAAATAACAAATAAAAAGCGCTCAGGTGCAGTTGTATGTCCCGGCGTTAGCTGCAGAACAGTTTTTGCAAGCCGTCAATATGAAGTCGCTAGCTCGAGATTGTACAATGAGATCAATAAATTACTGGCAATATATCCTAACACTTCAGTAGGTTTATATTATAACTAGCACTTCCCCCGCGACTTCGTCCGCGCTTATTTAGAGTTTTGCTTTCTGTGAATTTCTTTTCCGGCCACCCTCTTTATGCAATACTTTTATAAAATCTAAATCATTTAACAGTCGGTTTTCGCAACATCCCAGCTTAATAAGCTCCTACATCCTAAAGATATACCCCTGGGATAATTTGAGACTCGTAGCACTTGCAGTAACGAAGTTTCATACAAACTCTGAAGCAAAAAAGTACCCCTTAGGGGGGGAATTTCACGTCATAATCCCGCCTTAAGTAGCACCTACGTCGTAAAAGAACCTTCCGGTGAAACATTAAAAACTCCTAGTACTTGTAAAGTACAAAGTAGTATAAAGTTTCATACAAACTATCAACCCTAATAACAGCCCTTTAGAAGTGAAATTTAACTAAGTCCCGTCATTGTGACCGCCTACCTCCTTCTAAGAATGTCCATGCAAAATTTGAAACCTGTATCTAAGAACATCAAAAACAACCCCTTAGAGTTCAAATTTCGAATCACCCCGTCATAGTAAGCATCGAAGTCCTAAAAATAAACCTCATACAAAATTTGAGACTTCTAGCACTTGTAGTAACGAAGTTACATGCAACCTATCAACCCAAAAACAACCCCTTAGGGGTGAAATTTCGCAAAATCCCATCTTAGTGAACACCTACGTCCTAAAAGAATCCCTTTGCAAAATTTTAAACCTGTATCTACCAACATCAAAAACAACCCCACAGGGGTTGAATTTCGAGAATTCCCGTCTAAGGTAGTGCGTACGTCCTAAAACAAACCCCATGAAAAATTTGAGACTCTAAGCACGTGTAATAACGAAGTTTTTAAACAAACTTTCAACACCAAAAACAACCCCTTAGGGGTCGAATTTCGAAAAACCCTTTTCTAAAGTAGAACCTACGTCCTAAAAAAAACCCGCATGCAAAATTTTAAACTTTTAGTACTTGTAATAACAAAGTTTCATACAACCTATCAACCCCAACGCAACCCCTTAGAGGTGAAATTTCGAAAAATCCTGTCTTAGTGAGCACCTACGTCCTTAAAAGAAGCCCCATGCAAAATTTGAGACCTCTATCTATCAACACCTAAAACAACCCTTTAGGGGTTGAATTTCGAAAAACCCCGTTGAGGGTAGTGCGTACGTCTTAAAAACAAACCCCATGCTAAATTTGAGACTCCTAGCACGTGTAATAACGAAGTTTCAAACAAACTTTCAACACCAAAAACAACCCCTTAGGGGTCGAATTTCGAAAACCCCTTTTCTAAAGTAACACCTACGTCTTAAAAAGAACCCGCATGCAAAGTTTGAAACTCCTAGTACTTGTAGCAAAAAAGTTTCATACAAACTGTCAACCCCAAAAACAACCCGTTAGGGGCGTAATATCGCAAAATCCGTTCTTAGCGGGTACCTACGTCCTAAAAAGAACCCCTGTGCAAAATTTTGAACCCTTAGCACTGGTAGTTTCCGAGCTTTCGTGTCCTATGAGTGAGTGACCTTTTGCTTTTATACACCGTGACTTTTTAGTCGTCTTACAAAAAGGGTCCAATTAATGTATCCGACCTAAAATACCTCTAGGCAAGTTTTTTTTCTTTTTTAATCGTTAATAATATATTTTTTAATACATTAGAAATATGAAACACCCTGTTAAAATGTTTACGTATCAAGCTGTAGAGTATACCTACCTAGTGCAATAGTCGGGCAGATCTTTCCATCTCCATTTTCTATTAAACAAGGGTGTTTCGAACTACGCCTGGCGTCATAATAACGAATTTAAATTTTATTTTTAAAATTTTCAAATCTTTTAAATACCTATTTTTTTATTATAAACGTGTTCTAGACATTGGATACATGATCTGGGCTGCTTTTGTAAGACGACTAAAAAGTCACGGTGTATATATAGATAATATTTGTTATTTTTTTTGTTTGTTTCTTTTTTGTGTAAAAACTTGTTATGTCTTATAGTTACATAGGTTCACGGTGGTGTCTAAATAAACAGCTCACTAACTCCTATAGTACAAGCTTGACTTAGTTTAGGAGTTAGAGAATTTCAAGATTTCTGTGTAACGATGTAAGTACAAACACTAGACAAAACTAAAATTGTATTAGATTAAGAAAATTTTTTGTACCTACTTTGGAGAATAAAAATTATTATTATTATTATCTCTTTATTTATTTTTAGACTTACTAATTACATTTTTAAATATTTTTATAAAAAAGAAACAAAAAACATTTAAAAATATAAAAAATAGCATTCCACCAGCACCAGGAACAGGGTCCGGGCTGTCGGTGGTCAGGGCTCTTGAGAGAGGAACCTCCTAACAATACGCGCCGTGTCCAGGAGTACTGCCTTCTGAATCAAGCGCTTGATCCAGCTGCCAAGCGAGAGCCTCTTAAGATGTTGTTCGAGGCTCTTGGCAATTAAGCCATTGGCTGACACGACTATCGGCACAATGACTGCCGTATTTACGTCCCACATGTCAACAACCTCGCGAGCCAGATCAAGATACTTGAATTGCTTATCGTTTTCTGCCCTCACGAGGTTCTCATCATGCGGGACCGTAATATCAACAATCATTGCGCGACGCTCCGATCGATCTATCACCACAATGTCAGGTTTATTGGCAACAATAGTCCTGTCAGTGATGATAGGTCGATCCCAATACAACGAGATATTGCCATTTTCGAGAACTGGGTCGGGCGCATACCTATAGTAAGGCACTTCCGATTCCACAAGGTTGTACTTCAAAGCAAGTTGCTGGTGGATAATCCTGGCCACGAGGTTGTGCCTATGCAAATACTCTCCGTTAGCTAGACTAGAACACCCAGAAATAATGTGTCGGATAGATTCTCCAGGACGGTGGCATGCCCGACATATGTCAACCGTGCCATCCTTCACAATGTATTTCCGGTAGTTATTTGTCATCATAACTTCGTCCATAATTGCACAGACAAAACCTTCAGTTTCCCCAAACAGGTCACCGAAGCGTAGCCAGGATACGGACGCTAGAAAGTCTACATCGGGACCATGTAGTGCCCGGTAATAGCGTCCGTGAAGCTCCTTGCTTTGCCATACCTCCTTACGATCATTAGTGTCCAAAACTTTAGGTTTGCGCCAGTTCTCGTTAGCCAAGGAGAGCGGAGTAAGACCCTTATCCACCGTGACCACATCTCGGTGCATCCCCACGTCGGCTTCTAGGAAATATTCCCTGAGACTGCATACCTCACGGTTGTGCAGGGTCTTAGCATTTAAAAAGCCACGACCCCCGCACTTCCGCGGGATATACAGTCTCATCACCGACGACCGTGGGTGATGCATCCGATTTGCAGTCAGCAGTGAACGGACTCTTCTATCCAGGGCGTCAAGTTCCGTCTGAGTCCATTTGAGTATGCCGAAAGAATACATCAACACCGGCATGACCCAACCGTTGAAAGCACGCACCTTATTGCCACCTGACAAAAGACTGTAAAGTACCTTATTCAGGCGGCCAAAGAAGCGCTCTTTCAACGATTGTTTCATGTCAGCGTTATTGATGCCTAATGCTTCCGACATACCCAAATATTTGTAGGTCTCTGTTGAAGAGAGGGATCTAAGGTGTATGGAATCAGAGAGTTGAGTTCCCTCTGATTCCATAATCTCCCCTCTCTTCACATGCATGACTGCACATTTGTCCACACCAAATTCCATCCTGATGTCGCTACTGAAAGTTTCTGTTACCTTCAGTAGCTTCATCAGTTGCAAGTTGTTGGGGGCAAAGAGTTTCAGGTCATCCATGTAAAGGAGGTGAGATATGACCTGACCACCTCTCTTCAACCGATATCCTAGCCCCGAACCCTCCAGCAATTATTATTATTATTATTATATATTATTACTTATAAAGTGTAAATTAACATAATGTCCGCTATTACCGCCGCACTATGTTCTATAATGTAGGCAAGTAATTCGGGCCAGTCGTCGCACATCGCCGTCGCCGGTACCAACACTCAATGTGTCAAATTTAATACGAATGTGTTCACATTGAGCAGACAGATTCAGAAGACCAACTACAAACACCAACCATAAATACATACGAGGAGCTTGTATGAATTTGTCTTTGATAGGAATATGTCAGCACGCATATCATGGTTGCATGGCACTGTAGACTATACCTATACCACAGCCTATACCTACTATACCGTAGATATTGTAGAAAGATTTTTACCGTTCTACGCATGACTGTGTTTTAAGCGTAGAAAATAAATGTGTCCATTGTTCAGACGTAGGGTCGTGTTATGGCATGCAATACCATAAGAAGTCGAATTGTATAGTAATACGAGTAACCATGAAATAACTTTGTATATTCTTAGTAGAATAGAGATATAATAGGTCATGCTACTCCTGCTGGTAGTGTGTCAGTTACACCTACTATGTGTGATGTGATAACGTTATGTCATATCACACATATCCAGTTTTATATAAAAAAAATTGAAACAGCAAGTGATGAAAACTAGTGCTTTAAAGAATTTATGAGTAGGTGTTCTAATAACTAAAATGAGGATTTTATTTCAATTCTGTTTCAATTTCATGAAATAACCAAAGTAGGCTTACTGTTTCTCTTCTCTATAAGATGGTATGTGTGTGCTGAATTAAAAACGCAATAAAATGGTAACGAGTGTGAGTGGCCGCGAATTAGTCTCGTTTAGTGGAGGCGGCCATTAGCGAGTGTGGGAACTGTCGCACACGACGAGCAGTCATACACGGACAATGAAGAGTAATGGCTCTACGAACGATGAAGATGTAGGTAATTCAATAGCAATTAATATCATAACCTCACTTGCAAGTTGACTGTTCTAGATCATAACCAACGCTGCCTATGTGCCAAAGACTTTAAGTGCTTAAAGAATCTATTTAAGTGGGTACTCTGGCATACTCCAGGGTAGAACAGGGCACTTCGAAATTTTCTCGTACATCATAATAGATAAGCAGATCACCCCTGTATAATATTGGTCTAAATAACAGTAAGTAAGCTTATGATGGCAATGTGGAACAACCTTAAAATTATTTCAAAATTAATGTCTTTTAGATTACAATCTCCGTTACTATGTAGTTTAGTATAAAATTCAACATCTTGTGCAACCACCACATGCAGACTAAGGTTACGAGACATTCCCAGGCATCCGTCTAGATCCACTCGAACTAGTCTAAAAGTCAGGGCCTCTGCTCATCATGCAACTAATTAACAGCGTTATGATGGACGTGGGAGGTCGCCCGCTTCCCATGGAACAGGCCCGGCCAGGTAATTGATCTAGTTTAGAGAGGTTTGTGGCAACATGCTAATAGATGAGTCGAAAGTGAAACGGCTATCAAGTTGGTAAGTAGGTAAATACAGTAATGATATGTGGACAAAGCGGAGTAGGAGAGTGGAGCAGTACTTCCGCTCCGACAAGGGCACCTGATAGCTAATCTAGTTTATCGGAACGAGAATTTAACATGTTTTTAGAAGATTAGCTAATCATCAATAGCTGTAGTGGCATTGAATGGCCGGAAGATACAAAACATACCTACCTAGTCCAATATTGTTATTCGAGGATATCTCGTCGATAATAACATGGTATCTCTTGGCCAGTAGTAACATATTCTATTCGATGCCATAAAATAAATATAACCTATTGATACTCACACCCGCTATTTTTCGGATGGTTCAGGTAACAGTTATTTGCTTTCGATGGGTTATTTTTATTTCCACAATGAATTTTAACAGGTAGTATTTCGGTATCTAATAAACAAACAGTTTTGAAGTTTTCTTTTTCGACTTTTGTTTTATTTTATCTAGACCCCCTAAGTATTTCTACAATAAGGTAAATCAATAATGACAGAAACATGTTTACTTTATTGTGCACAGAAATAACGCAAAACCCGTCCATAATCCCCAAAAAGACAAAGAATCTATAAATATCCAAAAACGTCAATCACTCACACGACCAGCCACGCCCACTGTGTACAACAATTACTACAGCAACCGCATAATTGCAGACATCTCAGACGGCTTCTATGAAGAACTTCACGTAAATTGGACTTATTACCCACTTGTTTTGTGAAGGGACTCCAAATGTCAGGGGTCACAAATACGTTGACATTTCAAAATGTCCGCCGATTTCCTTGTGGACAGATTGCGTGTTACCAAACGATTTCAGTGAAGCCAAGATAGCTTTTAAGGAAAACTTTAAGTTTCGTACTACAAAACAACCAATCAAATAGCTTGAATCTCGTTTTAAGTAATGCTTGAGTGTTGTGCGACATTCTATAATACGGGCCTAAAACGGTCAATTAAGAGACGTAGGTATTACCAGAGTTAAAAGAGGATAGTATAAACTGTATATGAATTACATCTAATATCTTTAAACGAGCAATTCTTGTATATTTATTTATATATAATCAGGATCTCGGAAACGGCTCCATGGTTTTACATGACAGATTAGGGGTTTTTCGTGGGTTCCTTGATATTCGACTCAAGGAATCGATTTATCAAGGTCCCAGGTTCGAGAAAAACTCGGTTCCCAAGATATAGACATTTTAAAAACCGCTTTTTAAAAAGCGCCATCTATAACGCCATGACCGATGAGGGCTAAAAAAAGCCGAGCGAAGCTCGGTCAACCAGATATTAATACATTTATAAGTATTAATTTTGAGGCCTGGAGGATCTCTCTGGGTCTCCAGGACATCTGATTGGCTACTTAAATGTCACAGTTAGACCCCCACTTATTGCGCGGATGACGGCAAACAACTTCGTTCACAAAAATAAGTTTCTTTGTTAACTGGAAAATTTGAAGTGAAATATACAAGCCGTACTGTAGAGTTCTATGTTTTTCAAAACAAGATCTACGTACCTGGTTTGACTGGTAGTCAAAAACTAATTTAAATTCGTTCAGCTGTTGAGGAGTGAAAATGGAAAAAGTTACTTTTCCTGTTTATTTTTATCTAAACCAAGAATCACCCCACCGTCGTATCTCCACGTTGTCGTCGTGGTGGGGCTTTCATACTAAGAGGGATACACCGGGGAAAGGCGCGCCGCCTGGAGGATCGAGCAGTTAGCTCGAGCTTTCAGGCGGCGCGGGCCCAGTCGTCTGAGACTGGGTCAGGGGGGGAAATGCTCACTTCCGGTACGCGTCTAGTCTATAGACGTAACCGTGAAGTGAGCCGGGGAGGGAAATTCGGGGTTAGGATAGAGGAACTCACCTCTCTAAAAAAGTAAAAAAAAAACATGAAAAAGTGCTTTCAAGAATTATTACCCCAGGCGGGTACCAGCTGCTCCGCAGCTGGAGAATCCCGCACCGACTCTCGGTCTGTCCCACCGTATTCTGGGGGGGACAAAAATCACTTTTATCCTGTTTTCGCTCCGGCAGTCGCCGCATTGAGCCAGGGAGGCTCACGTGCCCGTGAGGAGGAGTCACTGGACTTGTCCAGTACGTCCGATTCACAGGCACCGAAGGTCGAGCGGGCACAGAGTGCCGCTCCGAGGAGGGAGGGTGCGCTGGTGCTCGAGTCGGACTCCGACTCGGGATCAGACGCCACGAGCTTCCAGAGCGTATGCTCTGGGAGCGCAACGAGGAGGAGCGAGGGGAGCGCCAATAGGAGGACCGAGTTCCTCAAGCGCTCCCGACAAGTGCTATCCTCGTCCGAGGAGGGTCCTCCCTCGGGCCCCAAGATCCCGACAAGTGTTCGGGGTAAAGGCCGAGGCAGGACTGGAGGTAGAGGGCTCACGACTGAGCCCTCCCTTGAAAAGACGGTTGAGGACGCACTCCGCACCCTCACCAACAAGCAGCCGGGGAAAAGGGCCACCAAAGACCGGGCCATAAGTGCGGTCACGGCCAAAATCTTGGCGGCGGCGGCGGATAGCCTCGGCCGGCCTCCACCCGCATCGACTTCAACGGACGAAATGTCCAAAATGCGGGAGGAGGTCGCGAAGCTTACGGCGGCGATGGATGTTCTCCGGAAGGAGAACATCCAACTTAAGGCGGAGTTGACCGAGCTGCGGAAAGGGCGCCGGGAGGAGGTCCCACAGCCGAAACCGCAGCCCCAGACGCGGACACAGGCGCAGGCGCGGCAGAAAGAGCCGCCGGCGAAGCCCGCACCACCAGAAGACAGCAGTAACGCTGTCCTAAACCTGGTGCGGCAGGAGCTAGCGGCCTTCAACCAGCGCTTTACAGCGCTGGAAAACCGCGTCTTGCGCCCCCCGCTCGCTTCCTCCTACGCGGCCGTAGCGGCTTCCGCGCCGCCCAGGCCAGCCCCGGAGAAGCGAGCCGCGGCTAACGCGAAACCGGCACCGCCCAAAAAGGCCACGGGAAGAGCGGCCCCGGCGGCGGCGGCACCGGCGGAGGTGAAGGCGGCCCAGCAGAGCTCGGCCGCCTCTAAGAAGAAGAAGGAAGCTCCGGCGGCGGCGGCGGTGAGCCAGCCGTCCCGACCTGTCCCGCCTACGCAGCCCTCGCGTCCTCCCCCAGCCGATGCCGAATGGCAGGTGGCGGGAGAGAGCAGGGCCGCAAAAAAGCAAAGGCGGCGACAGCGAAGGAAGCAGCGCAAACGGAACGTCGCGGCGAAACTCCGCGCCCCCAAGACCGCGGCTGTAGTTATCACACTGCAGCCGGACGCGGTCAAGAGGGGCGTGACGTACCGCGACGTGTTCGCGAAGGCGAAGGAGGCAGTGAACCTCCGGGAGCTGGGAATCGACGGGGGTCTCCGGGTGCAAGTCACCGCGACGGGGGCCAGACTGCTTTCGATTCCCGGCGCCTCCAGTGGTTCGACCGCTGACGCTCTGGCCGAACGGCTAAGAGCGTCCTTAGATGCGGAGGAGGCTCGGGTGTCCAGGCCCGTAAAGCGCGCAGATCTGCGCATAATGGGCCTGGACGACTCGATCACGGAGGGGGACGTGGTGGCCGCCGTCGCCAGGGTTGGGGAATGCCCTGGCGACCAGATCAAGGCTGGCACCCTTCGCCCGGACTTCGCGGGGCTGCTGTCGGTGACAGTGAGCTGCCCCGTGTCCGCGGCTAAAAAGATTGGAGAGGGCCGAAGGCTCTTGGTCGGCTGGGTGTCCGCGCAGGTGAAACTGCTGGAACCCAGGCCTCTGAGGTGCTTCCGCTGCCAAGTGGGCAACCACGCGGCATGCAAGTGCACTTCAGAGGTGGACCGCAGCGGCGACTGCTTCCGCTGCGGTCGGCCCGGTCACAAGGCCGGCTCTTGTAACGCCCCGCCGCACTGCTTCTTATGTGCGGCGGCTGGTAAGCCGGCCGAACACCGGGCAGGGGGCAAGTCCTGCGCCCCGCCCGCCAAGACCAAGAGCAGAGGTAGGCCCTCTGCCACCGCTGTCCCCGCCACTGCCGCCGCCGCCGCAGCTCCTGCTGCCGCCGCCGCCGCCGCCACGGCCGCCGCCGCCGCCGCCGCCGCCGCCGTGGCCACGCCCTCGAGGAGGGCCCTGGAGGAGGACGCAATGGATTCAGATTAATGTCTCCATTGCGCTTCCTCCAGGCGAACATCAACCACTGCGCCGCTGCTCAGGATCTTTTGCTCCAGAGCATGGCGCAGTGGTTGATCAACGTCGCCGTGGTCGCCGAGCCGTATTTTGTCCTGCCCAGGAATGACTGGGTAGCGGACCTGGACGGCTCGGTGACCCTAATTTCGTCGGCCGCCGCTGGTACCCCGCCCCTCGATCGTGTTGAGAGAGGGCACGGGATTGTCGCAGCCCGGTTCGGGGAGATCGCCGTGGTAGGCGTTTACTTCTCCCCGAACCGATCTATCGCCGAGTTCCAAGACTCCCTAGAGGAGCTGGGAGACGTCGTCGTCGCCCTCGGTTCCCTCCCCGCGCTCGTCCTGGGGGACTTCAACGCCAAAAGTCCGGCTTGGGGTTCCCGGAGCACGGACTGCTATCGGGGCAGGAGGCTCGAGCGCTGGGCCCGTGCGCATGGCCTGGTGATCGAGAACCGGGGTTCCGTCCCCACGTGCGTGCGGTGGACGGGCGAGTCGGTGGTAGACGTAACGTTTGCCAGCACCGCCCTGTCACCGCGCGTCACTGACTGGCGTGTTGTGGAGGAGGTGGAGACCTATTCCGACCACCGGTATATCCGGTTCGACGTCTCCACCCAGACCTCAGACGCGCCGGTCTCAAGTGGACGGAACCTGAGTGGTCCGCGATGGGCGCTGAAGCAGCTGGACCGGGAGCTATTCCTGGAAGCCTCGATCGTGCAGGCCTGGGTGTCACCACCGGACAGGCCTGCCGACGTAGACGACGAGGCTGAGTGGTTCCGGGAGGCCATGTCGGAAATCTGTGACGTGGCCATGCCCCGGGTCCGGCAAGGACGCGCCCGGCGTCAGCTGTACTGGTGGTCAAGCGAGTTGGCAGCGCTGCGCGAAGCGTGCGTTGCTGCGCGCCGCCGGTACACCAGATTCCGCAGGCGACGCACCCGACCTCCGGATGCGGCGACTGTAGAGGCGGAGCTGCATGAGGGCTACAGGGCAGCGAAGACCGCCCTCCGCGACGCGATCTGGCGGGCCAAGGAATTGGCCCGCGAGGAGATGCTGGGGACTCTGGACGGGGACCCATGGGGCCGCCCCTACAAGTGGGTGAGAGAAAAGCTCCGCCCCTGGGCCCCCCCGTTGACGCAGAGTCTCCGGCCTCAGTTCGTGGAGGACGTGGTGAGCGCCCTGTTCCCTTCGCGAGGGGAGGAGTATGCTCCCCCGCCCATGGCTCCGTCTCCGACGGAATCTGAGGAGGAAGCTGACGCAAACGCGGATCACAACAGCAGCGACGACGACGTCTACGACGCTCCAGAGGTGACCGAGGTAGACCTGAGAGTGGCGGTACAACGGCTCAAAGCCAAAAATACCGCCCCAGGACCCGATGGCCTGCCAGGAAAAGCCTGGGTCCTGGCCTTCGGGACTCTCGGGCCTCGACTAGGGGGGCTCTTAAGCGCGTGCCTGGAGAGGGGCCGGTTCCCGCTTCGTTGGAAGACGGGGAAACTGGTCCTGATCCAGAAGTCCGGGCGCCCTGCGGACTCTCCGTCCGCATTCCGGCCCATCGTGCTGCTCGACGAGGTGGGCAAGCTCTTTGAGAGAGTAATTGCAGACCGCCTCGCCGGGCACCTGAATCGAGTGGGTCCGAACCTGTCGGAGAGCCAGTTCGGCTTCCGCAGGGGGCGCTCGACCGTGGATGCAATCATGCGCGTGAGAGCCCTCACGACGGGGGATGCAGTGGCCCGGGGCAGGGTCGTCTTGGCGGTGTCTCTGGACATCACCAATGCCTTCAACACCCTGCCCTGGAGTTGCATCAGGGAGGCACTCCGGTATCACCGGGTGCCGACCTACCTCCGCCGAATAGTCGAGGACTACCTGACGGACAGAGCCGTCATCTACCCCGGTCACCGGGGAGAGTGGAACCGGCGAGAGATGTCGTGCGGTGTTCCACAGGGTTCGGTCCTGGGACCGCCCTTGTGGAACATCGGTTACGACTGGGTGCTGCGCAGCGACCTCCCTGACGGCGTCAGCGTAATTTGTTACGCTGACGACACGCTCGTCCTTGCACAGGGAGAGTCGCACCAGGCGGCGGCCGACGTGGCGACGGAAGCGGTCGCGACAGTCGTTCAGAGGATCCGGCGGTTGGGACTCGAGGTGGCGCTGCACAAGACGGAGGCCATGTGTTTTCATGGCCGCCGTAACGCGCCACAGTCGAGTTACAGCATTACGGTGGAAGGAGTTCCAATCGGCGTACAGGGGACGATGAAGTACCTGGGACTCGTCCTCGACAGCCGGTGGAACTTCAGGGAGCATTTCCTGAGTTTGGCCCCAAAGCTGAACCGTACAGCAGCCGCCCTCAGGCGACTGCTGCCCAATCTCAGCGGGCCAAACGCTTCCTGCCGTAGGCTGTACGCTGGCGTCGTGCGGTCCATGGCCCTCTACGGGGCCCCTGTGTGGGCCCTGAGCATCCGGACGCGACCACAGAAGCTGGCGCATGCCAGAGGGTCATGGCTATCCGAATGATCCGGGGATACCGCACGATTGCCGGCGAATCGGCCAACCTGCTTGCCGGATTGCTGCCTTGGGATCTGGAGGCGACTGCCCTCCAGCGCGTCTATGAGTGGCGCGTGGAGGCGCAGCGCCGGGGCGTGACCCCGCTGCCTCGCGAAGTCGAGGCGCGGCGCGAAGACCTCCGGCGCGATCTCAGGGCAGTATGGAAGGAACGACTGTCGCGACCGACGGCCGGGCACGCCGCAATTGCGGCGGTAAGACCCCTCTTTGAGGAGTGGCTGGAGAGAAGTCATGGCGTCCTGACCTACCGCTTGACGCAGGTCCTCACCGGACACGGAAGTTTCGGGAGGTACCTGTGTCTGATGCGAAAGGAGGAGACGCCTGGGTGTCACCACTGCGAAGATCGCCCGGAGGACACGGTGGAGCATACGGTGCAAGACTGCCCAGCTTGGGCGGAGCACCGACGTGTCCTCACGGCTGCGATAGGCGGAGACCTCTCGCGCCCGGCATTGGTTGCGGCCATGCTGCGGGGCGAGACGGAGTGGGAAGCGGTCAGCTCCTTCTGCGAGGCAGTAATGCTCGTCAAGGAGGAGGCAGGCCGCGAGCGAGAGAGGACAGCGTCCTCCCTCCGCCCCAGCCGCAGTGGTAGGCGCCCACGGCGACGGACGTCGCAAGATGATCTCCGGCCACCGTAGGCGCGGGCATGCGGGCAGCGAGTAAAGGGCAACTCGCTGCCCGACCAAGGACCATGCCCGGGTCGACGGCGCGTTGTGTCCCACGCGCGCCTCAAAGAGCGTCAGCATAATGACGGGGCCCCCTCTCAGAGGGCCAAAGCCTGCCGGGGTCGCGGGATTATTCCCTAACCGTAACCCCGGAACGTAACAGGCTATGAAGGACACCGTGGATTTTAGTCAGTAGAAGTCTGACAGTCCCTCCCGCCCTGCCCGGGGTTGGAGGACTCATTTGATGATTTTACCACGCTAAAAAAAAAAAAAAAAAAAAAAACCAAGAATCAAGATGAATCATTAATATTAGCTCTAACTGGTACGAGTGAGAGAGAAGTCTTAGTTCGCGGCCGCACTAGTGATGTGCAATCATTAGCAACCGTTAGATGCGCGGATGTAGATAACCGCGCCCAATTAACTATTAATTGCGCTGATCTCTGCATTAATCATATTTTATCATTCTAATACGAATGAAATTGGTTGGAATAATAAACTATAGATTATATTTACAGTTTTTTATTTGTAGATACAAAGTTAAATTTATATTTAGTACAAAAATTCTCATACATTGTATTCGCGAATTTTTTAAGAGTTGCGCCGAATTAATGGCAATCGTCTCAGAACTTACGATCTTAAAAGATCAACTTAAGTAACGATCTACCGGGATATGTCATGCTGCAATTTTCGCGGTCTGGTCAACTTACTCAAGCAGAGATCTAGACAGGTACTTTTGTGCGCGCACACGTGACCAATGGACTGGTTATTTATACGTGCACATTTTGCTGTCGTAAATGAAAAGACAGTAACTTCAATGGCTGTCCATCGAAGTTACTTACTGTGTTTTCATTTACAACGGCAGCACTGTTTAACTCAGTTTAGTAAAATAGAAAAATGTGTGAAAGTTACGAAAACGTACGTTGGCAAAGCAACGCGATACCAACTAAGTACGCGACTACGTGCACAGCTGAAGTTCTGCACAAAATGTGGGCGTACAAATGTGCCGCATAATATTTTGGTGTAATCGTACCATACACTGAATATAAAAACGTGCCACTATACAAACAAACATCTAAGTCGTTCGTTTATGTAAATATTTTCTAGTTTGCTGGAAAAATACAGAAACGTGGGTAACTAATATGAGCACTTGTATGTTTGCACAACACTACAGTTTCACAAATGATGAGATCTTACTGTACTTAACGAGCTCAAACTTCAGTAGAATGTTAAAAAGCCCCGCGCCGTAGAGTACTGTAAAAACAAATAGCTAAGTGGATGCGCAAGTCGCGACGATCTCCGTTCCGCTACGTGACCGCTGCCCTGCGCGTGCGCATCTGGGCGGCCGCTCACAACCACCACACGGAGCAGAGGAACTGTCGATTCATTGCAAGTATCTTATGCTGAAACTAAACTTAAGGCCACTTATTTGATCAGTAGACTAATAAACTATTATTTCACTAAATGTTTAAAAAAATATTAAAAAGACTACCGATTAGGGACAAGCAAAGCAAATCACTTTGTAAGCATTTTCAAGAACTTCCCAGAATTGATAGATCGAGGATTTTCGTTTTTTTATAATATCAAGCCAATTTAGTTTTGATTTTTTATCTATATAAATACCTAGGTACTCTATTACTAATTTGTCTACCCTAGTTTATATTCCCCAATCGCTAACCGAAGCATTTTTTCGCTTGACTCAGGTGGAAAGCCAGCCTCATGTAGTGCAGTTATCTCGGCTGTGTCAATCGTGCGCTGATCAGTATGCGGCGCGCGCGCAACCCGCTTGCGCTTATCTGCGTCTCGTCAACCCCCGACAAATACCCCCTCCTGCACGCCCCTCGTCCCTGAACATCCCACGCCTGCGTTTGAGTACAACATGAAGATACCTACTGTACAAGTACAGAAGGATCACTTTGACTTCTAACAAGACAAGCACGAATCACACAATTATATTTAAATATTCCAGGTACTTTTTTTTTTTTTTTTTTTTAACGTTATAAAATCATCAAATGAGTCCTCCCACCCCGGGCAGGGCGGGAGGGACTGTCAGACTTGTACTGACTAAAATCCACGGTGTCCTTCAATAGCCCTTTATGTACCGGGGTCACGGTAAGGAAATAATCCCGCGACCCCGGCAGGCTTTGGCCCTCTGAGAGGGGGCCCCGTCATTATGCTGACGCTCTTTGAGGCGCGCGTGGGACACAACGCGCCGTCGACCCGGGCATGGTCCATGGTCGGGCAGCGAGTTGCCCTTTACTCGCTGCCCGCATGCCCGCGCCTACGGTGGCCGGAGATCGTCGCGCGACGTCCGTCGCCGTGGGCGTCCACCACCGCGGGTGGGGCGGAGGGAGGACGCTGTCCTCTCTCGCTCGCGGCCAGCCTCCTCCTTTACGAGCATTACTGCCTCGCAGAAGGAGCTGACCGCTTCCCACTCCGTCTCGCCCCGAAGCATGGCCGCAACCAATGCCGGGCGCGAGAGGTCTCCGCCTATCGCAGCCGTGAGGACACGTCGGTGCTCCGCCCAAGCTGGGCAGTCTTGCACCGTATGCTCCACCGTGTCCTCCGGGCGATCTTCGCAGTGGTGACACCCAGGCGTCTCCTCCTTTCGCATCAGCCACAGGTACCTCCCGAAACTTCCGTGTCCGGTGAGGACCTGCGTCAAGCGGTAGGTCAGGACGCCATGACTTCTCTCCAGCCACTCCTCAAAGAGGGGTCTTACCGCCGCAATTGCGGCGTGCCCGGCCTTCGGTCGCGACAGTCGTCCCCTCCATACTGCCCTGAGATCGCGCCGGAGCTCTTCCCGCCGCGCCTCGACTTCTCGAGGCAGCGGGGTTATGCCCCGGCGCTGCGCCTCCACGCGCCACTCATAGACGCGCTGGAGGGCAGTCGCCTCCAGATCCCAGGGCAGCAATCCGGCAAGAAGGTTGGCCGATTCGCCGGCAATCGTGCGGTATCCCCGGATCATCCGGATAGCCATGACCCTCTGGCATGCGACCAACTTTAGTGGTCGCGTCCGGATGCTCGGGGCCCACACGGGGGCCCCGTAGAGGGCCATGGACCGCACGACGCCGGCGTACAGCCTACGGCAGGAGGCGTTTGGCCCGCTGAGATTGGGCAGGAGTCGCCTGAGGGCGCCTGCTGCCCGGTTCAGCTTTGGGGCCAAACTCAGGAAATGCTCCCTGAAGTTCCACCGGCTGTCGAGGACGAGTCCCAGGTACTTCATCGTCCTCAAGACGCCGATGCGAACTCCTCCCACCGTTATGCTGTAACCCGACTGTGGCGCGTTGACGCGGCCATGAAAACACATGGCCGCCGTCTTGTGCAGCGCCACGTCGAGTCCCAACCGCCGGATCCTATCGACGACTGTCGCGACCGCTTCCGTCGCCACGTCGGCCGCCGCCTCGTGCGACTCTCCCTGCGCCAAGATGAGCGTATCGTCAGCGTAGCATACTACGCTGACGCTATCAGGGAGGTCGCCGCGCAGCACCCAGTCGTACCCGATGTTCCACAGGGGCGGTCCCAGGACCGAACCCTGTGGAACACCGCACGACATCTCTCGCCGGTTCCACTCTCCCCGGTGACCGGGGTAGATGACGGCTCTGTCCGTCAGGTAGTCCTCGACTATGCGACGGAGGTAGGTCGGCACCCGGTGATACCGGAGTGCCTCCCTGATGCAACTCCAGGGCAGGGTGTTAAAGGCATTGGTGATGTCTAATGACACCGCCAAGACGACCCTGCCCCGGGCTACTGCATCCCCCGTCGTGAGGGCTCTCACGCGCATGATGGCGTCCACCGTCGAGCGCCCCCTGCGGAAGCCAAACTGGCTCTCCGACAGGTTCGGGCCCACCCGGTTCAGGTGCCCGACGAGGCGGTCTGCAATTACTCTCTCAAAGAGCTTGCCCACCTCGTCGAGCAGCACGATGGGCCGGAATGCGGACGGAGAGTCCGCAGGGCGCCCGGGCTTCTGGATGAGGACCAGTTTCCCCGTCTTCCAGCGAAGCGGGAACCGGCCCCTCTCCAAGCACGCGCTCAAAAGCCCCCCCAGAAATATTCCAGGTACTGGTGAAATTTTAGAATAGTAAAGTTTGTTTTACTTTTAAGAGTAATTGTTCTGGAAAAAGTACCTACAGTCTGCTGGGGGGCGGATACGCAGACTTATTTGACTAAGCCAAAACACCGGATTGCAACCGTAGTGACATCCTGTAATAAACCCCAGTATTTTTAATTAGTTAAATGTGGTCATTGACACTTTTGAATCCGCTTCTCATTTTTCGTTTTGCCACATACCTAGCTAATTGAAATCGTGTAAACTGTCGCTATAATTTATAAAATGTAATTAAAATGGAACAAGTCCGCGAGCAAAACACTATTTGTTTTATTAGCTAGCTTCTAGCTATTTAATTAATGAATCTTCCGCAATGTTCTAAAACTCGTCTAATCTTCAGTTAGTAAGTCTATTCAGTGACATGCCCACATAAAGTGAATGAGATCAAAAACAGTCGTTGCTCACGACACTTGTGAAAGCGGTAATCTCCTGAGATAAATCTGTGCGGTGCGCAGGCATGATTTGAATACTTGTCACACTTATTAATGGCGCCCTCTGTTGTGCGACCGAGAGGTTAGGGGAGGAGGGCTAGCAGTAAATCAGAGATTAGTATCGATTGTAATTAACCAGTCAATATTGACATATTGTTGGCCGCATCCGTTACACTCTTGCGCATGTGTGTTGGGAAGCTGATTAACACAAGTGGTGGGTAGCTGACATTATTTTAATCAAGTAAGGATTTATTATTATCTGACATGCATAGTTTACAAAAACTTAACATACCTTTCCGTTTGAAATAGAGACTGGGTAGGTAGTGTTTCCAAAATATAGATTCTGAGACTTTTTTCAGACTATTGAATATTTCTATATACTTAAGGGAAATATACTTGCATATAGGATTATAGGCACTAGCCCACGCAATAAACCTACCTACTAGATACAACAGGTACTGAACAAACCGCGTATTACAGCATTAACGTAACGGACTCTAAACACAGGCCAGTGCCACAACACCGCGCTGGCTCCTGCACTATGAGCGGTAACTTATCCCGCCTGATAACTTGACTAACTACTTATTAACTTACATGTGGTATTACTTGGGCAGGCTAAACAGCGCGGTCAGAGTTAAAGACACTTGTGAACCTAAGACAAAAAAATATAAATCTAGGTTTAAAACTTTAGTTTCACTCTAAAATCCAGAAAAGGTTCAAATTATCCATTTTTCACCCACTAATAATCTCGGATATTTAAAGAAAGTTGTAGAAAATAGCCACAAACCCTTAGACTTGTGTTTTATTGTCGGAACATCCTGCAATAAGAAGTGTGTAAGCGGCCAATAAACTTGACTGACTAAAACCAACGGACCTATTCCTAGCATTTTGCGTTCCAAGTCCATGGTCTGGGACAGCTACTAGGGCCCGTAAGAAAGTAAATCGAAGCATTTGAGTGTACCCTACTCTCTATTAGTTTTGTGTTCATCGGTTCTGACAACACATCGGGTTTCGGGACAACTGTTCAATCATGTTGTCATAAATTTCAAGTTCATAAATCTTACTGGGAGAGAAAAGAGAGGTTTGGAAAGAAAGAGGGTAGTCCTTCTGCCCAGCAGTAGGAAACAAACGAGGCTACAAAAAAAAATTATAATCTTATTTCCGTATTTGATAAAGAGTAAGAAACTCCCGATACTTTGGTCAAAGCTAATGGTTTCTTAGATAATAGTACCTCTGACCCCTAGCATCTTTGATGGTAGCCAATGTTATTCATTTACAGCTAATATTAAATGAGAATCAATGACCTGAAGAGGTAGCCATTGTGCAGGTACTGTATTTTATCTAACATATCATTATGAATACGGTATTAGTTGGGATATTCCGGCTCATTCAGTAACGGATGACCTCGACCCCGACACTTCACCCGCACACACACCGCTCATTCGGACAGTAATTAACATAATTTATTAACAAATATTCACATAAATCCACTCGCGGAAACATCAAACTGAGTTTATGCGTCTGACACACAGATGAGTTAGCAAATGGAGTGATAAGCACAAGGATAATAACGCTGACTATACACCGTGACTTTTTAAGGTCATGGCACACTATACCGGCGCGGCAACGGCACGGCTACAACCCAGCAGTTACCCTGTCATTCAAATAAGAGCCTTAGATCATGTGTCATATAATATATTTCATAATGTCAATATGAAAAGGCCAACGGCGGGAAGTCAGCGCGCTTACCGCTAACATACAACTCGCCTCGCAGCCCGTGCGCTGCAAGCGAGCAGACGGCGTGCTTACGGCGCGGCGGCCGACTTCGAGTTGCTAGCGAAACGAATGCCTTATAACAATATGTTCACGGTGACAGCAAGCTGCACCTCGCAGACGGTGCGCGAACTGCGTGCTTACACCTCCTGTACAACACGCAGTTAACATGCCAACGGCTAGCCGTAGCCCAAATTCAAAGTGACGCCGTGCTGCAGCTGTGCAGTTGCGGTGCTGGTATAATGTGCTATGACCTTTATAGTCGTCTTACAAAAGCAGCCCAGTTCATGTACCCAATGACTAGAACACGTTTATAATAAAAAAATAGGTATTTAAGAGATTTGAAAATTTTTAAAATAAAATTTTAATTCGTTATTATGACGCAAGGTGTAGTTAGAAACACCCTTGTCTCATAGAAAATGGAGATAGAATGATCTGCCCGACTATTGCGCTGGGTAGGTATACTTTACAGCTAGATACTTAAACATTTAACAGGGTGTTTCATATTTCTAATGCACCTATTTATTAAAAATAAAAATTATTATTAACGATTAAAAAAAAAAATAACTTGCCTAGAGGTATTTTAGGTCGGATACATTAAGTGGACCCTTTTTGTAAGACGACTAAAAAGTCACGGTGTATAATAGCTAAGTACGAGGCGGGAGACTACCAGTGGGTATAAAGTCAGGCTAATCTAAAATTCGACCATTTATAGCTTTCGTCAGCTATTTAAAGCTCTTTTAGCATAAATCCAACACAGTGATGTTTTGATTTTCACAAGTATTTATCAAAAACTCTCCATGTCAGAACTAAAACCAAACCCAAAGCCATACCAGAACCAAAGTAAAAAGAAGCAAGTATAATTACAGTACTGTAATAATAATAATAATAACTATACTGGCAACACTGAAGTAAACATCAGATACAAACAATTTTTTTCATTTTTTCTGCATTTCCTACTATATCACGTATAAAATCAAATAAAATTCAAGGATCTAAACAACAAAAACATATGTAAAAAACAGTAATTGTGAATAACTGCCTGAAAAACTGTAAATATAAGAATGAAGAAAAAAATCAAATTATGACACCAAATGACAAATGTCACAACGATTTACGATGAATGATAAATGGAAAATATGCAACAATATTTGTAAAGGATGTTAACCAGAGCCAGAGCAAGACTTAACACACGCCCACCACCTCCGGAGTCGTCGCTCAGCTCCGCCTCGCCGCCGCCGGACCCCGGATCACCTGCGTCACCGGCAGCGGCAGTTGCGTCGAGCTCGAGCGACGAATATTTCTCCCCGCCGACGTCGCCAACACCTGTACGTCGGCAGGGGAGAGGCCGGCCACCGAAGAGCTTGGGACTTAGGGGCCAACCGGCCCCGAGCCGGGTCCCCGCTGCCGGTGGTTGTGTGCAGCGCATGCGATGGACTCAGTCCATTAATGAGAATGTCATGCGCGCATACTACGGGTCTACAGAGGGGGGAACTAACCTCACTGCGTACCGTGTTAGGATGCTGTCTCTGTTCCAGGTACTTGAACCAACCCTAAACATCTCGGCCCAACGACTGTCGGATCAGGTGCGGGTCATCCAACGTAATCATATGTTGGACGACACCGCACTTGATAGGCTGCGCTCAGAGGTACTAAGCAACCGTACCATCTTATCTCCACCACCACCAACGGCGCCGGCGCCCGTGTCTGTACACAGAGTCCCGCCGCGCTCTGTTATTTCTGTTGTGGAGGAGGATGATGCGGTTGCCACAGTAAGTAGCCAGTGCAACGAACGAGTGAGGAGCGCACTGGAGGATGCGCTTTGTGAGTACCGCTCAACCCCCATTACGCTTAGGCCCCGATTACCGCGGTTGCCCATGCACAAAAAAAATAGGGCGCTGGTGAGTGCCTTGAACTCGCTGCTTAAGAATCATTTCGAGAGCAGCGAGGATCTTGCCGATACACATTCGATCCTGTTTTGCGGGGCTGTTGCAGCATGTCGATTAGCTAATGTCAAGTTTCCGGACAGTGACGGAGCTAATCGACCAAAACCAGCTGTACCAGCCTGGCAGTGCAGGATTGAGCGTCGTATCGGCGAGGCCAGGGTACTCATCGGCAAACTATATTGCTTCAGGGAGGGAAATACACGACCACGTGTGATGCGCTTTGTGAGACGGGCATTCTCGGGGACTGATATCGGTCCTCAAGATTACATGTCCCGTGTCACAGAGCGCATCGACTTCCTGAAGCAAAAAGTTTGTGCATGGGCAAGCCGTATTCGGCGGTACAAGCGGCGGGTTGATCGATACTCACAGAATCGCATGTTCCAGCGCGATGAGAGGTGGGTATACAGAGCTTGGGAGCGGCCTGAACAAAACATGGCTGACTTGTGCCGCCCGGATGATAACGCTACGAGCACATTCTGGCGCAACATCTGGTCGGTACCTGTCAGTCATGCTGAGGCTGACTGGATGCGTGATGTCGAGCAAGTATGTGAAACTATTCCAGAAATGGAAAAAGTTGTTATAACGCCATTAGATATAGCCAAAGCAGTCCGTCCGTTACCGAATTGGAAATCACCGGGACCGGACGGACTGCATAACTTTTGGCTTAAATGGCTAACTAGTTCACATACTTGCCTGGCATCTCAATTCCAGTCATCCTTAGAGTCTGGGTCGCTACCCCAGTTTCTAACAACTGGTGTTACCCACCTGCTCCATAAATCGGGTAGTACCACGGAACCCAAGAACTATAGACCGATCACTTGTTTGTCAACGGTCTATAAACTTCTTACATCCATTTTGAGAGTGAAAATTAACACACATATTGAAAGTAACTCCATTATGTCTGCCTCTCAAAATGGATGTAGGAACGGGTCCCGTGGTACTAAGGAGCTACTCCTCATTGACATGGCCATTAGCCAACAGGTTCGTCGATCTCGCAGGGATTTGTCCACATGCTGGATAGATTATAAGAAGGCCTACGACTCGGTGCCACATACATGGCTCATGAGGGTGCTGGAGTTGTACAAGATAGATGCAACTCTACGCGCCTTCCTTGAGTCATGTATGGGGCAATGGAGAACGGTCCTTTGCTATCCAGGGTGTCGACAGATCCAGGCGATCGATGAACCTGTATGGATCAAGCGGGGAATATTCCAGGGCGACAGTTTGAGTCCACTTTGGTTCTGCTTAGCCCTGAATCCTCTAAGCACATTGCTGGAGGATTCAGGTCTGGGCTATCGGTTGAGGAGAGGTGGTCAGGTCATATCTCACCTTCTTTACATGGATGATCTGAAACTCTTTGCCCCCAACAAATTGCAACTGATGGAGCTACTAAAGGTAACTGAAACTTTTAGTAGCGCCATCAGGATGGAATTTGGTGTGGACAAATGTGCAGTCATGCATGTAAAGCGAGGGGAGATTATGGAATCTGAAGGGATTCAGCTTTCAGATTCCATACAACTTAGATCACTCTCCTCATCCGAAACCTACAAGTATTTGGGTATGTCGGAGGCGTTAGGCATTGATATACCGGACGTGAAACAATCGTTGAAGGAGCGCTTCTTTGGGCGCCTGAATAAGGTTTTAAACAGCCTTCTTTCAGGCGGAAACAAGGTGCGCGCCTTCAACGGTTGGGTCATGCCGGTGTTAATGTACTCTTTCGGCATACTCAAATGGACTCAAACTGAACTCGACGCCTTAGATAGGCGGGTCCGTACTCTGTTGACCGCAAACCGGATGCATCACCCACGTTCATCGGTAATGAGGCTGTACATCCCGCGGAAGTGCGGGGGTCGAGGCTTTTTAAATGCTAAGACCCTCCACAACCGCGAGGTGTGCAGTCTCAGAGAATATTTTTTGAAAATGGAAGTGGGTATGCATCGGGATGTGGTCACAGTGGACAAGGGACTCACCCCGCTATCCATGGCTAAAGAGAACTGGCACAAACCTGTGATACTCAGTACCGAGGACCGCAGGGAAGTATGGCAAAGCAAGGAGCTACACGGACGCTTCTACCGGGCTCTTCATGGGCCCGATGTAGATTTTCTAGCGTCCGTGTCCTGGCTACGTTTCGGTGACCTCTTCGGGGAAACTGAAGGTTTTGTCTGTGCGATTATGGACGAAGTTATCTTGACGAACAACTACCGGAGACATATTATAAAGGATGGGACGATTGACGTGTGTCGGGCATGCCATCGTCCAGGTGAATCCATCCGACATATTATCTCTGGTTGTTCTCGTCTTGCTAACGGCGAGTACTTGCACAGGCACAACCTAGTAGCCAGGATCATCCACCAGCAACTTGCGTTGAAATACAAACTTGTGGAATCTGAGGTACCGTATTACAGGTATGTGCCCGACCCAGTTCTCGAGAAAGACCATGTCACGTTGTACTGGGATCTGCCTATCATTACTGACAGGACTATTGTCGCCAATAAGCCTGACATAGTAGTGATAGACAGATCAGCGCGCCGCGCAATGATAATCGATGTTACCATCCCGCATGACGAGAACCTCGTGAAGGCAGAGAAAGATAAACAAATCAAATATCTCGATCTGGCGCGCGAGGTTGTCGACATGTGGAATGTGAGCTCGGCTATCATTGTGCCGATTGTCGTGACTGCCAATGGCCTGATGGCTAAGAGCCTCGACGAACACCTTTCGAGGCTCTCCTTAGGGGGTTGGATCAAGGGCCAGATTCAGAAGGCAGTACTTCTTGATACGGCCCGTATTGTGAGGAGGTTCCTGTCTCTGGAGCCCTAACCACCGGTAGCTTGGACCCCGCTCCCACACCGGTGGAACACTATTTTTTATATTTTTAAATGTTTTTAATTTTTTTTTTATTTTTTTTATTTAATAATATTTAAAAATGTAAAACAATATGTACAAAAATGAATAAACGACATCTGCTTCAGGGAGGGAAATACACGCCCAAGGGTGATGCGCTTTGTGAGACGGGCGTTCTCGGGAACTGGAATCAGTTCTCAAGATTATACGTCCCGTCTCACTGCGCTCTGCATTGACTTCCTGAAGCAGAAAGTTTATGCATGGGCGAACCGTATCCGCCGGTATAGGAGAAGAGTGGATCGATACACTCAGAATCGCATGTTCCAAAGTGATGAAAGGTGGGTATACAGAACGTGGGAGCGACCCATTCTCAATCGGGGTGTTACTGACGGGCATCTGCCAGATAATGAAGCCATGAGTGCTTTTTGGCGAAGTATTTGGTCGGTGCCCGTTGGTCACACTGAGGGTGACTGGATGCGTGTGGTTGAGCGAGCGTGTGACTCAATCCCAGAAATGGAAGCAATATCCATAACTTCACTTGACGTGGCCCATGCAGTCCGTCCGTTACCTAATTGGAAATCTCCAGGGCCGGACGGGCTGCATAATTTTTGGATAAAATGGCTACGAAGTTCGCACGCTTGCTTAGCTTCACAATTCCAGTCATCTTTAGAGACAGGGTCGCTACCAATGTTTTTTACCACAGGAGTTACCCACCTGCTCTATAAATCGGGTAGTACCGCGGAACCAAAAAAACTATAGACCTATTACGTGTCTACCGACTATCTATAAAGTTCTAACATCCATTCTGAGAGCAAAAATTGCTTATCATATTGATAGCAATTCAATTATGTCTGCCTCTCAGAATGGATGTAGGAATTGGTCCCGCGGTACTAAAGAGCTGCTCCTTATTGACATGGCCGTAAGCCAACAGGTTCGTCGATCCCGGAGGGATCTGTCGACGTGTTGGATAGATTATAAGAAGGCCTATGACTCTGTGCCGCATGCGTGGCTTATGAGGGTGCTGGAGTTGTATAAAATAAATGCTACACTTCGCACCTTCTTGTTGTCATGTATGCGGCAATGGAGGACGTACCTTCTCTATCCAGGATGTCGGCAGACCCCTGGGAACGACGAACCGATTAGGATTGAGCGAGGAATATTCCAGGGTGACAGTTTGAGTCCGCTTTGGTTTTGCTTAGCCCTGAATCCTCTTAGCACACTGCTGGAGGATTCGGGTCTAGGTTATCGGTTGAGGAGAGGCGGTCGGGTTATATCGCACCTCCTTTATATGGATGACCTGAAACTTTTTGCCCCCACCAATTCGCAGCTGATGGGGCTACTGAAGATCACTGAAACCTTCAGTAGCGCCATTATGATGGAATTTGGTGTGGAGAAATGTGCGGTCATGCATGTAAAGCGAGGGGAGATTGTGGAATCTGTGAGCACCCAACTCTCAGATTCCATAAACCTTAGATCCCTTTCAGCAACCGAAACCTATAAGTATTTGGGTATGTCGGAATCATTGGGCATCAATGTTACTGGCATGAAGCAATCGTTGAAGGAGCGCTTCTTTGGCCGCCTGAACAAAGTGTTAAATAGTCTTTTATCAGGCGGAAATAAGGTGCGCGCCTTCAATAGTTGGGTCATGCCGGTTCTGATGTATTCTTTCGGCATACTCAAATGGACTCAAACGGAACTTGACGCCCTGGATAGAAAGGTCCGTACACTGCTGACTGCAAATCGGATGCATCACCCACGGTCATCGGTGATGAGACTGTATATCCCGCGGAAGTGTGGAGGCCGTGGCTTACTCAATGCTAAGACCTTGCACAACCGCGAGGTATGCAGTCTCAGGGAATACTTCCTTAAAGCCGACGTGGGGATGCATCATGATGTAGTCTCAGTGGACAAAGGCCTTACCCCGCTCTCCTTGGCCAACGAGAACTGGCGCAAACCTGTGGTATTGGATACTAATGACCGCAGGGAGGTATGGCAGAGCAAGGAGCTACACGGACGGTTTTATCGGGCCCTTAACGGGCCCGATGTAGACTTTTTGGCGTCTGTAGCCTGGCTACGTTTCGGTGACCTCTTCGGAGAAACCGAAGGTTTTGTCTGTGCGATTATGGATGAGGTTATCATGACGAACAATTACCGGAAATATATTGTCAAGGACGGTACGGTTGACATCTGTCGGGCATGCCACCGTCCCGGTGAGTCGATCAGACACATTATTTCCGGTTGTTCTCGTCTTGCTAACAGCGAGTACTTGCACAGACACAATCTAGTAGCTAGGATTATCCACCAGCAACTTGCCCTGCAGTACAACCTTGTGAATTCTGAAGTACCATACTATAGGTATGTGCCCGACCCAGTTCTTGAAAACGGTCATGCCATATTGTACTGGGATCAATCTATCATCACTGACAGGACTATTGTAGCCAATAAGCCTGATATAGTGGTGGTAGATCGCCGAGAGCGCCGTGCAATGATTGTTGACATCACCGTCCCTCATGACGAGAATCTCGTGAAAGCTGAAAATGATAAAAAAATCAAGTATCTTGATTTAGCTCACGAGATTGTTGACATGTGGGACGTGGACTCAGCAGTCATTGTACCGATAGTCGTTACGGTCAATGGACTAATCGCGAAGAGCCTCGACCAACATCTTAAGAGGCTCTCCTTGCGCAGTTGGCTCAAGGGTTTGATGCAGAAAGCAGTTCTCTTGGACACGGCACGCATAGTGAGGAGGTTCCTCTCTCTGGAGCCCTAACCACCGGCAGCTTGGACCCTGTTCCCGATGCTGGTGGGCACCTATTTTTTATATTTTTAAATGTTTTTATTTTTTTGTAATAATATTTAAAAATGTATAAAATGTGACAAAAAATGAATAAAGGAGAATAATAATATCCATTTTATTTCAGGCTACTTGGGCCCATAGATATATACCTTATAGACTAGCATATATATTGTTATAGTACAGTTTGTGTTAGTATAAAGAAACTTAAGCCTATGTTAGTAAACACTTCACTTGGCACTATTTTATAGCGCACTCCAGTGGCACTTGTCCGCGGAAGCGGCGGAACACCACGTCCTGCGGCCAAAAGTTCTCCTCCATGACGAGGTGCAGCAAACATGTTGGTACACGCACCACGAACGCCTTGAAGTTGACGTTGCGGCGCGATTCTAGCAGCTGAACTCTCGGCGTGTACTTGATCTTTTGACGCACGTACTCCACGATGTCCTCAGCTTTAGTGGTGTAGTGTAAGCGTGAGATATACACCGGTGTATTCGGCTTAGCAGCACGTATAGTGTTAGGCTCCACAGGAGCCGTGCCGCAGCGGTTCTTGTTAGTTCGCTGACGGCGCTTCCTCCTTTGCACCGTCACGAAACCATCATCATCAGCCCGCTTCGATGCCTTTTCCGGCATGGGCTTCACAGATGTAGTAACCTTGCCCACGGCAACGATGCTTTTTGCTGACTCTATTGACATGGGCAGCTGATTGGAAGGTCGGGAAACTCGAGCGGCGGAGCACAGAGGAGCCGCAGGGGCAGGAGCGGAGCTGCGGGGCGCGCATGTTGCACGTTTTGCAGGCTCAGCATTCGACGGCGACGGCGCGGGCGACGACAAAACCGCTGACGCAAAACTTGCCCCCGATACATTGAGGCCCGCTCCGCGACACACGTTGATATTGGATGTACTGGATGGATGGATTGGATTGGATGTTGCATTGGATGTAATGGCAGGCTAATTTTATTATTATTTAGATCTTTAGAAAGCATTTCAAATTATTTCCACGATTGTTACCTGTGCTGCACCATGTACCTACTTAGTTTTCACATACAGTATTATCACTCCATTTGCTATATATTCCTTTGTCTTGCATTCCCGTTTGATACCGAGATGCGTGGCTGTCACCGACAGGATACTGCAAAGCTGCGCCGGCGCACTGGCGCACTTTACAGCATGTTTTACGACAAGCGATAACATCACTGGTATCGATGCGATCCCATCACTGGTCCATGGTAATGTCTTGATATCGATGCCGATATACCGCGAGATGGAGCGGCAGACAACGACATGCTGCATGGACAAGATATGTCGAGGTTTGCGGAAGTCGGCATGATACCGAGCTTACCTTATCATCTAGTACACATCTAGTTCTAAGGTACTACTAGTAGAATATATAGACGTCATTCTATCAGCGATGACAATGATAGAATAGATGTAAACTATTTGATTGTCGTACCTATACTAACTAAGCTTTTCGGTAAATTATATTCGCATCAATCCTGTTAGTAGTTTGTAGGAATAGGAAAAGAAATCGCACTTGTTTAGACCTGAGGACTTGGTTCATGATCATCATCAGATGCTGGATGTTACCCATTGGTAGTGCGTCTGCTAGGCATGGCCCTCTCTCTGCTTTTGCCAAGTAAAATACTAATTTGTTCGACGTTGAAAAGCTTCTTTTAAGATTTTATCATTTGCAAAAAAACAGGTGTCAAAAACATCATAATAAATAGCAGAAATGTTCCACTGACGACACTATCTAACACATCCGGAGACCACCGCGCAGCTGGAAGCCGACCACAAGTCTGCTCGCCCGCCGGAGGATCACACCAATCACATGTAAATCATACAATTTCCATTCAAGCAGCAGGATCACTCGTTAAAATATTATACAAATGTGCAAAATTAAAATAAAAGCTCCCTGCTGAGAACTTTATCGAAGAGTCGTAATAATAATCATTTATACGTATATTTTGATAAGAATCTTGTAAAGCGTCTGTTTGTGACGCCTGCCGTCAGTCGGAGGCTGCCGCGCTAATTCGAGCGTCCGGTCGCATCTGATTTGTTTCACGTGACTTGTGTCTTCTACCACCGCTGTGCACTGGTGCTTCGTTAAGTAAAACGTGTAGCTCTTTAACCAGATTTGTTATTGCCGTCGGTTCATGTGCGACACAGCCCAAAGGTTGTACGAAGTTTGTTTTAGTTCATCTTGTTGTATCTTCAGTTGCGATGCCTTGTTCAGTAACTACGTCAGATTGGCTTATTTGCATCATATAAATTACTTCAAATTGAGTTCAAACTATATTTTAATAAGTAAATCTGATGGATCTGCTAAAAACCAAAACCGACTTCAGTTTAGTTTTATAAAATTACATACTTATAAAACAAATTCTCACAGGAATTACAATAATTTCGTGTTCATAAATAAATAGCAGCTCGAGTATTGAATCCCTCCTTAGTATCTCTGCATCGAGTGCATTAAATCTTTCTATCACTAGTTAAATCGTGTAAATCAGTATTTATCACCGTTTCTCGCGAACGCCGGAACGCGGCGCGGTTATCACAAGTTGTTGCGCGGGCGCCGATCAGGCATCGAACCCGCAACCCCATCATTCAGCCGCATCACGACTGCAGGAGTCGTCTCACGGACTTGGGTACTCTGCACACTGAATAATTTAACATAATTCTGCGAACATCTAGTTTCACTGAATTTTGAGTGTTCATCTTTTAATTAGTTTATCAATTTACTGGTATTAGGTATGGTGGCAAAGTAACCATTGTTAGAATCGTTTGTGTTATACTAATAACTGTGAAAGATAATATGCTTAAGTTTAAACCATTGAAATAATAGTTTATATTGCCTAATTCCATTGGTCCTTAAAGTGCCTGTGCCACATCTTCATATTCGATATTATCATAACCGCTGTTCGTTTCAGCCATTGAATACTATTACGTGACACAAAACGCATCCCATGCCTCGATTCCACCTGTAGCGTGATTTACTGTGTTTGCGGGTACTTGAACAACATCAGGTAACACCGGGTAACATCGGCCAACTTCGGCAGAGTTCGGCGGAGTTCGTGCGAACTCGTGTCGGATCGCACGCTCCTCGACGCGTATTTACGAGGTGTCGACTGCGCTGGCGCACCGTGCACATAGATGAGGAGATACTCGCGGATAAGGGGGGTTCCGTTAATGCAGATAAACTTGACTAATGTATTCGTAAACGTTATTTATATCTTATATCTGCGATTACTCTGACTTGCACTAAAGATACGATTCAATTAACCTATCTCAACTCGTAATGGATAGTCTTATTTGGGTTTATATAATTATCTTTTGATCGCAAAAAGCAAAAGCACTGGATGTTAGTCCCAAGAATGTGTAAATGTAAAAAAAGAACAAAAAGTAAACACTGTTCATTTACCAGTCCATGTCAGTCATTTACTGTGGCGACCACAAACTATGCGGTCAAAGCATCCGCAGCCGGCCGCGGCCTGATGGTCTCACCACAAAATGAAACGTATAAAAAGCTTAATCCTAACAAAGAACCCACACAATGATAGACTCTGTTCGTAATATAATAATCTAATACATCTATCCCCATGTTTATGCAATTTTGTGTCAATCTTTAAAGTTTTAGAACTATTTTAAGAATGTTTGTTTCCATCCGAACACTATCAGCGTGACTCTTTCAAAGTTAAGTAACCATATTATTTAAAGAATATAATTATATCTTCTTCTCCATTAGTTGTTTTTCATTCCCGCAGATTCAGTTTAAATTGCAACTTTCTTGCAGGAATCTCAACATAGCCTCCTGCGCAGCAGTCTTGTATAGAATCCAATCTGTGGTCAAGACATAATGTTCGGCCGACCAGTGCAGCAGTGAAACCACACATTAAACGCCTTCGCGACTGTGGCGTGTAATAGCCACGGACCTGCGCCTGCGCACCGGACAACACCACAACACCACGCCGTGAGCTTGCACAGGACTATTATGGTATTATTTAAATTGGTTTTCGAACTTAACTATATTATAAAGTAGTTACTCTCTTGCATGTTAATCTGTATAATGAGTAAACTGACATGAAATGTAGAATATTTCATGTAATTGGTGTCTACGTCTAGGTATGGTAGTTAATGTTACAAATCATTCAGTGCCATAAATGTCTGATTATTATCTGTGTCATTTGCTTAGGAAACCCACCTAGTGGTAGTGCTAATAGGCAATTTACCAGTATTAATAAATTCAACTAAAATTTTGAAAAATATTGGAGACTTACAATTTCTTTTTTTAAACTGCAATCAATCAGCATCCCCACTCTCGACGTTTTTTGACGTTGTGACAGTTTTAAAAGGTTCGTATTTTCGTCAATTTTAGTTTACGCAACAAAAGACAAAAACTGGTCAAATATTTTTTGATAACCTAGCTGACGGATTATTTGGGTTTTTTTGATCAAATACCTACCTACTAACCTATTAATCTATCCTGTAAATTATTTGTAAACTATATGTCTTTCTTGGGTTCAACTTCACCAAAAGACCTGTCATCAATCGTCATGGTCTTCCTACAAGTTGATCTTCGAAATTCCAACGTGGTTATTTTGCGTAGAAACATAGTCGATACATTCGGCATCCATGCGTGGTGCTACAGGTTGTACCGACTGGTGTAGCGAGCTGTGTAGTGTTCGACAGTACCGGAAATGTGATCCTGCTTGCGACTGTACGAGTGTACGTGTGAGATCACACTGTGTCCATATTTATTTGAACTTTGGAAAGTATAATATACCTAATATTATGAAGATTTGTTGAAATTGATCTATCAGATAACTGTCACAGTTTATTTAATGACACTATCTTTGAAACTGTCCCAATTCAAATCTTTACAATACATAATAACATTTTGCTTAACCTAGTACCTTCCATGTAAGATTTATAGTATGGACTTCGAAAATGAATTCTACTATGGTTCGACATTGACTTCAACAATGACTTCAAAATGACTTCGAAAATGACTTAGACAATTACTTCGAAATATAACGACAATTATTTCGAAAATGAATTCGACAATGACTTCGAAAATGACTTCGATAATGACTTCGACAATGACTTCGACAATGACTTCGACGAGGACTTCGAAAATGACTTTGTAAATGACTTCGACAGTGAGTTCGATAATGACTTCGAAGATGACTTCGACTATGACTTCGAAAATAACGTCGAAAGTAACTTCAACAATGACTTCTAAAATGACTACGAAAATGACTTCAACAATGACTTGATTATGACACAGACAATGATTTCGAAAATGACTTCGACAATGACTTCGGCTATGACTCGACGAATGACTGCGACAATGACTTCGACTATAACTTCGACGAATGACTGCGACAATCACTTCGACAATGACTTCGAATATGACATCGACAATGACTTCAAAAAGACTTCGAATATGATTTCGAAAATTACTTCGACAGTGACTTCGACAATAACTTCGAAAATTACTGCGACAGTGTTTTTGACGATTGAAAGGCTTGGCCACTTTTCATATTTTTTTTTATTTTTTGTGATGACTGAAACATTATTTGAACTTGTTAAATCCTGAATATTATGTCTTTGTTCAAATAAACAAAACTGTTGAGTTGGTTGATGGTAAAAAACACAAGGAAGGTTTTACTCCTATGTCTACGCTGCGCGTTAGACTAAAAACAACACGAAAGTAAATCTTTGTCTCCACTCGGAGATAATTCCTTCGCCAACATCTTTGGACGGTGATTTTGTTTGCAAAATCAACCTTTTCGACATCGCACACAATTTCACAAATTCCTGGTTAACTGGTTTATTAATTACAATTACAATAGCGATTTCTAATGAGCGCCGGCGGCAGGCATCCCGCTCGACTGGGGGTACAGGTCACATGACACACTAGCGCACATATATCTCGCTATGTACTGCGGGTTAGAGGTACCTGGCTTATTTACTACTGATAGAGTTACCGATAACCATCGCCGATGACCCGCAGATACCTACAATTTGAAGATTTATCGTTACTTCGGCAGACTTGTCTGCAAGCAATTATTGAAATATTTGTTGAAAGACTATGTTTATGTCTGAATGCAGATGAGATAGTTTTTGTGCTACCAGTTATCGAAATAGAGTAATATCTAATCAAACATACTTCTGATAGTAACTACATGGTACAAAAAAAAGACAATCTGAATTATGTACTGTAACGGTAAATGACGGACAGACAGACAGGTTGAGCTAATAAATCGACACGACATCAAAGTAATGAAAATTTGTTTTCTCCAGGGCCCACTTCACAACCCGACAACCAGTAAGCATACCTCACCACGGCCAGTAGGCCACGCTACGATTCCACACAAGTCAGTCCAAATTCCCTCCCAATGTTTTGACAGGCACTCACGCGCATACCATGAGGACCAATAACTGAACATCCAACATTAAAAGGCCATTACAAACACAGCCAGAGCCTGCTCTCACTCAGTTATAATAACAAGTGCAGCCACGTGTTGTTGTAGGCAGTGTGCTCAGCACACACGGCACACAGCTCCACGGCGAGCGTCACCCGCGGACCTGCTGGGGGACGGTCGCAGATGCTCGGCAAACACGCATGAGACGTTTCCGACCGGTCACTAGACAAACGATGGACGTACAGCTAGGGGTGGCACAATCAAACATGTCGTTAACTATAGTTAAATATATAAGCGTTGGGTGCTATTGTGAATTCCAATGATTTAAGAAACTGAACTTTAGTAAGTTTGTCCATCTAGGAATTAGACGAGAGACGGCAAAAAAATATCAAGCAGCAATTGAAAATAACATTAAATGTGTTTTAAAGTGCATTGTTTAGCATTACTGAAGCAAGATAGGGCAAGTTGCAGCAATAATGCGGTGATTTTTAAAATAAGAGGATAGCAAGTAAAATCATAATTATTTATTTCCATTGTCATGATCTTTACTTACTTAGATGAGAGAGAAGTAATTTTTCATCATACTATGTCCACTGATAACTTACGTGACAGCCCTGCGTGCTGCGTGTGCGCAGTCGGCGTGGGCGTACTGGACGGTGTTTGCTCCTAATACTCGTCTAAACACGGCGGACAACCATTCACTGTGCACTTTATTGGGCACTTGTTTGAACGTATCTATCCGCCCCCCCCTCCTCCCGACTGACTTACTAGACCGTGCTTCACTTACTTACCTAGCGACAAGGTGGACCGAAGGTTCATTATACAAGTATTCAATTTATGATGTATGTATGTGCCACTTAACTTAACACTTGATCATGTCTCTATTTTGGTAATGTTTACAGCGAAATCGTGTAAGTACTTGCTAAAAGTATTGCAGATTCATAGTAGATTCAATTACGTAAGAAGTCCACTCCAGGAACTGCCTTCAGACAAACATTAAAATTTCTCACAAGAAGCTTTTCGCTCAAATATGCAAATAGAGCTTGGCATGTCTTTGTATTGAATGGGCCTTCTGAAATAATTTAGAGGGTGACACTAATTCAATCAGGAACTTAATTGATTTCGCATTATCTCTATTAGAATCTAAAATTGTATATATAATTATGTGTAAATAGGTACGTATTTCACTCTTCTAAAGAATCGTTACGTGTTGCGTTACTGAAACTGACAGTTTCAACATTACCTATATGTAATATATTAAAAAGAACATGTAAGTATATACCAAGTGAGGACTGTGGGCTACGTACTTGATAAGTTGAAACTTTAAAAAGCCAGACTTGAATTTTCCAATTCCAACCCACTCGCATACCAAACTATTTGAAACGATTCTTACCACCATAAATCAATTAAAAGAATCCAAGAACATCCACATTTACATCCATACATCACAATAGTGGAAACAATCGATGACTACCGACGATACTACAACAACATATAAATATCCCTTGTATACAGTACGTTAGTATACGCCATCAATTAACAGGCACAACACTGCTATCAATTAGCTGGACAAGCCGCAGTGATGCCCACTGCTGGACATAAATAACTGAGCAACAAACGTAAGTAATGTGGCGACGTACGCGACAAATTGGGATGAACTTTATCTACATGAGATCTATTGGAAAACATAAATGTTGTGATGAAAGGTTAAATTAATAGGTACCTGAATACATTAATGTTTACCTATTCGTTCAACTAATTTAAGAATATTATTTAACGTGTATCTCTATCAGATCAATCACCGTATTTTAAAGATATTTCTTCTGATCCTTTTGATTTACATACCATTTCTACTATGTGCCATTATTATATTCTTCACACTTTTTTTTTTTTTTTTTTTTTTTAGCGTGGTAAAATCATCAAATGAGTCCTCCAACCCCGGGCAGGGCGGGAGGGACTGTCAGACTTCTACTGACTAAAATCCACGGTGTCCTTCATAGCCTGTTACGTTCCGGGGTTACGGTAAAGGAATAATCCCGCGACCCCGGCAGGCTTTGGCCCTCTGAGAGGGGGGCCCCGTCATTATGCTGACGCTCTTTGAGGCGCGCGTGGGACACAACGCGCCGTCGACCCGGGCATGGTCCTTGGTCGGGCAGCGAGTTGCCCTTTACTCGCTGCCCGCATGCCCGCGCCTACGGTGGCCGGAGATCATCTAGCGACGTCCGTCGCCGTGGGCGCCTACCACTGCGGCTGGGGCGGAGGGAGGACGCTGTCCTCTCTCGCTCGCGGCCTGCCTCCTCCTTTACGAGCATTACTGCCTCGCAGAAGGAGCTGACCGCTTCCCACTCCGTCTCGCCCCGCAGCATGGCCGCAACCAATGCCGGGCGCGAGAGGTCTCCGCCTATCGCAGCCGTGAGGACACGTCGGTGCTCCGCCCAAGCTGGGCAGTCTTGCACCGTATGCTCCACCGTGTCCTCCGGCGATCTTCGCAGTGGTGACACCCAGGCGTCTCCTCCTTTCGCATCAGACCAGGTACCTCCCGAAACTTCCGTGTCCGGTGAGGACCTGCGTCAAGCGGTAGGTCAGGACGCCATGACTTCTCTCCAGCCACTCCTCAAAGAGGGGTCTTACCGCCGCAATTGCGGCGTGCCCGGCCGTCGGTCGCGACAGTCGTTCCTTCCATACTGCCCTGAGATCGCGCCGGAGGTCTTCGCGCAAAGTCAAAGTCAAAGTCAAAGTCAAATCATTTATTCCAATTAGGCCATCAAGGAGGCACTTTTGAACGTCGATTTTTAAATTTAAAGGAAATAGGAAGGGATGGGATTGATTCTACACCCATTCGCTAAGGTAGGTTGTATGGAGAAGAATGGGCAAGAAACTCCATACTTACTCTTTTTCAAAAACGTTTCACAATGTTTTGAAATTACATTTTTTTTAAGTAAATAAAATGTGAAAGCGGTGTACTCAAGTTATGACCATTTAAATAATAAAAAAGAAACAATAATTATACAGCTAAAAGGTACACGGTGTTCACACTTTCACAAAATAATGTAACTATAACTTTATACAAATACAATATAGGCAGTGTGTGAGCATTAAAATTTCAACCAAGTTTGATTCTGCTCAAGCCCTACATTGTACTATGGAGCAGGACCAGCATGTTTCCAAGCATTTTTATCTTGAATATAATCTTCTAATTTATAATAAGCTTGTTTAATTAGAGAATTTTTGATATAAGTTTTAAATTTTCTTTCATTTAGTTTTAAGACCTCACTAGGTATTTTGTTGTAACAACCGCCGCGCCTCGACTTCGCGAGGCAGCGGGGTCACGCCCCGGCGCTGCGCCTCCACGCGCCACTCATAGACGCGCTGGAGGGCAGTCGCCTCCAGATCCCAAGGCAGCAATCCGGCTAGCAGGTTGGCCGATTCGCCGGCAATCGTGCGGTATCCCCGGATCATTCGGATAGCCATGACCCTCTGGCATGCGACCAGCTTCTGTGGTCGCGTCCGGATGCTCAGGGCCCACACAGGGGCCCCGTAGAGGGCCATGGACCGCACGACACCAGCGTACAGCCTACGGCAAGAAGCGTTTGGCCCGCTGAGATTGGGCAGGAGTCGCCTGAGGGCGGCTGCTGCACGGTTCAGCTTTGGGGCCAAACTCAAGAAATGCTCCTTGAAGTTCCACCGGCTGTCGAGGACGAGTCCCAGGTACTTCATCGTCCTCTTGACGCCGATTGGAACTCCTTCCACCGTAATGCTGTAACTCGACTGTGGCACGTTACGGCTGCCATGAAAGCACATGGCCTCCGTCTTGTGCAGCGCCACGTCGAGTCCCAACCGCCGGATCCTCTGAACGACTGTCGCGACCGCTTCCGTCGCCACGTCGGCCGCCGCCTGGTGCGACTCTCCCTGTGCAAGGACGAGCGTGTCGTCAGCGTAACAAATTACGCTGACGCCGTCAGGGAGGTCGCTGCGCAGCACCCAGTCGTACCCGATGTTCCACAGGGGCGGTCCCAGGACCGAACCCTGTGGAACACCGCACGACATCTCTTGCCGGTTCCACATTCCCCGGTGACCGGGGTAGATGACGGCTCTGTCCGTCAGGTAGTCCTCGACTATTCGGCGGAGGTAGGTCGGCACCCGGTGATACCGGAGTGCCTCCCTGATGCAACTCCAGGGCAGGGTGTTGAAGGCATTGGTGATGTCCAGAGACACCGCCAAGACGACCCTGCCCCGGGCTACTGCATCCCCCGTCGTGAGGGCTCTCACGCGCATGATGGCGTCCACCGTCGAGCGCCCCCTGCGGAAGCCGAACTGGCTCTCCGACAGGTTCGGGCCCACTCGATTCAGGTGCCCGGCGAGGCGGTCTGCAATGACTCTCTCAAAGAGCTTGCCCACCTCGTCGAGCAGCACAATGGGCCGGAATGCGGACGGAGAGTCCGCAGGGCGCCCGGACTTCTGGATCAGGACCAGTTTCCCCGTCTTCCAAGGAAGCGGGAACCGGCCCCTCTCCAGGCACGCGCTTAAGAGCCCCCCTAGTCGAGGCCCGAGAGTCCCGAAGGCCAGGACCCAGGCTTTTCTGGCAGGCCGTCGGGTCCTGGGGCGGTATTTTTGGCTTTGAGCCGTTGTACCGCCACTCTCAGGTCTACCTCGGTCACCTCTGGAGCGTCGTAGACATCGTCGTCGCTGTGGTCCGCGTTTCGCGTCAGCTTCCTCCTCAGATTCCGTCGGAGACGGAGCCATGGGCGGGGGAGCATGGTCCCCTCGCGAAGGGAACAGGGCGCTCACCACGTCCTCCACGAACTGAGGCCGGAGACTCTGCGTCAACGGGGGAGCCCAGGGGCGGAGCTTTTCTCTCACCCACTTGTAGGGGCGGCCCCATGGGTCCCCGTCCAGAGTCCCCAGCATCTCCTCGCGGGCCAATTCCTTGGCCCGCCAGATCGCGTCGCGGAGGGCGGCTTCGCTGCCCTGTAGCCCTCATGTAGCTCTGCCTCTACAGTCGCCGCATCCGGAGGTCGGGTGCGGCGCCTGCGGAATCTGGTGTACCGGCGGCGCGCAGCAACGCACGCTTCGCGCAGCGCTGCTAACTCGCTTGACCACCAGTACAGCTGACGCCGGGCGCCTCCTTGCCGGACCCGGGGCATGGCCACGTCGCAGATCTCCGACATGGCCTCCCGGAACCACTCAGCCTCGTCGTCTATGTTGGCAGGCCTGTCCGGTGGTGACACCCAGGCCTGCACGATCGAGGCTTCCAGGAATAGCTCCCGGTCCAGCTGCTTCAGCGCCCATCGCGGACCACTTAGGTTCCGTCCACTTGAGACCGGCGCGTCTGAGGTCTGGGCGGAGACGTCGAACCGGATATACCGGTGGTCGGAATAGGTCTCCACCTCCTCCACAACGCGCCAGCCAGTGACGCGCGGTGACAGGCGGGGGTGGCGAACGTAAGGTCCACCACCGACTCGCCCATGTACCGCACGCACGTGGGGACGGAACCCCGGTTCTCAATCACCAGGCCATGCGCACGGCCCAGTGCTCGAGCTTCCTGCCCCGCGAATAGTCCGTGTTCCGGGAACCCCAAGCCGGACTTTTGGCATTGAAGTCCCCAGGACAAGCGCGGGGAGGGAACCGAGGGCGACGACGATGTCTCCCAGCTCCTCTAGGGAGTCTTGGAACTCGGCGATAGATCGGCTCGGGGAGAAGTAAACGCCTACCACGGCGATCTCCCCGAACCGGGCTGCGACAATCCCGTGCCCTCTCTCGACACGATCGAGGGGCGGGGTACCCCGCGGCGGCCGACGAAATTAGGGTCACCGAGCCGTCCAGGTCCGCAACCCAGTCATTCCTGGGCAGGACAAAGTACGGCTCGGAGACCACGGCGACGTTGATCAACCACTGCGCCATGCTCTGGAGCAGGAGATCCTGAGCAGCGGCGCAGTGGTTGATGTTCGCCTGGAGGAAGCGCAATGGAGACATTAATCTGAATCCATTGCGTCCTCCTCCAGGGCCCTCCTCGAGGGCGTGGCCACGGCAGCGGGCGGCGGCGGGGAGCGGCGGGAGCGGCGGCAGCGGCGGCGGGAGTGGCGGTGACGGCGGCGGCAGAGGGCTTACCTCTGCCCCTGGCCTTGGTGGGTGGGGCACAGGACCTGCCCCCAGCCCGGTGATCGGCCGGCTTGCCAGCCGCCGCACATACGAAGCAGTGCGGCGGGGCAGAACACGAGCCGGCCTTGTGACCGGGCTGGCCGCAGCGGAAGCACCTGTCGCTGCGGTCTACCTCCGAGGTGCACACGCACGCCGCGTGGTTGCCCACTTGGCAGCGGAAGCACCTCATCGGTCTGGGCTCCAGGACCTTTACCTGGGCAGCCACCCAACCAACCAGGAGCCTTCGGCCCTCCTGTAGCTTCTTGGCCGCCGACACGGGGCAGCTAACCGTTACGGTCTGCAACCCCGCGAAGCCAGGACGGAGGGCGCCCACCCTCACCTGATCGGAAGGGCACCCCCCAGTTCTGGCCACGGCAGCCACTACATCCTCCGCCGTCACAGAGTCGTCCAGACCCAGTATGCGCACGTCTGCGCGCCTGGTGGGCCTGGACACTCGGGCCTCCTCCGCATTTAAGGACGCTCTGAGCCTTTCGGCTAGAGCGTCAGCGGTAGGGCCACTGGCTGCACCCGGGAGCTCCAGCATCCGAGCCCCCGTTGCGGTGACCCGCAGTCGGAGGCCCCCAGCGATGCCGAGCTCCGCGAGGTTCACCGCCTCCCGCGCCTTGGCTAGCACGTCGCGGTAGGACACGCCCCTCTTGACCGCGTCCGGCTGCAGTGTTATTACCACAGCCGCGGTCTTTGGGGCGCGCAAAACCGCGCCGCGACGTCGCGCTCCTTTTTTCCGCCGCCGCCGTCTCTCTCTCCGCCTCGAGGACCTGGCCGTGTTGGCAGCCTTCCTCTTCTCCCCGGCCACTTGCCATTCGGCGCTGGCCGGGGGGGTCTTAGGAGGAGGCTGCTGGGACGGCTGGTTCTCGGCCTGGGCCTTCTTTTTCTTGGCCTGCTTCGGCCCCACAGGTGCCGGGGTCGGAGGCGTCTTAGAAGGGCCCGCCTGGCCAGGCTTGGCCGGGGCCGTCTTCGCCCTCGCAGGCGCCGCCGCCACCGGGGCCGCTTTCGCCTGAGGCAGCTTCGTCGTTGAGGAGGCTTCGACGCAGCCGCAGCCGCGTACGAGGCTGCCAGCGGGGGTCGAAGCACGCGGCTCTCCAATACGGAGAACCGCTGCTGGAAGGCGGCCAGCTCCTGTCGCACCAGAGTCAGCACTGCGTTCTCCTCTGGTGCGGGCCGGCCTTTCTCCTTACCATTCCCCGCCTTCGCACTTCCTGTCGGCGCCTCCCGACGGCCAGCCGCCCGTAGGCCAGCCAGGTCTGACCTGAGAGCGGCGTTCTCCTTCTGGAGCTCCCTCATGGCGGCAGTCAAGCGGGTGACCTCCGACCGCAGTTCGGACATATCGTCCCTTGCAGCCGGAGCCCCGCCGTGAATCCGCGTGGCCGCCATGATCAAGGCCGTGGCTTCGCCAATCGCACCCTCCTTGCTGCTCTTTTTCCTCTTAAGAGCGACTGTGCGGATGGCGGCTTCCACGGCCTCTGCCAGTTTGGCCTCGTTCGAGGCCAAACCGGTGTTGGGCTCTCCAGAGGAGGGTCCCCTTCCTGAGGACTTGCCTCGGCCTTTACCCCGCACGCTCGTGGGGATCTTACGGGCCGAGACAAACCCTTCCTCAGACGACGAGATGTCTTCGCGGGGCGCTTCAGGAACTCCGACCTCCTGTTTGCGCCCCCCTCGTCGCTTTTTGCTGCGCTTCCGGAAATTATGCTCCGGAAGCTCACGGCGTCTGATGCCGAGTCGGACTCCGACTCAAGCACCATCGCCCCCTTCCTCCCCTTCCTCGGAGCGGCACTCTGTGCCCGCTCGGTGTTCGGTGCCGGTGAGTCGGACGTACTGGACAAGTCCAGTGACTCCTCCTCATGGGCACGTGAGCCTCCCTGGCTCGATGCGGCGACTGCCGGAGCGAAAGCAGGGTAAAAGTCCTTTTTGTCCCCCCCAGAGTACGGTGGGACTGACCGGACGGATCCGGTGCGGGATTCTCCAGCTGCGGAGCAGCTGGTACCCGCCTGGGGTATTAGCTCTTTAAACGACTTTTCCATGCTAATTGTTACTTTTTTAAAGAGGTGAGTTCCTCTGTAACCTATCCCCGAATTTCCCTCCCCGGCTCACTTCACGGTTACGTCTATAGACTAGACGCGTACCGGAAGTGAGCATTTCCCCCCCTGACCCAGTCTCAGACGACTGGGCCCGCGCCGCCTGAAAGCTCGAGCTAACTGCTCGATCCTCCAGGCGGCGCGCCTTTCCCCGGTGTATCCCTCTTAGTTTATAAGCCCCACCACGACGACAACGTGGAGATACGACGGTGGGGATATTCTTCACACTTCGTGTTGATCAGAAGACTTTTTTTAATCGTGGTAAAATCATCAAATATTTAACTTGGATTCAGTAGGCGATGAACTCAATATCGATTTTATTTAAGTACAGCTGAGAACCTGTATCTTTAAAGTATGTGAAAAAAGTTTTGAAATATTCTAAAGATACCGTTTAGATAGTCCATTGATTACTGAATACGAGTAGTTAAAATTTGTAATTAATTCTTTACCTTTAAATGCAAATACACATACATTATATTACTGATATATAAGTATGATATGAACTTCTTAGACCGTATTCTGCTAAACTTAAGAATAAGTTTTATCGAAAACAAGACGATAAACAGGTAGACAATAATAATTATGAAAACATCCCAAAATGTTGTATAATACAATGTAGAAAGCGTCTTCCCACAGCGGCTACTCGTGTATCTCGGTGCCCACATATTACATTATATCAGTAGAGGAACATTGTCACCACGTATGCTCAATATTTATGATGTTACGAGGGATGTACTGAGCGGCGCCAACGCTTTGGACGACCATTCAACGGACCACAACAAAGGCAATGGAACAGACTGTGAAAATAAAGTCGCAATGATATTACACGATAGGTTTTCAGGGGTCATGCGTTGTCTTGGATGTACACACATCGGCAAGATCGAGCTATAGCACATAACTATGAGAAGCATGAAGCCTGTGTTTCCTCCAAAGATAAAAGGCAACCAGGATATGTTTTTACCTAAGTCTGTTACTTATGCCAGGTCAAGAGAGACGACGAAATTCAAAATAACTAAACTGTATTTTATACAAATGCAGTCGCATCATGAACAGCCTTCCTAACCCAATCTCTAGAGTATTTAAAAACAATGTCCGATAAGCGACACACGATAATTTAGTGCGACACACACCTGCGACTGCGACAGATAACTAATTGTCGATACACACGTACGATTTATTGTCTTGCGACGCAGCATCCGTGTCCCTGTGTATTGTTACATATCTAGCCGAGATAATTGGAAGTCTCTCACTATCGACTTTCGGGTCGGCTTCCTACGGTTTGTTGAGATAAATGGACGTATAGATTATACAGAAGTTGCGACAGAAATAATGTTTATGGACCAACATATGGACAGGTACTTCGGGTTTTGAGTGCTTATCATTTAAAATATTATAGTAAATCTACTTAACTTTCTTAACATCGAATAAAGTAATAGAACAGTTACCGTGGGTGACAAATTGTTAGGAGAAAACATATTTTAAGACCTGCAGATTAAAATCATCTTTTGTAGCCCGTCTTTTGATGTTTTATCCGAACGTTACAAAAACATGGAGTCCGCTGCTGAAAGTATATTCAACTCCTGTAATTAACATAACAGTAACAGCTGCAAAACAAAAGGGTTGCAGGTACATTCCTCCGCCAGTAACGGTTGCTAAACCCAGCAACCTAATTAGTGTTGGTAGAACACAACCTGCGCGTACGCACCCCAATATGATCACAATCTTAATGAATTTAATGTCCGTCCCGCACATACCTATAGCCGCGCTAGTTTATAGACTTTATAGTCTCTGCTCTAAGACACTGGCTCCCAAACTCCTGATATATTTTAGGGTTTTATCAACAGTTACTTTGTTTTATTTCTTGTTTGGGGATATAATAAATGATTCGATTCGGACGTCGCATGACTTATGACTATCGCATTCGGACGTGCACATCAATGCATTATTAAAAATAAATAAATTAACGTGAGCAAAAATACTGACCTAGTTTTATAGTGACTCAGAGTGTTTCATGTAAAATAATGAACTGACTAGATAAAATTAATTAAGTGTTTATCTAAAATATGGAAGGCTTTTTAGCCTTTAACCGAAGCGGGGTGTTACCGCCCGACCCTCCGTCTACAACAACAAGACCACCTGAACAACCCAAGCAGATTCCAGAAGGCGTTGAAGCAGTCAGCACTCCGGAGATTCAGAACTGGTTGGGGTCTATTGAGCAGCATTTGAATGAGGTTTGTGCTATTGCTTCCGATGGAAAACTAAATTCTGACCAGAAGCTAAGAATAAGCAATCTTTGCCGAAAAGTTGGCCATGGAGTTTCGCAACTGGCGGTTCAATACCAATCGCTAAAATCAAGAGCCATTCAACCCATACTGCCTTAAACACCATGACCGAAGCTCGAGACCTAGCGGACTGTCTTACAGAGATGAACCGCACCATTCAGGAGTCCTCTGCAAAACAAGAAGCTAGTACTACATCTTTTGCCGATATGGTGAAAAAGGGGTCCAGCAGTTATGTTCGTCCAAACAAACTTAGCTCTGTTGCGATTTTTCCTTGCGACAACTCTAAGACCAGTGACGAAACCAAGAACATGGTCCAAAATATTATCTGCCCTGGTGACATGAAGCTGAAAGTGCGCGGCGTACGCAAAATTGGAAAGGGAGGTTTAATAATTAGCACTGAAACTAAGGACGACCTAGAAAAACTCAAGCGAACAGTCCAAACTGCTTCGTCAGTGCTGACCGTCGACGAACCTCGAAAGCGCAAACCTCGCATCATTGTTATTGGCGTGCCCACATCAATGGCCGAAAATGAGGTTTTTAAATGTATCTATGAGCAAAATGTAGCCGACAAACTGCCCATGTCACTAGATACATTTATGACTTCATTAAAACTAAGCCACAAATCTGGAAGGAAAGATGCTGAGCACTGCAATTACATAATAGAAGTAACAGCCATTTTACGCAAAGCCCTCATCACTCAAGAACGATTATTTATTAATTGGACGTCCTGCCCAATACGAGACTTCACACTGGTAACAAGATGTTACAATTGTCACCAGTACGGTCACGCGGCCAAGACATGCAAGGTCGCTACGACCCAAACAAAGACTGCCCAAAGACAGCCGCTGACCCAAAATGTGCCACATGTTTACATTTTAAGAAACCAGCCAACCACAAGACGGGAGACGCAGTGTGTCCAGGCAAAATAGCTGCTGAATATAGATATATAAACTCGGTAGACTATGAAGGCGCCTAAGAGTGTGACATATTACTTTATAGGAGTAGCTTACGCATAATTGATTATTGTTAACTAGATTTAGAACGTATGATAATATAGGCTAAATAGAAAACTAAGTATCTTTAGATTGAATAAAATCAACCGTAAGTATTGTATGTTTGCGCGGAATTGCTTAATGCATTTAGATAATAAACATTTAGTCAGCAAAATAATCCGCATCAACGCTGTTATTACTTTAATGCTACGTAGGAATTAATTTTAGTACTTTAGACTGTTAATTTATTTATAACTATAATTAGAATTATTTATGAACTGTCTAGCCTGAGACACAGGTTTAACCTAGTTCAGGCAAATGTGCAACTGTGCTCTTCTAATTTTAATGCTATATTTGTTGTAAATGTGTTCCTTATTATGAAGAAATAAATTTGATTTGATTTGATTTGATTTGATTCCAAAAATCTACCTAAATCAAAACTTTGAGCATAATTCAAGTAAGTAACAGGAGACCCCTTTCATAGAGAGAGGTCTGTGACCTAGCAATGTGAACATTACAGGTTGATCATTCTTAAAGGAGATACTATTTGAAAATAAAATTAAAAATTATGAAAAGAAAATTGAAATTCGGCTGGCGTGTTATCTTCTGTGCAAGTAGAGCTGGTTCACGTTAGGTCGGTCCGACAGTTTACCGTTGACCGACTCTCGGGTGTTACTGTTCACACTAGACGCTGCCGAACCCGCTCTTATGCTTAACAATAAAAATTGGAGTTAGCTCTTCGGGATCAAAAATGGTCAGTAGACCTCTGTTTGGGAACCACTGGTCTAGGAAGTGCGGTGAACGTACCGCGGCGCGGGCGCAGGCGCAGGGGTGGGGGGGGCGCGTCCGCGGCCAATTAGACGATAGCATCGCAAGGTTAATGAAATGCCCTCCGAACAAGGATACAGTTACGGCTTTTACTAAGTATTATATTTTGTGAGTTATACGCTGGGAGGATTGTTCCTGGACCTCCAGTGTACCGGAATGTAAGGAGTAATAGGGAGATGAAAATCTTGTGGAATTAATTATCGTTTCTATGCTCAAAGTATGAAGAAACTTGTATCATAGAATTCAAAGACGAGTAATAAGTTGTTGATAACTACATAATTCATACACCACTCGCTTTGTTGTTTCTTAAAATACAGTCAGGTTTTTAAAAAGTGTAAACAACGCAGTTAAAGCTGGCTTACTATTTAATTACTGATTCACTACGTATAGAGAGCAAAATTCATCAACGAAAGTATTTATTTTTCCTGTCTACATTTTGAATGATGTAGACATCAGACAAGTCTAATTTGTCATAGTCAGTCAATCAAAGTAACATGATGAACTCACAGTGATATTAGTTACTAATAATCCCATGGTTAGTTGATTACGTGTAATTTTATTATAATTACCATTACGATGAGTACTGAGGTACTGAGTAATACAACGAGGATGTTATTACTATTATATATATATTTCACCTGCGTAATATTACGTACCTACACGTCGTCGGACCGATTTCGGCCACGGCGGCGGCCTATCTTAGCAGATACTGTGGCAGATACTGCGTAGGAGATAATATTATGGAGCACAAGTGTGTGCGCAGGCATCACGGGTACTCTCATAGTCCGACGGGACGGCAATCTGACATGACCGGAGAGAGATCAAGTGCAGGACCAACGGATTAACGTGCTGTCCAAGGCACGGGGGTATTAAACCCCGAACTGCCACTTGAAATTCTAAAAGGAAAACCCAATACCACTTTTGTTCCGACCTGGGTATCGAACACACGACCTCACGCTCGGGAGTCGCGCGAGACCAACGGGGCTTAAATTATACCAAGGAAGAGAACATACTACCGGCTAGAAAATATCCTATATCCTAACTCAGGTCACAGTCTTCTAGGAACTTAAAGGAATGGACAACAGACAGACAGAATTTCATATTTATATACAAGTATATATGGTCAGAATGGATTAGTCTTGAGTTTTAATGTGGGAATGTTTCTAGACTTCAAATATAGCTTAGTAATAATTTAAAGAACGCTATCTATCTATTACCTTTCAATTTATGACTAATATCCACCTATCTAGCTAACATCTAGTTTTTGGCGAAACCCATTAATATTCTTGTAATCCTTATCTGCCATTAGTATCATAATTATCTAGTTTATATTTATTATTTTCTATTTAATATCGAAAGCTTCGTGGGAACATTAGCAACCAAAAGTTACAGAAAATCTAAAATAATACACAATCATCTAAGTAAACCCAGCCCTAAGAGTATGAGGCTAGCCTTGCAGAATACCGAAACGTATCAGTTTCACTCCAGTTGAAGTGACCAGCTTTGAAAACGATTCACTCTTATTCCAGGCGCCTGTTTTTCATAATATATTATTTTGTATTGTTTTCAGAAAATTTATAAGCGTAGGCCTATTGTAAGGAGTCGATCACCTGCCGTGTCTATAAGAAAGACCATAATATTTATCTTTCAGGCGAAGGAGTTTATCTCATGGTAATCCAAGGCATAATGGAATAGTTTTGTTGTTAATACAGTTAAGACGATAACCATAAATGTCTAACAAACATTTAACAGGTTTAGAAGACCGCACGGCCGTGACAAACGAGAAAATTAAACGTTAGCGTGAAGAACATGGTCACCAGCTATATACGAGCAACCTTGCACCTCATCGTATCTCTTAACTTATATCTATCACTTATCAGACAACGCCGCGGTATGCTGCTAACATTAACTAAACATTCTACTTCACCCAAAAATCTTTGAACCTGTGACCCGAAGCTCTAAATCTGCGCCTGCACACCGAGCGCGTGGGCGTCACAACAGACATGCGCATTCTAAACTATTAGTGCAACAATTAATTGTCCGCGTATCACGCTATGCAGCCAGCGACATCATCAAAGGTGGAGGTCACATGATATACCGCTCGATACATTTAACATGCCCGATAGATTTTAACGATAAAATGGAGATATAAAAGTGATTCCTGTGTTGTGTCACTGACTCCAACAGTTTGTGGTGAATAATTTAATTCAACGAGTTCTGACATTTGACCTCGTGTTGCCATTTATAATATTTGGGAAGTGATCTCATTGGTAGAATGTGGCAGGTTGTGATAAGCATGACCATGGGATTTAGGCTAACGAACTTCAAATATTTCTACGACTTCACACCTTGTGTTGGAAATATTAGTTGTACAGCTTATGGGAATGCTCCATAGTGAAGCCACCTGTTCTAAGATTCTGATTTGCAAAGTGTCATCATCTCAATTTTATTTTTCTAATTTATAATTATGAAAGTAACATAATCTAGATGAGACAAAAGATAATTATCTAGTACCTAATTTACTAACGTGGTAAAACTTTCAAAACGTTAGGTTAGTTAATTCTATCCATGGTTTACATTAATTATTATTCTTTACATTAAGTGCACTTTTTTGTTTCTTAGGTACTTCATAATAAAAACTTTTTCAAAAAAAATGTGACCGCCTTCAAAAACAACCACAAAAAAAGGGTAAAATAACCTACAAAACTTTTCTTTCGGAAGTCGGTGACTTTTTTTATTAATTTCACTGTCTCTTTTGCCACCGACTTCCGAAAGAAAAGTTTTGTAGGTTATTTTACCCTTTTTTTGTGGTTGTTTTTGAAGGCGGTCACATTTTTTTTGAAAAAGTTTTTATTTTACTCTTTTTAGTTTAAATATTCAACCAAAATTCTTGTCAAATACATCATTTTCTTACATGTGCACTAGAATTTTGTAATCCGTAGCACCGGTAATAATATCGTTAACATCTCTTTCATTCGTTCCCTAACTCAAAAACTACTGAACTGATTTTGATGAAATTTGCAGTATTCCCTAAGTTGGACGATACTTAGTACAACAAAAAAAGAATTACTTAAATCGGACTTGTAGTTCCGGAGATATGCGAATACAAACATAATTTTCTTACTTGAGGAGTTGTACCTTCCATCATCAGCTCAGTTACATGAGATGATGATTTCCATACGCAAGTACTTGAATTACTTCATAAGATATGCAAAAAACGATGTGTCAGCTAATAAAATTTGAGGGTTGCCCTCGATTTCTCTAAGTTCCAATCATCAGATCCTGAAATGGTGACAATGGGACCACACGGGAAGTACCAGCTTTCGAATAAAAAAACAATCATGAAAATCGGTTCACCCAGTCGCAAGTTATGAGGTAACAAACATAAAAAAAAAAAAAAAAAAAATACAGTCGAATTGATAACCTCCTCCTTTTTTTGAAGTCGGTTAAAAAATGCGCGTGAACTTCATCAAAGACTTGTTTATTACTCACAGTTCATCTGTCTGCGAATTCAACGAATATTTCTGGATTTTTCTAAGGAAAAGAGAGCCAAGTTTATCGTTACAGAAAATATTTTTCTATTTCTATAATCACAATAATTCTTAGATATTTATCTCAGCATACAAATAGGTACAAGAGGAACATGAATTAATGTGCCGATCCGGTGAGCAGAGTGTAAACTAACATAAATATAGTGACCCGACGGTTATAATAGACGACGCAGCGATACAGATGAGCCATAGATGAGTGTATCTACATAGATAACGATATCGACTCATTTCAATAAAATAAAGTACCTTCAACCACACTCTACCTACTAGAACAATTTCACTTCGAGAGTACCCAAATTTCCTTGCAATAAAGGCGATTTTCGTAGATGAGTTTACTGCTAATGTTCGGTTGAGTGTATGCAAGAGTGCGCACGCGCAGGGGGCATCGATAGCCGAATTTATGTGAGCAGTTGACACCGCGCAGAGCGCAGTGGTCGCGTGTATTTACATGAGCGTCGTTTATCATGAAGAAATTAGTTAAACGTTCAGACGTGGGCGGGACATTTTTTTTAGCGTGGTAAAATCATCAAATGAGTCCTCCAACCCCGGGCAGGGCGGGAGGGACTGTCAGACTTCTACTGACTAAAATCCACGGTGTCCTTCATAGCCTGTTACGTTCCGGGGTTACGGTTAGGGAATAATCCCGCGACCCCGGCAGGCTTTGGCCCTCTGAGAGGGGGGCCCCGTCATTATGCTGACGCTCTTTGAGGCGCGCGTGGGACACAACGCGCCGTCGACCCGGGCATGGTCCTTGGTCGGGCAGCGAGTTGCCCTTTACTCGCTGCCCGCATGCCCGCGCCTACGGTGGCCGGAGATCGTCGCGCGACGTCCGTCGCCGTGGGCGTCCTACACCGCGGTTGGGGCGGAGGGAGGACTCTGTCCTCTCTCGCTCGCGGCGCGCCTCCTCCTTCGCGAGCATTACTGCTTCGCAGAAGGAGGCGACCGCTTCCCACTCCGTCTCGCCCCGCAGCATGGCCGAAACCAATGTTGGGCGCGAGAGGTCTCCGCCTATCGCAGCCGTGAGGACACGTCGGTGCGCCGCCCAAGCTGGGCAGTCCTGCACCGTATGCTCCACCGTGTCCTCCGGGCGATCTTCGCAGTGATGACACCCAGACGTATCCTCCTTCCGCATTAGACACAGGTACCTCCCGAAGCACCCGTGCCCGGTGAGGACCTGCGTCAAAAGGGGTCTGCCTCAAAGAGGGGTCTTACCGCCGCAATTGCGGCGTGCCCGAACGTGGGCGGGACATGCGACGGGAATGTCGGAGCAATGATGGGAATCAAGGAAAGAAGTAATGTGTCATCGAAGTCTTAGATACATAATGAAATGCATCATGTTGGTAATTTCTTGGAAGTAGGGGCGTGCGTGCCAGGAGTACACCTTGGCTCCTCGCCGCATGTCGCCTGCTTGTCGACATTAACCATGGAGTTTCGTGCCGGTTCTTCTCCATGAAAACGTCAAAACCATCCCGAACTGTACCAATTTTTCGACGTTTTGCAAGAGCCCAGTAAAATACTCGTAATTTATTTTTATGATTTTTGTTTTTGACTTTCTACAGATTGTACTTCGATGAGTGTGCTCAAGAAATTCATGATCTCGTCTCAACGTCACTACCTTATTGCTATTCCACCAATTCTCTTCCAAACGTATTCCATAATACGCAAAAAAATGGGATATCTCTCTTAAATTAAGTTTGTTTTTGAAAAGGCAAACAAACCAAATCTCTCCAAAGTTGGAGTGAAAAGGCTTATTCTGGGTAAGTTCACTTCATCATCGACTCTCGTTCTCTGAATAAAACTAGAGTTTACAGTAAACTTCAGAACATTCAAATAAAATGTTAAACACCGACATACTACAAGTTATATTTCAGAATTCAGTCCTAATGCCTATTTGCTAGAAACTGAGCACAAACCCAAACATCGAGGCTCCACTCAGAAAATAAAGAAATTATTCTTATTGATTCTAACAGCGATTACCCTGTATAATCATCTGCTAATATATTTCACTGACTACCTATTTTAAGAATTATTATTAACTGTCTAATTTCCTTCTGTGTTCACCTTGGTTATAAAAAAACTTTTTCCAAAAAAATGTGACCGCCTTCAAAAACAACCACAAAAAATTGTAAAATAACCTAAAAAACTTTTCTTTCGGAAGTCGGTGACTTTTTTTATTAATTTAATTGTCTCATTTGCCACCGACTTCCGAAAGAAAAGTTTTTTAGGTCATTTTACACTTTTTTGTGGTTGTTTTTGAAGGCGGTCACATTTTTTTGGAAAAAGTTTTTATTTTACTCTTTTTAGTTTAAATATTCAACCAAAATTCTTGTCAAATACATCATTTTCTTACATGAGCACTAGAATTTTGTAATCCGTAGCACCGGTAATAACATCGTTAACATCTCTTTCATTCCCTATATCAAAAACTACTGAACCGAATTTGATGAAACTTACAGTATTCCCTAAGTTGAACGATACCCAGTACAACAAAAAAAGAATTGCTTAAATCGGACTTGTAGTTCCGGAGATATGCGAAGACAAACAAAATTTTCTTACTTGAAGAGTTGTACCTTCCATCATCAGCTCAGCTACATGAGATGATGATTTCCATACGCAAGTACTTGAATTACTTCATAAGATTTGCGAAAAACTATGTGTCAGCCAATAAAATTTGAGGGTTGCCCTCGATTTATCCAAGATCCAATCATCAGATCTTGAAATGGTGACAATGGGACCACACGGGAAGCACCAGCTTTCGAATGAAAAAAGAATCATGAAAATCGGTTCACCCAGTCGCAAGTTATGAGGTAACAAGCATAAAAAAAAAAAACAGTCGAATTGATAACCTCCTCCTTTTTTTGAAGTCGGTTAAAAATAACTCTAGTGTGAATCACACTTCTAGGTCTGCTTATACCGACATGTCTGATGTCGGTATAAGCAGATGGATTATGCTTAATTTATAACAAGTATTAAAAATGACAAATCAGTTTTTAAAATATGAAACTGAATTTGTACAAAAAGCCCAATTAAACAAATGACTGCTTGATCCTGCTTTATATCAAAACAAAAAATAAAATTTTAATGTAGTTTCAAATTAAATTGACACGGATATAAAATGTTTTCATCTCAAAACGGCTTAATGGATGGCTTTTGTAAAAAAAAATAACAAGAGTAAATACAAGATTTATGCAAATCAGCAAATAAAACGGTACAACAGAGCACAAAAACTAAATTATGACTTCAACTTAGGATGTTTGACTTGTTTTAATCAAACATCGTTTTAATTAAAGAACGTTGATAAATTAGGTCGGCAATTTGAAAGCATACTGAATAAGAGTATAAGAAAATGTTAATAATAGTCAATTAAAAGATTTTGTTTCTCTCTCTGAAGTTTCCAACAAGACATTTGTTTAAGAAGTAGGTACCTATTCAGTATTCTTGTTGAGATGCAGTCTTAGCGGGACCGTCTCTAAACTTGACACTGGTTTTTAGTCAGTAAGAGTCTGATAGTACCTTCCACTCCACTCAGCCTGGTAGGACTCATTTGATGATACAGCGAACCAAAAAAAAAACAGGCAATAACATTCACTATCCAGACTAAGCAGCAACAGTTAATCAATCATTTTGATCTTATACATGTATCTACCAAAGCCTGATACAGTACATTGTGGCTTATAAAATGAATCCCGATAATTTCCCGAGATATAAAACGCCGCCCCGGGTTGATAGATCGCGACTTCGCACGCGATGTAACCCGACCACTTCTTCACTTGTGTTTGCAAATATTATCACATTCCAGCCGCGACTGTACCCGAGCAGGTCCGGAGTGATCCTCCGGAGCACATCTGCTCTCTCTTATCCTCTTATTTACTATATTACAGACACGCACGTTTGCCTCTTATCCCCGACATATTTATTAAACCAATTATATGTAAAGGGACTGTGCTCTCCGCGGTCCAAATATTCGGATTATGCAGATCAGCTGGTGGCCTGTGACCCTCGAACATTATCTGTGGCGGCTCGGGAAGCGGGTAAATGGAAGCCATGTTTAATTTACGATATACTTACTTACTGTTACATTCTTTTAGTTACGTAATGTGGAGAATGAATGTGTTTTCCGGTTCCGGGCATTGAACTGACAAGACGTACGTTATCGATCTCCGCGCTAATTAACGAAAAATTGTGCAAATTAGTGTTTTTATCCGGGTTACGACCCAAAATTGCCGACTAGAACAAAATACAAAGAAGATCATGAACAAAACACAGTGAAAATTAACCTAATGAGAAAAAATTATAACAAAAACTGTTAGAAGATAACCTAAAAAAAGTGCAAAATCATAGACTAAAGTGAAGTTAGCAATTCAAGAGTGTCAGTGGTACCAGTAAAATCAAACTAATCTGTCAAGTGACATTGACAGGAGCGTTGATAACTCACATTTACAGTGTTGCCACAACGGTGAAATCTCCCGTAAAAAATGGAGAAAAAAGATATGGAGTGGCTACTAAAAATGCTAGATGAGAAACTGAATAACCAAACTCTTATCATTACAAAGTCTGTAACCAGTAATGTAATGGAGGCACTAGACGAGAAATTGAGATGTATTACGGAAGAAAATAATATCTTAAAAACAAAAGTATCTGAACTTCAACTTGAAGTAAACTACCTGAAAAATGAGAAAAGGAAAAACAACCTGGTGTTTTTTGGAGTGGAAGAAAAGGGAAAAACCGAAGGCGAACTTGTCGACTGTATAAAAGAGGCCATAATAGACTCAGGAACATACTTTGAGAGCAATGAAATTGGTAATGTTTATAGAATTGGGAAGCAAACCAAAAACAAAAATCGACCTGTCGTAGTTTCTATCACCACTTTGTGGAAAAAACATATCATTCTACGAAACAAGTCAAAACTTCCCCAGGGAATATATATCATGGAAGACTTTTCCAAAGAGGTGCTAGAAAAAAGAAAACAACTCCAGGCACAGGTTGAAGAAGAAAAGAAGAAAGGAAACAAAGTTTTCATAAAACAGGATAAATTAGTGGTGAAGAAAAACAAAGAAAACAATCCAGAAAGCGGAAAAGAGAAGAATCAGGGTCTCCAAACTCTTCAAATCAAAAGAAGACTTTAACTTCTACCCCAAACCAACAAACCAACCCCAAACCCTTAGGGAAAGACTTAATAAGACCTAACATACTAAATTACGTTGAACGGGGAAGGTCTAACTCCCTATCGGAAATCCCAAAAAACTCATAAACGGCATTGATACCCGGAACCAAAATGTCACAACCATAATTAAACCAACTTTTTATAAAAGCACCCCAATCCGGCCGGTCACCGTGGGGGAAGAAGACTATTACCCCCCTCCAAGATTAATGAAGAAACCTAAGAAACACATGGATATAGAAACTAGCGAACACAAAAACATAATATATATTGCCACCTTGAACACTCTTTCCCTAAGAACTAACGAAAGTCTATCAGAGCTGATGACAGCACTGTCAAAGGTAAACTGGTCAATAATAGGATTAAGTGAAGTTCGACGCCTAGGCGAGAGTATAGAGGATCATGGAGATTTCATTTTCTACTATAAAGGAGATACTCCGGGGCAGTATGGGGCAGGATTTTTGGTTGATAAAGAACTCGGCGCATCTATCGATGAATTTATCGGCATATCGGAACGTATTGTTATACTCAACCTAAAAATGTCCAACAAAGAAATGTGGTCAATCATACAAATTTACTCTCCAACTGAGCAATCCAGCAATGCAGAAATTGATACTTTCTACGCTACATTAACAACCGCAATAAAAGAACACACTTACAGCAACTTAATAGTGATGGGCGATTTTAACGCACGAACAGGAAGAAGAGTGGACGGAGAAGAGATGATACTAGGCCCGTACTGCTCAGGAAAAAGAACAAGGAACGGCGAAAAACTTATACAACTGGCACACGAAAACAACTTAAAAATACTCAATAGTCTGTATAAAAAACGCGACAACAACAGATGGACATGGATATCTCCCGATGGCCGCCATAGGAATGAGATTGACTATATCCTTACAAACAAAAGCAAAGAATTCCAGGATTGTCGAGTCATAAACAGTCTCAACTTCAACAGCAACCATAGAATGGTCAGAGCCAAACTACTACAGATCAATAAGGCACAGAAAAACAGACCATTCAAGATAAAACCACCTAAAACCATCACGCCACAGATAACCGAAAAACTAAATAAAGAACTGCTACATTTCATAGAAAAGACAAAGGATCTAGATGTACAAAACAAATATAATAAGTTTGAAGAAATTATGAAAAATAATAAAATTACCGAAAATAGAAATGGAAGAAACACGATGGGATGGCTGACGAACGAGACAAAGAAACTTTTGGAAACTAGAGGTGAATTATTATCTTCGGCTGAAAAGACTAAAGAAACTAGAAGCAAAATAAGTGAGATAAGTAAAAATATAAAATTAAGCATGAGAAAAGACCGCCAAAGACACAGACTGGAAATACTAGAGAACTGTATTCAGAAAACGGGAGGCGTCAAAAAAGCAGCCAAGAAACTGTCAGATAAAACAGACTGGATACCTAATCTCTTAGACAAAAACATGAAACGAAAAACAAGGCGCCAAGAAATTATGTCAATAGCCACTAACTTTTTCCGAAACTTGTACTCCATGAAAAACAGAAGCGAACAGATCACCTTGGCTGGTGGAGAAGAAGTACCAGAAATATTACCTGCAGAAGTGGAGAAAGCTATAAAAACCCAAAAGAAAGATAAAGCTTCCGGGTCAGACGGCATCAGTAATGAACTCCTCAAAGAGAACATTGAAAACATTATTCCGATTCTTACCTACCTTTTCAACGAAGTGCTAGCTAGCGAGACAATACCTGAGCAATGGTCAACTTCAACGATAATACTGCTACACAAAAAAGGAGACAAAAACAACATAAACAACTACAGGCCTATTAGTCTAATGTCAAACATATACAAGGTATTCGCCAAGATAATCCTCAACAGACTAACTAAAACATTAGATGAGAACCAACCGAGAGAACAGGCCGGCTTCAGGAGCGGATACTCAACACTGGATCACATCTATGTTGTCCGACAAATATTTGAAAAGGGCAGAGAATATAACACAACCTTCTATTGCTGCTTTGTGGATTATAGCAAGGCGTTCGATTCTTTGGAACATGAGAAGATCTGGCAAGCCCTTGAAAATCAAAATGTAGAACATAAATACATTAGGATTATTAAGAAAGTTTATGATAGCAGCAAAGCCAAAATTAAACTAGAAAAGGAAGGAAAGGAGATAAGAATCGAAAGAGGGGTACGCCAGGGTGACCCAGTTTCACCTAAACTGTTCACAGCTGTTCTGGAAGAAGTATTCCGGCAACTAGATTGGGAGAAATGCGGTGTACAAATAAATGGCGAATACCTCTCGCACTTGAGATTTGCAGACGACTTAATTATCTTCGCACAGTCAGGAGAAGGACTACAAATCATGCTGAATGATCTGGATAGAGAAAGTCGTAAGGTGGGATTATCTATGAATACAGAAAAAACTAAAGTCATGACAAACGGGAACCAAACACCAATTTGTGTCAATAACAACAAAATAGACTATGTAGACGAATACATCTATCTAGGCCAGACCATCTCTCCTGTAGACCTTACCTCAAAAGAAATTAATAGACGAATTGGCAATGCATGGAAACAATTTTGGAATTTAAAGGAAGTCATGAAAAATCAAGACATGAGCATGTGTATTAAACGAAAACTTTTCGATACATGTATACTGCCTGTCCTTACGTACGGCTGTCAAACCTGGGCACTCAATAAAAACCATGTTATGAAACTTGAAACTTGCCAAAACGCTATGGAAAGAAGCATGATGGGAAAGAGACTTTCAGATAGAATAAGAAACATCGACATAAAGAAATGTACAAGAACAAAGGATGTAACAGTAACTATCAGAAAGCTCAAATGGAAATGGGCAGGACATACCATCAGAGGCAAAGAGAAGTGGACGAAATGTGTAATGCACTGGTTTACAAGCCATAGAAAACGGAAACGAGGGAGGCCACCAAGAAGATGGGTGGATGAGATAAAAGCCATAGCAGGTGGTGGCTGGACAACAACGGCCAATGACAGAGAAAAATGGAGACAGTTGGGGGAGGCCTTTGCCAACAAAGGCACACAGACAGGTGTAAACTAATTAAATAATAACAATCAAAATTATTACTATTGCAAATTTAAATAAATTACTATTAAATTATTAATTAATGTTAAATGTAGAATTTGTAGAATCAAATTGAATTAAAATGCAACTTATATTATTATTATTATAAGGGAATGTAATGTTGTATGTCTGAATAAAGGCTAATATTATTATTATTATTAATGTGGAGAATAGTTCGGAAGAATTGAGAGGTCACATGAGCACGTCTTTGTTAAGTTTGTTAGTTAAGTTTCTTTAATCGATTGTTTTAAAGAAACTTAGGTATGTATTCATTTACAACTGCATTTATTAGTCAAGATGCAGTTTACAATTTAATTTTATCATTCCATTATAAGTTTTGTTTCTTTTAATTGCAGCCATATCCAATATGAATAAATTTTATAACTTTTGCAATTTAATCTTACAATAGTTATCTCTAAACGCACACAAGTTATTGTCACAGTTTTATTTCGCGATCATTAAATTTTGATCACGTCAAGTGTCAGTGACAATGAACATAAAATACTAAATGTCTGCAAAAGGTTACATTACTTAACACTCACTAAATAAGGAGCGACAAGGTTTTGACAGTCATCTCAACAGTGTGAGATACTAACAGTGCACGTAAATCAAAGTGAATATCTCCATTTGTGAAGCGACCGCCTAATTCATAGCATGTTGTAAGTGGTGGAAACATACGACGTTATAAAAGGAGAGTACACACACGATGCAATTTAAATAATAGACGAACAGATGTCGGTTTAAAACCTGTCCAAAATTAATATTCCTTTTTATGTAGACAATCCGGGGTGTGAGGTTAACGACCGAACAAATTATAGAAAATAAATATATTACTTTTTTCCGATTCGCAAAAATGCTTAATGAATATTTTTTATCTATTTAATGGTCTTGTTATAGATTTTCGATATGTCCCAGACCAATTATTGTATTTATTTGCAATTAATTATCTGGCCATCTATATTCATGCAGTAAACTCAGAGAAGTATTTACATAATGAACTCGAGATGAATGTGGTTTTTATTTAATAAATAAACCCACACAATTTACTACATTTCGTGACTCATTCCCTAAATATACTCAGATTTGCATAACTAGTTTATATTTAAGCTGTGAAAAAGAGCATTAGTTTACATATTATATTGACCTTAGATTAGTTCTAGAAACAAGCAGCAAGGAAACGCAAATGGTGTCTGATAGGTGCTACATACTACTTACAGAATTTATTGAGTTTATACAACGCACATAGTTCGACAGTACTGACTTTACAATTAGCTGTATCACTCAACAACATCAGCATAACTTCTTCACAAGCATTATCGTGATCGTCCGACCGTTAGCAGCTTACTTTCAGGATTAAACTTGGGAGGAACTATCAAAGTTCATCAGTTCCCTGGGTATACAATAATACTCGAATGATTTATCATTAAACCGCCTTGAAAACTGACTCATCTACCTACATATTATGTCGCGCCCGCCGTGTTTCTTCAACTCGTATGTTTTCTTGGAGTGTTCTTCAACATTACGTAAAAGAATGTCAATAGTTCTCTATCCGTATGTTATCAGCTGGTAGATCAACGACGGGGGATGGCCGCAGCCTCGCGGTCTATACTGGACAGTCGGCCATGTTGTGCAACAACAACAATGGCAGCTAATGTGATTGGAAAGTAAACAATTTGGTACCGATGCGAAGTGCGCGAAAGTAACGTACCTTGGAATACACTCAGTATTATTAGTTCGATAATAATCAAATATTCCGAAAAACTCTACATGATCAATAATACTTGATAGTCCATCTGACAGCTGTGACATTCCAAAAGAATTTGCTGTAAAAAAGCAACTGAAAAAACTCTCCAGCAACGCAAAAATAATAATTGATGTACTAAGCTAGAAGCGCCAATGACCCACGTGTCGGTGGATTATGCGTAATGTTTTAAGGCGCTGTGCCGTGATCCAAACTCCTAAAACCTAATTAGATTTCAGTAATGTGTCCCGACATCCAAATGATAATATATCATTGAACATTATTTGCAGTAGCTATCAGCAATTCAGCAGTAAACTGTGGGGAGCAAGCTAAACTGCGCCTGCGCCGGGAAGCCACAGTTAAAGTGCTCAGCCACTATCCTGTAATGCATAGATAGACAATGAAAGATACAGATGGTGAGCTGCAGTGGAATAAAGGGAATGTCATAAGAACAACTACACGTAGATTTATAAACATTATGATTTCGTAAGACATTTTCAGCAACAGTTAAGTGCTACAGACCAGCCATCACTGTGCTGATGCAGGACAATATCCACGGCTTCTGATACAGAATATAATGTAAAAAGAAAAAAAAACTAAATACGTATGTCGTATACAAAATTTTGTGTTCTATTATATCTTTCGAAATTTACGCAAATTCAGGCTTAACCAATAAATAAGCATTGAATTAATGAATAACTTTGTAATGTAATCAAATGGTTCAGTAGTTTATTAACATATAAAGTTACACAGTAAGTCACGCGCACATTACATCGACAGTCGCTACATAAATAGTGCTCATCGATTATATCTGATTATAATATCGAGAATTAAGATACGGATGATATTCCAGCGATTAACATAACTTCAATATTTGTTTTCATTATGAGGAGATTATCTTAATAAAATATGGGCCTTAATTGTGTGTATTTTTTGTTTTAAACGCCATTTATCTGCAGGGATTAACCTGCAGGTTACACGTATTAAATACAACATTGATGTAAGTAGTAATTCGTTTAATTTACACAAGTTGTAATAAACATAATTATTTGATCTTTGGTCCTACTAAAAATTCCGTAAATATGCCGTTATGAATATTATAATGAAGTCAAAAGTGACTTGATACCACCCTACCAGCTATAGTAAAAATATTATTGTAGGCTTTCGCATACCTTGTCAATCTCATTTTAACAGGTTATAGAAATGATATTTGGGTTTATAAAAAGCAAGCGTCATTTGTTTGGGACTCAACGAATATTACCAAATCACTCAGGCAACTAATCATGGACCCAAATAAAATGCTGTAGATAAATTTAAAGTAGATTCAGTCAGGAAGTATCAGATACCACCCTGATACTTCCTCAACTTATATCTTATATTTAAAGTCTATTTATAATTTGAACCAGTTTAAGCATCGACTTAAGTCATAATTATCTCATAGAAAAATGCTATTACACACTGGATGAGTTTCTTTGTGACACTTATAATTAGATTGTTACGGGCTCTTATAAGCTGGCATTATTTTTACTATCTATCTATTCTATTCTATCTATCTATCTATACATATAATAAAACTGTAGAAAAATAATTTTTGTACATTAAAAAAAAACTCAAAATATATAGCCAGCGTGTAGAATATATAATAGAATATACAATAGAACCCATTTCTAGCATTTTTAGAATTTTTGTCTGTTTGTCTGTTTGTATGTTTATTTGTTCGGGCATCACGTAAAATGTACGAAAGTGACGTAGATAACTTTAATACATAACGACTGACCGTAACTTGAAGTAACATTTAGTTTTTGTTTCATTGAAATCGGATCAGTCTATCAAAAGATATTTGAATATAAAGTGTTCCAGTAAAACTACGGTCAGTTTACACCGATACACGCAGCTCGCAGTTCAGTAGCGCGATCTAGCTTGGAATAGAAAAACAACATATTATTGAAATATGGTGTGGACTGGAGTGGTTTGGAGTGGAGTGGAGTGGAGTAGAGTAGAGTAGAGTAGAGTGGAATGGTATAGAATGGGATGGAATGGAAAGAAAGAAAAGGTTTTTATTTGACTCACACTAGAATGGGATGGAAGCGGATGGAGTGGGATGGAGTGGGTTGGAGTGGGATGGAGTGGGATGGAGTGGGATGGAGTGGGATGGAGTGGGATGGAGTGGGATGAAGTGGGATGGAGTGGGTTTGAGTGGGATGGAGTGGGATGGAGTAGGATGAAGTGGGATGGAGTGGGATAGAGTGGGAGGGAGTAGGATGAAGTGGGATAGTGTTGGACGGAGTGGGATGGAGTGAGATGGAGTGGGATGGAGTGGTATGGAGTGGGATGGAGTGGGATGGAGTGGGATAGAGCGGGATAGAGTGGGATGGGGTGGGATGGAGTGGGATGTTGTGGGATGGAATGGGATGGAGTGGGATGGAGTGGGATGGAATGGGATGGAGTGGGATGGAGTGAGATGTAGTGGGACGGAGTGGGATGAAGTGGGAAGGAGTGGTATGGAGTCGGAAGGAGTGGGATGGAATGGGATGGAGTGGAGTGGGATGCAGTGGAATGGTGTGAGATGGAGTGGGATGGAATGGGATCGAGTGGGATGGAGTGGGATGGAGTGGGCTAGAATGGGATGGAGCGGGATGGAGTGGGATGGAGTCAAATAGAGTGGGATGGAGTGGTACGGAGTCAAATAGAGTGGGATGGAGTGGGATGGAATGAGATGGAATGGGTACTCTAATTAAGTAGCAATTGAATAGTACCGCCTTTGAACGATAGGCGGCGTTTATCACAAACACGTCAAATAGTCTAGAAAAATCGAAATAAATTCTAAATATAGGGTTTATATGAAAACGATATGATTTATAAAAAACCTGGCGAGAATTAAGCGCTTCGCACAAAAAAATACATTGTTAAATTCCGACATCCACGCGAACGAAGTGGCGGGCACAGCTAGTTGTGAATAAACTTTATGATTTGAATTTGTATTTGAAATGGTAGACTTGTCTATGATGTTTTAATTGTTGACATCATCTTCATTTTCGATACAATGTAAAAATTGTTTGGAAATAAATAAATGAAATAAATGAATGAAATGAACTAAACTACTCTACTTAAGTCTAACTAATATCTAACTCGTTATCTTGAAGATTCTGCATATTCCAGGTAGGCCTCAGATTAATGACATTTATTTAATCTGAGAGGTAGGTAGGCTAAAACAGACACAGTTGAACATCACTATTGTACGGGAACATTTGTCATACGCCACCTACACAATGGCAGTCACTATCTTAACAAAGTTAAGTAACTATAAAAGCTCACTAGATAATGAGCTCGTGCGTGCGTCGTGCGTCGCACGTCATGCGTCGAGCATCGTGCTTTCAACTCAATCCATTATGTAAATGAGCCAAAAACAAAGTAATATAATCTGGTACACTATCAGCAGCGACTGTTCGGAGCTGATTACACGGAGCTTCTCAATAGCGCTCATTATGCTCGGGTTCCACGGTGGATCAATTAAGATTGCGCGGGCGCATCTTACGCGGTGGCCTGCGCCCGCGCTCGTTCACACAGAAATATAAGATAGAGAAGGTAAATTTCTGAAAGTATTTCACTTGAAAACTGAGCTGAAACGTATTACATAGATCAACAACACATTTAGGCCCGTATTACAAAACGAAACTCAAGCACTGATCTCTATTTAAAGATTTTAACCAATCAAATGTCTAGTTTTAAGTAATACTAGAGTATTGAGTGAAGTTCTGTAATACGGTCCTGAGTCACTTACCTTGCTAACTCAAACATCGAGTTTGGCGAACCATGCAGTAGGCAGCCCCTGTTTCGCTCTGCAACAAAATATACAATGAACATTAATTTCGACTAATTTTAACCCGTTTTGCATAAAGGCAATAAGATCACTTTTCAGGGGTATATGGCGGTCCAACTGTATTCCCCTTACGAAATACATCCGTAATACTCGTAGGTTAGTTTAAAAAGCATAAATACATTAGTGTCAAAGTTCAATAGAATTGGACACTAAATTGACACTAAATAAAATTTTAAACTTGTTTAACTTCTGGTGAAAGTCGCCCTTAGAGTATTGAAAAATAAACACTTTTTCTTTAATTCGTTTAATATTGACAGAAACAAAACGCTTCGAAATTCGGAACAGACGTGTCTTATCATGATAATGATGAATTCTGACGTAAAGTAAACTGGAACTTTGACATTGTCAAATTGACAAACAAGGAAAAAGTTAGTTCCTTCTTTGTTCACGAGAGGCGCTGTTCTATTTTTCCATACAAGAATAAAAATACTGAAAATACTGAAAACACGCTGTAAACTAAAATAGTGAAAACTCGTCGAGTGAATAATAAAGTGGAACAACGCCTCTGGTGTACGAAGACGGAACTAATTTTTACCTTGAAATTTGTCAATTTGAAAATGTCAAAGTTCCAGTTTACTTTACGTCAGAATAACTAAAAAGTAATGTCAATAAGGCCTCAGGGGGCTTGTGACGTTAAAACTCCTGTAAAATGTTACCGACCGAGTGACGTTTTGTGATTTTTAGAACCATTGTATCTTCGTCAATTTAAGTTTACGTAACAGAAGAAATAATACGATTCAAATTTTTTTTTTGATATGCTTTTATATGACTCCTACATAGCTTGAGCGTATAATATACTACTTATAAAGTTTACCTTCTCGCTTCACTTTTGTAGTGTATCTTGTTGGAGGCTATTAATACACAAGTTATATGGATGGGAGATGTCTCCTATCCCCTATCCCCTGTCCCCTGCACCCCGCACCCCGTACCCCCGGCACATTTAGATTGAGATTTTAGTTTTATTGACCAGCCGAGGATCGCCGTCCACTGTAGTGTAATAGCCAATTCATTTATTCAATGAAAGGGATATAGTTATAAATAAATAGCTCTTGTAACTTTGATCGAGAACGAGATTTGAGCTGTAATTATTATAACTGTTTATTAATGACTTATAATAGTACAGAAAAATTGTCAAAATAAAAAGCTAGTGCTTGAACATTACGCAGTGACTTAATGCCTAAAAAATTAAAAAGAAAACGAGCTATGCCGCTGTTCGCCTATAGACGTTCAACCGATTTATTGAACAATTATTACAACTCTGTCGATTGGTACTTAACTTTGTAGATGTAACCACAAGTTACAATCGAATCAATCGCGTGAGCTGCGATCAATCGACTGACGCTTGATCGACCGCAAATCAGTGAGCGATTTGTGGTCAAACACGATCATCTTACTTTGTATGAGTATTGCTATTGATCTATTCCAATAAAGCTGACTAGATCTTTTAAAATCGTTCTGTCAATAGATTTAAATACGAATAAAAAACAAGAACAGAAAATAAATAAAATATGATCTATATAACCTTTGTGTTATTGGATAAACTTCCGTGTACAAGGCAAGCTGCGCGGGCGCATCGTACGAAGACGGCCGATGATTGCCGAGTCGTGTTCGCCGCGCTGTCATAACAACGTCAAGATCACATAGATCTCATGTTTGAACTGTTCCGACGGATATGTGAGGCATGATCCGTACATTCCAATATTCCACATTTTGTAATCGAAAATTATATAAGGAGTAACACAAGAATTAAAGTTTTTAACTGTTCAGCATGGATAATATGTAATGAAAAGGTACTGCGGGACAAAACTGTGAGTATATTTAACCCGTTAAAGATGCATTCATTGTATGGCAAGAACGCTCTCGAAACATCGTCCTCGGTAGAGTAAGAAGGATTATATTTCAGCTGGTATTTCTTCTCAGTGCCTCTAATCCTTCCACCATGTCAAAAGTACACAGATGATAACTGCGATTGTTATGCATTTTCTTTAAACGAACTCTAAACAGCTGTCGAGTACACAAAGAAGACAGCTGCCAAATATTTGATACCTCACCAACAACACATTGTTGATTATTACCACACATCAAATTATGTTCGTACTGTATTCACACCAGGCGACGTCATAACGCATAAATCGAACCCGGGACCCACCGCGACGCTCTCGCGTTACTCCTGATAGCTTTACCATCTAACCATTGAGCCCAAGGTACAAAGTTATGCGTGTGTTAGGGAAAGCTTATATCGCATCGGATCTCGGAAGTATCGATTATCGCTCGATATCGAGTTGGAATCGATGCGGGGGTTCCGATTAACTTAGAATTGAGTCGTAGTTTATGGTCGTTTAGTTAATGGTTGGGTAATGGGGCGTGGCTTTGTCTATGGTATTCTTGTGTTCGGATGGACGCTGGACATAACCGTTAGGCACGTGATGTATTGACTCAAGTGTCTACGATTAGTCTCGCGTGACACAACAGAGTACGTTGGAAATGGACAGTTTTATGACATAGAAATCGAAGGCATGGTAGACACAATCAACACGAGTGATAGAATACGGATCCTGTCACTAAGATAAGACCTATGTCCCAGTTTTAAGAACGTAGTAAGCTCATAATGCTAACATTCACAGTCCATAACATAACAACAACAGTTAGTGTGTTTCATTGAATTAAGAAGTACTATATCAAATTAAAGCCAGTTCTATTTCAAATATTGCCATTCAATTTAGAAATAATGGTGATTGTAAAATGGATCCAAATAATCGTGACACACTCATAACGAACTAATATCGATTTAACCAATGATCTACAACCCACACAAATGGGTTCCCCATACAGTCACCTCCCGGACTTGAACCCGCGACCACAACTATTGAACCATTGTCGCTGATACGCATCTATTGCCAGCATTATGCTCAGCATTATTGTGGAGATGTTTCGACTGTTCGAAAAGAACTGTAGATGATGGAGATAGGCAAAGTTAATGAGGCGCGCTCCAAACAACGGACAATGGTAACAAAGAAACATTTTAGTTAACCGGTCGATGGTTATCGATAGTTGACGGGTGGCCTCCACCAGATAGTACATGGAGTGATCATACTTCAATAAAAAAAAAATACATATTTGACTTGACACGTGATCCGAATTGACCAACATCTCAATGTGCAGAATTTTGTAAACTGACCGTTTGCAAATGCGATCATGTATTAAGCACAGTCAACCAATACTTAGTAGAAACTTTACATAACACGACAAACAGTAAAGATCGTAATAGATTGATAGCACTTTGGCTTTTGATGCTATAAACCTTGCTCGTAGCTCTTTTTAAGACACTTTTATGATCACTTCATTCGCTTCGTACTCTGTGTCAGTGGTCGATGGCCAGCCGCGACTGTGGCCATATGATCCGAGACACACAGGCTATTGACAACAATGGTCAATCACCGCCGACCTACGAACTGTAGGGAGGTGCCACAGTAAGCAGAGCGGGCTGATGATTCACTGAACGGGACATTGACGAAGAATAAGCGTTTTTTTCTAAAATAAGGAAAGTACTTATACCTTACGCACCTAATCTTACTTCTACAATATCCTACTAAATAATTATAAATGCGAAAGTTTGTGAGGATGTATTAATGTGTATGTGTATGTTTGTTACTCTTTCACGCAAAAACCACTGAACGGATTTGGCTAAAATTTGGTACCCAGATAGTTTATAACCTGAATTAACACTTAGGATATTTTTATCCTGATTTTATGTTCCCATGAGATAATTTTCGAGTTGAAGCGGGTGAAGCCGCTGGCAACAGTTAGTTAAATATTATAAATGCGAAAGTTAGTGATGATGTATGGATGGATATTTGTTACTCCTTCACGCAAAAACTACTGTACGGTTCACAAATCGTTTTATAACCTGGATTAACTTATGTGTATAAGTAGTTTTTGTCACAAGGCATAATCTTCTGGCAACAGCTGGTTGTTAGTGATAAGAAAACAGTGATGTGTTGCATCAGCCACCCACAACCATTGCATGAAATCATAAAAATTATCCGTCAAAGTCAATTCAATTACAGATTTTTGTCAAAATGTTCTGTAGTTTATACAGATAGTTTAGAAGGATTTTTGAAGACGTCTGACACGTCTTCAAAAATCCTTAACCGCTTTGAGTCCCTCTAAGCTCACACCATGACACAGCTGCGATAACATCGCCAAAATGTTTTTAAAGTGCTCTGTGCACTAGCGTTACCAATCATATTGTAACCTTACATAATGTGCTTCACACATTCATAACAATGATGTGTTCATAAGACGAACTTGCGTCATTCACAACTTTTACAGCTTCCAAAGTGATCTGCTACTCTCAAGGCTCCTTGTGATACTTATGGCTAAACAAGCATTTTTCTTTAGCGTGGTAAAATCATCAAATGAGTCCTCCCACCCAGGGCAGAGTGGGAGGGACTGTCAGACTCGTACTGACTAAAATCCACGGTGTCCTTCAATAGCCTTTTACGTTCCGCGGTCACGGTAATTCTTGAGTCCCGCGACCAAGGCTATAGCATAACAGATGCTAGGGAATTCCTACTGTTTGCAGCGTAAGCTTATTATGCTTAATGCCGCCAAAACAACCAACTCCTATGGTTGTTTCGTTAGCATAAGCATCATTTTACCAATTGATGTCATGAAAAATGAACCAATACTTATAATGTACTTTGCACCTAAAATAAATTAATGGTTACAATCACGACAGAATCACCAAACCACATAGTCTGTTATTTTAAGATATAGAATAAAAAAGTGGAGCGACCACCGCTGATCACACGCGGCCCAAATATTCGTCTAAGAGGCATCGCTGTCTGTTTGTCCGTCTGTCCCAATATTTGTGTAGGCCCATAAAAACAGCGTGTAAACGCCATAAGCCGGACAATGGCGGGCTTCACGGGAAGAGGGAGTGTCAACAATTAATATTCGATTACAGCTCGTTTGTCGACGTGGTCTTAAGTGCGGTCCTGCGCAAGAGTGGATGGGAGAATGTTTGGAGATGTTGAATGATCTCGAACGAGTTTCGACGAAGTTTTGTAGTGGGGTGAGGGTAAGTAGTTTGTTTGTCGTCATTGAGATTGCTGCTCACACGGAGTACCTTATATTAGAATAACTGATAGTTTATCTCTGTTCGAAGGTAATTCTAAACTTACCAAGATCAAGAGCAGAATTTTGATACAAATGGCATCATGTTTAATGTTTTGAGCAGAGATATTCCGATATAGGCAGAAGCAAAAACTTACTACTGCTGCTCAGAAATGCCAAATGATTAAACCAAAGTAACTCCTATAATAAACTATATTGCATAACCAGCAATATTATTGCATTCAATAATATCAATAACAGATCTGTTTCCAATGAACCCATTAGTGTAATTCATTGACGTCGTTTAACCGACTGCGGCATAAAGGATGATCTAATTCTCGACGTCATTTAACATGTCATACCTTGTAAAACCATCATGCGCCGTCGATCGATTGATCTTCATAACGAAACGATCTGAACGTGCGCAGGCGCAGGGCTGTGTTTCCACTTCAGAAAAAAGGAAGGAACCAACCGAATAGTAAAACAAGTGCTAAGGGACCGATTTTAGTTCGTAAGAATTTTTTACAGATGATACCATGTGTAAAAAATTCTTACTCACCAAAAATAATACAATCTTATGTAAAACTAACTTTTGCCGGCTCCGCCCACTCATTCCGTACTCTTCCTTATAGTCTACATGACTCAGGATCAATTAGTATTAAGTAATTATATTATAGAAATTGGCAACTGCTACTTAGCAGCCCTTCACACTATCATCTTGATGGCTTATCAAATCATTGTTTTTAATGCAACATGCAACTCGCGCAAGTAAAGGTGCGGGTTTGCGGTTTACCCACGTGAGTAACATGCGCAAGCTACTTGATCAAGCTAACCGCGGGATGCGTGTACACGGTGCATGTTGCTTGAGCATGTTGAGGCACTTGCACGAGTTACATGCGCCGTGTACAAGCAGCCTTAGATCTGGTAACAAAAGAAGAATTCCAAGTTGAATCAAACTCCGTTTCTTTTGGATTGTATCAACCCTGAGACAGTTGCACTCAATTAGATGGTGCGATCAATAAAGCTAGTTATAAATCCCTGCGTGGCCCGCGGTGCAGGGCTCCGCTCGCGGCCTCGTGGCGCTGTGGGGCTGCACTGGACCCCCGGCGCTCCGGCAATGAGGGACCTCATCCGTCACCAGCGCGGTACGCAGGACTCAGGAGGAAGTCACGACGCAGAGCCAATAAGACAAAGAACATTATTAAATTACATTATCGACCCTACTTATAATCTTCTAACAAACAGGCTTGTAGAAAACTGGATTTTTAGGCAAACTTGAAGATCCGGTAAGATAGTTGGTTAGCGAATACGATGATGATTCTGGTGACGCTAGGCAGTCATTGTCATTACTTATAGTGGAGCGATCTAAACGGATTTCCGCGACCCTGGAACGTTAAGGGCAATTGAAGCAAGTTTGTTGATTTAAGTCAGTACGAGTCTAGCAGTCCTCTCCGCTCCACCCACTGCATTAGGACTTATTATGCAATTTTCCCAACTAAAGAAAAATGAAATTCTGTCTCGATTGTTACTAAAAAAAAGGCTGTAATTATTTCTGATGAAAGTACTTTGGTTCAACCAATATAATGTGTACATTGCTTGATAGAATACAGAACTAAGAAGACAGAGTTAAAACATGGAATTACTAGTTAATATTAACAAACTGTTCCAACTTAGCTAATGGTACAAAACATATCGCCTAATACAGTATAAATAACCTAAACACATGCTACAAACATTACATTTCAATCGACGGCAACTGAATAGTTACAATATACACGCTTCATAAAGTAACTGTGCTCCCACAAGCGTGTGAACTCGACTAATATATCTCATTTGCCTTTACAATAAGTTCAATTACAGCCGCAGTGTTCGCCATAACTCGACTTGTGTCGCAACTTACTACGTGTAGTCTAGCGAATTTATTCTCAATTATATAGTGCATTAGCTGACACGATTAGCGCTGTGTTTCCGCACTTGTGCTCTATAACATACAACTGGCCAGTAGGCAAGCACGACATTGTCAATATTATTTTCTGTTTTAACGGAAACTATCAAGTTTTATTGGAAGCGAGTTGACAGCGTTAAATGTAGAATTAATGTGTGAAAATAAATACAAAATGGATCTATAATCCTACGACTGGGACACAAGCTTCCGCTCTATGGACCCTTTATGCACATTGGAGATAATAAGGTAATATTACATTATGAAAAAGGTAAATAAATGAATCTGAAGTATGGTTCTAGTTTTTCAGACTTCAGAGACAATTTAGATGCAAAAATAAAAAAAAACACTTAATGTGAAGCGATATTACGTTTATTTTCAGTAAGAAGGATAATTAAATTACATTTCAAATAAAATCAGTACTTGTTGTACCTGATATTTATTCATCCCCTATAAGTTCCCGTTATCCACGACCGACTAATAATCATTTAACATAATGAGTTGATCCATAAATAATCAGCTCAGTACATTCTCATCTAGGAACTATTTCGTGACTGCAGCCAACCAATTAGGTGCGCGGGATGCTCGCGACTAATCACGGCAATAAACAGCGCGCACGTCCGCCCTCTCGCGCGCGCATGCGCTAACTGGCCGCCATATTTCTTTCTTCAAAAGGGCGCGGGTACGTTTGAGTTCGTGTATTGAACTATTAAGGCGCTGTTCACCTTATTGGAGGGTATTTACATCATTATTATCGGCGAGCCATCGTTTTTGCGGGTAGTTAGAATGTTCCTGTATAGCGAGGACTGTTTTTGTTGCAAGCGACACGATGTTCTTGAGTACTGTTGAATAATGGATTGATTGAAGAGTCATTGCTATATCATTGCATTCCTGTCATGGAATATTATTGTTCATGGGAGAATGGATACAAAATGACAGAATAAACGGCTGCTGCTAAGTTAAACTTGAGCTGAATGGATCGGAGGACAGAGTGTAGTGGTGGCGAAGCTTAGGAGAGACCGAACCCACCAATGGACTGTTATTAGCCTTGTTAATTGAATGATACTTTATCGGACTTTGCCTATAAGGAAACGTTGTAAAGATAAAAGAACAGTTAAGTACGGTACACGAAAGTTTCCGGCCATTCATGTGCCAGAGAGATTTAAAAACAAGTGCTTCACGTACAGACTGCTCCTTCTCGATAAGTATTAATTTTATTTAATTGTTTCTATTTAATTAATGTATGTTCAAAATCGTATGTGAATCCACATACACAATTAAACATCAATCGGATGCCGGACCCAATACAAAACCTTTATAATTCAAACCTTTTGTAAAACTTTGCCTTGCATTAAAAATTTCTCCTATATCGTGGGTGCGTTGACAAACATAGGAACTCAATTATTGATGTTTTTACCTTATTTATGAGGTAAATTCTATCATATAGTCCTTCGTATTTCCTGAAGCGCGTGAGACAAGCCTCCACATTTATTTTTATCGCCTATTATAAAGAGCCGCCATTTGCATTTGAATGCAATGGACATTCCTACCAGCCCTTACATTCCAACGTTTTAAGTGTTATTTGTAATTATATGACTATTAACAAATGCATTTAGATTCAAAACTAGTGAATACTTTTAATCGTTGTTTTTAAGTGTTTAATTATGAATTTATCTGAGTTATTATGTGTAGTAGTATGCTACACATTCATTTATTATCAGGGTTAATAACTAAAGTTAAGAGCAAAGAGAATATTTAAGAAAGAACGAAGTGAAGTGGCGAAATAATAATAAAGTGTGAGATAAGCGGCTGCGCGGGCGCAGTTAAGCGTGGTGACACGGTGCGTCTGACCAAACTGTTCTAAATGTTGAATAATATTATTACGGTGGAAAGTAATGGTAATGGCTCTGTGATAATGAAACTGGCTACTTTTGTTTTCGATCGACATTTAAACTTTCGTTCCTAGGAAAGGAACTTCAACAATTCTGGCAGAAAGTGAAGTGAAATCCGTTGCCATGAAGTCGAAAAATAATACAACTCCTTGCCGAATTCCAAGCATGGTAACCGGTACAGATGCAACTCGAAGACTTTCAAACAACGGACTGCTACTACGACATTCCTACAGTCAAGAACACTACCCGGTCTGAAGGCTAATTCACGTAATTTTATGACGCGCCGATGAAGTAGTAGTGCAGTTGCAGTTAAGTTCACGTTCGAGTGATAAACGGTGTGTAATCTTTGAACTGCGCGTAAGCTACGCGTGAACTGCACGTCAACTGTACGACAATCAAACCAGGAGTTATTCAGTGGAATAATCGAATAGAATCGATTACATTTTAATGAATATTACATAAAAACTCATCAACTGTCATTTTGAAACGTCAAACGAATAGTAGAATACCGATTATGTTGCGATTCAAAGATCCAAAACACGCACGAGTGACGCGAACTTGACGCGAGCGTGTCTGACAGCGGTAGAGAATGCGAAAAGCGTTGATTTGATCGAAACTTAACTGCAACTGCACTGCAACAGCACTTCTTTAGTTACGTGAATTGCCCTACTGGTAATCGAACTCATAACCGCGACTCGGCTGTACGACTGTTTCTAAAGAAAAAAGGCGCAAACGGGGTAGTTTATTACACGTAAGATAGATACCTAGTTACAGCAACGGATCCTGCATCGTATCCACTTCCACAACGGTTAAACTCAATCAGCAACTGGTACGTGTTGCAAAACTCTTAAAACTGATAAAAATAAGCATTAATCTACATAAATATAAACGCCAAGCTGTCAATAAATCAGTACAGACCCGATAAGTGCTTGATCTGCAAGTACGTAGGTAATCAATAGTGTTGAGACGTGCGCCGGCGCATATCAGCGCGCCAATCGTATCGCCGTGACGCGCTCGTTAAGATAGCCCAGCGGCCACTAATGGCCAGCTTTATGGGCCGCACTGGGCCATCCTAATGAATACAGCATCTCAATTTAACTGGAGATACTCTTTTTGTATTAAGATATGGCAGTAAGTGCTTTTAGTTTGGGCTCGATTTATTGGAAGCTGCTCATTGAATGAGGTTTTGTCTTTTATCTTTTTTGGGGATAACAATTTTTTTTTTTTTTTTTTTTTTAGCGTGGTAAAATCATCAAATGAGTCCTCCAACCCCGGGCAGGGCGGGAGGGACTGTCAGACTTCTACTGACTAAAATCCACGGTGTCCTTCATAGCCTGTTACGTTCCGGGGTTACGGTTAGGGAATAATCCCGCGACCCCGGCAGGCTTTGGCCCTCTGAGAGGGGGGCCCCGTCATTATGCTGACGCTCTTTGAGGCGCGCGTGGGACACAACGCGCCGTCGACCCGGGTTTGGGGATAACAATAATAAATGAGTTACGAGTACCTATGTTTGTGCAATCAACTAGAGTTCCACACATTACAACATACTTGTTATCAGGAAAAGTTATCTGAAAGGCTTATACGGACATTTTAACAGTTATTTTTGAGTTCGTTCATCACAGTGTTAAAGGGGTGTTAAGTACAAATCACAATACTGACTTAGGGCCAGAAAGGCTTTATTTTGATTAAGAGTTTGACCATATCTATTAGATTTATAATGTTAAGGCATCATTTATGAAGAGTACTAAACACAGCGTCCTAAAATCAAAGTTGGTACCCCTACCCATCTACAAGCTCAGTTCTCACGAACAGCAAAAAGTTTGGTTTAAACTATTTGAAGTATTAAAGAAGAAAACTTGAATTGATCATCAAAGTTGTAAACGGCGAATTAGATGAATAGGTATTCATGTAATTGGCTGTTTCCAAATCTGATAATACAGAGCCTCGCCCAACGCAAACATGATGGGAGAATGCAAGACATACACACCTATCTCAAGTTATACAGTACATACCCGGTCACATAATAAAATTACAGTACATTCAAATTATCTTAATCAAAAGCCGAATCAGATTTACTTACCTCTCAGACCCCGCCCCCGTCACGAGCGCGACTCACGTGCAGCGCGGCGTCACCCGCATGCCAAGTGACGGTGATGGCGCTTATCATACTTTGCTGGTGCTTATCGCACATAATACTGGACTTATTATACTTATCTGTCAGATCAACTGCCGAACAGAGGTAAGTTTCGGATGATTTTCTTTTCTGGACTTTTGTGAGGGGTCAGACGTATTGTGTGTAGCTTTTTAAGCTCGCTGTAGGTATCTACCTTCGTTGTTAGACACCATTGAAAATGACAATACAGTTTGTAAATAATTTGAACTGCTATAAATGAAGACAAGTTCCGCACAAGGACAAAGTAAATGAGGTGTATTGGAAACGGTATCAAAGTCCTGAAACTTTATGCAACATAATTGAATAATATAGACTTCAAAGTATAATCAATCACCACAATGACTGTATTTCATAACTAAACTTATTGTTCATAACTTATCATAATGCATTTCTGTGGAAAGCATTATTCGATTGCGAACAGGATTTAAACCTGCGACCTTTCGATTCACTGTATCAGCTGCTTTACCGACTAAACCACCGCAGCCAAAGTCCTGTCCGGAGTTTTTTCTTTTCACAAAATATCTTTACGATTCGCGAAGGAATCCTACAGACATAAAACTTGAGTAAAAATATTTTTTTACACAGAGAGAAGGCTCTTTTTTGCCAAAACTACCTTTTACCTCACATACTATGTGTCCGGCCCCTTACTTGTTTCAACATTATCGGCAGTTAGTATGCGAGGTGCGCGCGCGCATCTCAGCGCAGATCACCGCGCGCAGTGCACTCACGTACTTAATTGTTCTCTAACTGTACCGCACTACTCATGCCTCAAGAGAGAGTCAGGAGTTGCAGACGGATGGAGGGGATCCATCATAGTTATGCTCTAAATGTGGGAAGACGAAATTCCTCGGTGAACGTGTGGTCACGGATTTATTACGTACTAGCTGATGCCAGCGGCTGCGCCCGCTACAGTTCGAAAGTTATTCCACGAGAACATAAAATTGGGATAAAAACTGTGTACCAAAAATACAAAATGGTTCAGTAGTTTTTACGTGAAAGAGTTACAAAAATACATACTTACAAACTTCTACATTTATAATATTAGTAAGACTAGTTCTAACTTCGTGCAGCAAGGGCTAATCAACTGAAGACAAATGGCGGTTGTTTTCAAAGCAGTTCGCGTATTTCTTCAAAATCTTTCAACAACTTTACCATTACAGCATCGCTGATGTAATGGTAATACGGCAAAAGAACAGGGTGGTATACTTGAAGAAAGTCACAAATGAGACATTTTCCACAAATATATATATACTTACAATGAATTTTATATTTGTATGGAAGAACTAACGCACCCACGACACAGGAGAAATTTCAAGCTTAGTGCAACGATTTCTTTAAAAAAAAATAAGTCTATTAGACTCGGAAAACCAGAAGTCACGTTTGTTCTTCTCCATAGCGGTCCACGCTTTGAATAGTGTCGGTAACTGGTCTACTTGAAATAAATGATTTAAAGGATCATTATACACAACTTCTTTACAGTCGGTCGAGTCTTCCGACTTTCATAACCAATACATCTTTGTTAAAAAGTACGATATAATGGTAATTCTAGCTGACATTGATGACTTCCGGTTCAAACAATAATGACTGAACAAGTCATGAATCTCCAAGATTGATACTTCCGCTAACAGACTGCAATCTGACTGATTTATTACCTTACAGTTCTACCGGATGTGCTAATTATGAGATGAGGTCATGAAACTGATACTGTAGCGTATACAATAAGAGTCACCTCTGATCGTTACTAATACTATTTATGAACAAGTCAATGCAAAAACAAAACTTTTAAAAACACCTTTTCGAAAATTTCATGCAAAAATAATTTCACCCTGGACTAATTTTTCACATGTGCTCAATACCAAGGCATGCATGTCAGTCTAGGTATCATCGGGATGTTACAAACACAATATCTGGGGGCACGGTAGTGCCCCCGCCAAGACGAGCCAAGCGAAGCGCAAGGGCACTACCTACCTTTTCTCGAAGTGTTTCGTCGTTTTTTTGAACCCTCATAGAATTGATTTCCGATGTACCAGAAAGTTCATATTCGCAGGATATGATGCCATTAATAGACTTATTAGGCATACAAAGTATCAATAGAATAGCTATAATACTTTAGATTTTATTGATATCTAAAATACACGGATTTCGTCACTGATTCACTGATTCACTGATACACTGACACACTGATGATCATCAAAATGTTTGGCTACTTACTGAAGTGCTAGAGAGCTGAAATTCGGTATGTAATTTAAGTTTGGTATACAACCAACAAAAAAATTCATAAACTTATAACTTTCGGCCCCGATCCCCCTAAAATGGGGGGTAGAAGTTAGTATGAGACCTTATACATTTTAACTGATGTGTAGAATTTGTGAAGTTAGGGTTGGTAGAGTTAGGCCGTGTAGATTCAGAAACTTTGTTCTACATGAGATCTGATATCTTTTTCACAGGGCAAACCTTACATGCTCGTATTGGCAACATTTTACATGAAATGTTTTTGGTGGGATCATTATTAACTGTAGCATCAGTCGTAGCATCCCTCGTAGCATCTCTCGTAGCACAGAACAAAAGACATCAACGAACAACACATTTAAGTGATTCGCTCGTTTTCCGGAATGAAGGCGGACTCTCTTTAGAGAAAAGATCACTTATTTTGATAAAGGATGTACTTTAACAAAGAAGGTAATCAGTAAAACTACTAGTCGTAAGTGCCTTAGTCGATAAAGCAATAAACTTCGTATTGCTTAAGCTAGCTTTTTATAAGATGAAGAGGTAGTCCATCGTTGGTCATTGTGATACAGCCAGCGCTTGCATTACAGAAACGTGCCCACAGCGTCTCAACTGAACATTACGACGTAACTTAATAACTTGTTTGGTTGAATTAATCAGCGCAGCCTCCAACGTTTCCTCTAGAAATAATAACACGACCCGCACACCGAGTGCAATGCTTACACAACAATAAAAACGCAGCACACCGCACCGCCGCCGTCTGCCGTCATCCGCTCCGCAATTTTAATCGCTGCAAACAAAAAGCAGCGCGCAACATCCTCTCATGTTACAACAAAAAACAGAGCGATACAATGAGCCACTCTGGTTGCGCCACGTCGTGCAATTGAAACGGGAACGGAGCCCGCGACCCCGCGGTCACGTTTCAGTCCATTGTTTACGTTCTCCGGCATTGTTTAAGGAGTTGACCATCAAATCGCTAATAAAGCGCGGAGAATGCGCGTGCGCCTTTCTAACTGAGTGCACCAATAGGAGCGCGATGCGGCCACGCCCCCCGCGCCCCGCCCCTCCGCCCCGCGCTGTCGCTGCGCTAGACTCCCTGTGACCTGGCTGGCTGCGCAGGCGCTGCACTAGCGATGGTTTATTAGCGGAACATCGCGGGGTCACACGATCGATCCCTGTCTGGTGTCTAGTCGTGAAATCGGTCCGAGTTAACACCTTCTCTTAGTGGAAAGGAATAACGGTAACTGGGATCTATAGTATCGCACGACACGTGGAGATAGTGTGAATAATAGTATCAGTCAGCTGCAGGTCTACAGGGCAGAGGTGTGTCCTCGTACGAGGAAGAAACATTAAGGATTTGCGAGTCTCAGAGAGCGCACTGTGGGTAGGTCACACTACTTACAAATCATTCGTAGCTATCACTGCAGAGAGCAAAACATTTATAAGAACCAAAAAAATATGTTCGATCTACCCTCAAAATGATCATAAAAACTTGACCCAGCCTGACCACTCAACTAATCAAATTGCTTTTGTTCTCCGAGGCTGCTTGCTATTCTAATCACTGATCGAAGCTATTATTAACATCGATCACGCTACTGCTGCACAGCCTTAAATCATAGTGATGTGCTGTACGTACCACTTAACGATGGCGATACGCAAAAAATACGAGGAAATAGTTGTAATTATAGTTCTCGATGTGGACCACTGATCAAATGCGATCTGTTACGGTTGATTTTGTTTATAATGTTCATTGAACTTGCGGATTAGGTGATCTATCAAGTTATACGTCTCTGGTTATCCTACGTTTAGATAACTATAATATCTTGATCTTCAACCCGGTTTATTCGTTTCTTGGCCGCTTGGCCCCGATCGGGAAGCGCTGGATTTGATTACCTAATCACAAAACAGAGAACGTAGTAGCTAAGTAATATTCCACGACAAACGCTTCATTGGTCTAGTGTTTAAGAACTCGAGGTTCGATTACTTTGTTGGACGAAGCGTTTCATTGCATTTCTCTGGACTTGTGCCCCTATTAATGGCAATAGACTTGGTTACTTTATAATTCATGGTAGTGGCGAAAAGCTGATGTGATTTTTAAGTTAATCGACATCTCCGAACCCATGCAGTTTGGCAGATGTAATCTTATTAAATTGCAGAACAGGTCAACTCAAGAGGAAACGAATGAGAAATTCTATCTTAGTATTTGGATCAGTGTGGCCGATCAAAGAATCTAAGTAATCTACATGACGATTGAACGATGTATGGGGTCTTTCCGATATGAAAGAGAGAAAGGGTAGTAGATTATCAGGTTTAACAGTCGATTCATTGATTAAATTAAGTTTTTGAAAATGACCACGACTGTAACAAACAAGATCCTAGGTCCCGAGTATTGAACCTAGGATCTTGTTTGTTGCAGTCGTGGTCAAAGTGTTACTATGTTTTACCATTTCTTTTCTAAAAGTTTTGATTTGTACGAAGCTGTTAGCAATAGGCTGGCCCCGCTTTATCCAGTCTTGCCAAGCACTTAAACAAAACTGCCGAAATATGGCTGTACTGTTACTATTGTGTGCCCTACAAACTGACGTTGAGAAACCCAGTGAACACCCTAAAATGTGAATGCGAGAGCTTTCTTAATGTCTCTTTTACTTTATTTGAAGTATATGGGAGATTCTCACCGTGAGTTTGTAGGGTACACCTCGTCCACTTCCATGATCTATCTATTTTATGGACACTAACAATAAGTGCGGAATACAAGTATCAAATGAGACTAAATGAGCGTGTGTGATACTGACGAAGAATGGATGTAGGTAATACTTGCAATTCAAAATAAAGTATATTTTATGCCCGCCATCTCCACGCAAATGAACTGAAACGGACGTGACGTCACGATACGAGCTACCAATCGCAACTCCTATCTGTAGATGCATTACAATATTTTTCGTGCAACTCCACGTTATCTGCTGATCTATGGCGGAGATACAACTCGAGCTGAATTAGCGAGCCGTGAGGGCAGGAACTCATTACTTCATGCACTTATTTGGAGCACGTAGCCGTTTTTGTATTTTACGGTCAGATTAGGGAATTAATTAGAAGAAATACCATGTTTATGTACTGTTTGGACGTATCAAAACATTCTTGAAAAAAGTCTTCAATTTATACTTCTCCGCCTCAAAAAAAGTAATTTGTGAAAATGGCAAGACAACTGAAGCTTTTAAAGGTACTATTTTTGATATAGAATTGTCACGCCAAAAATTTTTGTGGTAGTATCATGGCAGAGCCTGTCTTGATTTTATAAAATGTCAGAGCAACAACTTGGACTTAGAGCTTCCATATGAAACAATGAGAAAAATAATTAGCGACTAATTGTACCCCATAAAGAAGATAGCATCAACTTGCTAACCTTACGAACAAATACAGTTACAACAATACCAATATTTATGAGCTGTTGGAGCAATAAATTGGCTCATTGTGTTCGCGGACACGTTGCGATACAGCCTCCTTGTTGCGCGCTATCGCCGCATCTGCGCCAATCACGGACCAGCGCCTTAAGATGAGTGCTCACGAGTGGAAAGTGTCGCGCTGGACATATTGGGTGATGTTACATCATCATTCTACTTCCTCATCAAAGGTCAACGGACCATACTTTGCTAACTAATAGCAAAGTATGGTCCGTATCTTCTCATGATTTAGTCTTTTTCAAGCCGTCTCACAATCTACACATTTAACCCACTGTTTCTTGGACCATTGGTAAGTAGATAAAAAACAGAGATTCAAAACATTATAGTTTTAGCCAGCGGCTTTGTCCACGCGAAAGTCGAATGTAATTTCACTTGGTATGGTATCCTACCTTGACATACGTAAGTGACCTTTGAAAATGGTGTTATAACCGCGCAAAATATCACTGAATTAAGTTTTACAATTATTTAAATGAGCATTTTCCCGAGATATCCCTGAGGACTACATGTTATCATGTGCACTGTCCCTTATGTCCGAACGTGTGTTGCAGACGTGTGAACCTGCACTTATCGCTCATCGCGCGCGTGTACCAATCAGAGCAGAGTATCGCAGGTCACCGCTGGACAAACGACGTGGCAGCACGCCATCACCACCGACCAGTGTCCGCGCTGCCGGACGGGCATGCCGGACACGGAGGTGAGCCTCCGTGTTATCTCAATTTTGAGTAAGATGGGCGTCACAAGGCAGATGAACTATAAAGATATTCAAAAGCCGGGAAGCGCTGTGTTGATTTTACCGCACTAAAAAAAATACCAGGGTCCCCTTTTTTTTTCCGCCTCGCAAAGAATGACAAATAAAATATTTACAGTTGCTTTTTAAAGGCCACCAGATTGACGCTACTTCTTAAGAAAACCTAAGTTTTTCTGTTGCAGTATACCTACTTCTAAATATTGACAATAATGATGGTAGAAAAAATGACGGCGATATTTAATCGATCGTGTATGAGTAAGGAAGATTAGCAATTTACGAAAAAAGCTTCAGCAGTGGGTTTTGAACAATAGAATGCTATACTCGATTTGACGGGTACAAAGACGGTCTCATCACTGACAGGGAAAATGAAAACAAACAAAAATTAAATTATACTTGAAGAAGGGGTAGTGAATGGACACTGGAAATGATACTGATAAGTTGCAAGTATCTTTAAAACTACATATTAATGTAGAAGCAATACAACTAGGTAGTATTAACTTAATCAAGTATGCCATCAAAATAATAAAGTAACTTGACAGTTTTATAATGGGATCTCGTGCAAGTTGCAACATAGTCGTAAAGGGAGTAAAAATATAGAAGATAAAAAGTAATTTATCCACGTATCACGGCGCTGTCCATCGATTTATCCCTATTAATCAGCATAAACATAGAGCCTGATGTCATATAACAAAGTAATGCAGAAGGAGAAATTCAAACGAAAGCACGAGACTAATGGATACGAAACTGTATGTGAGGCGTTAATAGTGCTTTTTATCAACTTTATATTTATGTTAGTTTGTGAGGTATGGCCATATTGGCCATTGAATCCTGAAATAAATAACTATATCAGCCTGTAGCGGTTCTAGCTGAGTGAACTGTCAGACTGGCTAATGTATCTAGCAGCGTGACAAAATCCTGTCATTATTGTAAGATTGAGTCCGTATGTAAAACAAAGTGGACACAAAATCTTACTACACACCGCAGTCAGTTTCCTGGATGCTAAAGGAATAGACAGGAACCCGTATAAATAATTAAACTATGAGAATAAGAACAATACTGGTAAATGCAGCATTTTGTGCGTGACATTGCACCTAGAATATTTTTGCCAAGTTTTTTTATCATACCCACTCACATATAGGTTGGTCCTTCTGACCCACTCGTGTGGGATGTCCTAGGTCGTGCACCAGCCGCGGTGCGCGCGCGCAGACCACGTCACGCGCCGCCATTGCGCCGATAATTTATGAACGACGCCACTTTTTCATTGTGCGCGCTGCCAGTTGCTAGCCCAGCCGTGAGTTGTCTGTACAGGGGCTAGATCTTGCGTAAATATCAGGATAGTCGACGGAGAACGATCAGATCAAATGTACTTAGAATTAGGGGGGTTCAACTAACTGAAATGGAATTATTATCTCAGCCAATTATTACATATTTTGACACCATGTTAAACTTTAATCTTTGTAATGACAACAAGATTCCAAAGTTCTGCAGTCAGACTATTGGCGTTGGCATCAATGAGTGATATCACCTCATGTGCATCCCTCGCTGAAACTCGGTGCCAATGAATCCAATGAAAAATCTAAAAATAATAATCTGTATGATAGCCGAACAAGGATTTTTCCAAATGTCCCATGTTCCAACCCAGCCTAGATGAGAAGGCCACTCTAGTGCTGGGCCGTGTGCGCAGCCGGCAGAGGTCGCGCGGCTGCAATCTATCTGTCACGCTGCGCCCGCGCCCGACATGCTCCCACCGCTCCCAGCGCTCGCTCCGCTCTCTGACGAGTAGCGAGACAACTACTTACAGGTCCTTACTCCTGATCGCTCTTGTACAAGCTCTTGTTGTTATATTTGCGGAGAAATCAACAATAATGTGCGCAAGAATTGAATCGGCGTCGCGTCGTTTGGTAGTCGCATGTACACCTGGGGACTGGAAAGCCGCGACACAGTAGTGGGCGTGGCACTCGGTAGTTGATCTAAGTTTATGTTTTCTTCATCTTCCCCAGAGTCCATAACACCGGCTGATCACTGACGAACCTACGATCAGTCCTTATCTCTAGCCAACCAGTTGACATAGAGCTTTTTATCTGTCCAACGTTTAACCTAATTGATCTTGAGAAGTGATTGAACTTTAACAATTTAAGCACGTAGGTACCTACAAAGATCGTCAACTCATCAAAGTATTGCAACCAGACGGTTGACGAGATGAGATCAAAAGTTCACGTGACTCGTTAAAGAAGAACTTGCCTACGAATATCTGTTATAAATGCCGTTTCTGTAAACGAACGTTTGTACTTTTATAGCCAAGAATCTTTAAAGTACAGTGTAAAATAAACTCCCTAGAAAATCAGTAATTAGGTACTCGCAATATTAATAGCTTTACGAGGAACAATACCAAGGTCCGCCACACCCACTCTTTAGAGTTTAATTTTCCCTGTATCCCTAAATAGCAGCATCCAGCAAGTTAAGATGAAGAGTTTTAAACACTATGATTCATGCGCCAACTGTTTAAACCGCGTTGCCTTCGATAATTTGTAGTTTATCTTTTGTTTTGTTTCGCATCAACTCCTCGAGACACGCAACGGGGCAAGGCACTGTAAGTAGGGACCGGAGAGAGTAGCCGACTCGCTTCTTTTCTTATTTTGCAAGCAAACAGACTACAATATGAATTATGTGTTGTGAGTGCACCTGCACATGATTTGATTTTAATTTAAATTGGTACAGCGAATTACTTTGGATTTTATGGTTCTTGGGCATGCAGGCTTACACTTTATTCCTCATTATTTTGTTTTTTGATGAACTTACAACACAATTCAGCATAAATCACATTTATGATTCGACCTTCTTCGGCTTAAATTTTGTCAGATCCATTACAAAAACATATCATGTAAACCTGTCAACCACAACATCTTCACAAAATTAACAATTTTATTTCTCAAATCATCAACAATACCCAAAATATGTAACCCAATCACCTAATTTCGTCCCACATTGTATCACCCGATCCCATCGCGTCCTATCGAAGGCATCGCATTGATGTCGGGGCGATCAGTGTGAACGGTGCGTGGGCGCAAGCGTCGATATCGCCCCATTGCCCATCGTGTAAACGACCACTATTACATTAACATATGAAGCCCACGAGCATTGGCTCATCTTATTTGTCGGTGATCCTTACTGATACAACAATCGTTTAGAAGGAATTTGCCTGTTTGTTAGGTACATCTTTGAAGTAACAAACTATTTACTTCTTATCTCGACATGAATTATATAAGCAACTAACAAAGAATCGTTGTACAAATATTATGACGGCTATAAAGGAAAGATAGACAAGAGTCACCAATAAACCTAGGGCCCGGATAAGAAATAAACAAAGAAAGAATCAGTCCAAATGAAAATCCTTAGAATAAAAATTGTATGCATAGAACGCCGGTTTGAAAGAAAGTAAAACATACAAGACAGCAACAGACAAACCCTCCAAAACATACGTAGACAAACCCTCGGTCTCAAGCTAGTAATAACTGGTCGATACGAACTCATAACAAGCTATAATCTATGAAGGATATCGACACGGCCATAACGTGGATAATAGTCAATAATAACCAACCAACACAGTGAGACGTGGTCGGCAGTACGGGTCGCCACGACAACGACGTGAAAGTTACTCCTATTCAAAACGATATGGGTTATGATGACCAATATGGCTATGAGATATGAGATCTGAAGGATGATCAGTTTGTTGTTATGGTAGCGAGGAGAGGCCTCACAGTGGATATAAATTGTACCGTATTATATAAACCTTCTGATAGAGACCTAAGCCTTATGATAGTGTTTATAGCCAATTTTTCCAAGCAACCAGTAACTATTTTCAAGGGCGGGAAAAAAAATGGCTTTTAAAGCTTGAAGCATTACACGCTGTGTTTTGTTTTATGGTTTAGTCAGGTCCATGGTGTCATGGTTTCCAATAATTTTTCAAAGATTAAATAAATGTCTTTACTTGATTAGGAATCTCGAGAATCGCCTACTAATTAACCATTACAAATTGACCTCTTTTCAATCTAATAAGATATTATTATTCTGTCTACAGAATGTGAACTCAAATTCATGAAAATATTCCTAGAAACCTTATTAATTTAACAACAATGACATAATTTAAAAACGATACACGTACTTATTTTCTGAAAAATAAAAGCAGCTACCATCGAATAGTTCTTAGTCCTTTAATTGCAAGTATCCCTGATAATAGCCCATGCGCTGGTGGCGTGTCCTCTGACCGTGCCTGTATAAGTGCAGCGCGGAGCGGCGCGAGAGCACGACGCGCAACACTCCGCTAATTACGCTGCGCAGGCGCAACCGACCAACAGGTACACGCACTAGCTTTGTGCTCAGTTCCCTTACGGTAATTCTAGCTTTCATCATCATCATCATCAACAGCCGGAGGAAGTCCACTGCTGAACATAGGCCTCCCCCTTAGACCGCCACGCCGAACGACAATTCGCCACTTGCATCCATCGGCTGCCCGCGACCCTCACGATGTCGTCGGTCCACCTAGTGGGAGGCCTGCCTACGCTGCGTTTTCCGGTCCGTGGTCGCCACTCGAGAACTTTTCTTCCCCATCGGTTGTCAGTTCTACGAGCGATGTGGCCTGCCCATTGCCACTTCAACTTGCAAATTTTATGAGCTATGTCGGTGACTTTGGTTCTTCGCCGAATATCCATGTTCCGGATTTTATCCCGCAAAGAAACTCCGAGCATAGCTCTCTCCATTGCTCGTTGAGTGACTCTTAGTCTCTCTAAGAGGCCAGCAGTCAAGGACCACGTTTCGGAGCCATATATCATCACTGGCAACACACACTGGTCAAACACCCTTGTCTTGAGACACTGTGGGATTCTCGATGAGAAGATATCACGTAGCTTCCCAAACGCTGCCCATCCGAGTTGGATTCTTCGGGCGACCTCTTTCTCGAAGTTGGACCTACCTAACTGAACAATCTGTCCAAGGTAAGTATAATGGTCTACAACTTCGAGAGTATCGCTCCCAACAACAACCGGTACGGGTGCCACATGGACATTCGACATGACTTTCGTCTTGTCCATGTTCATTTTAAGGCCGACCCGTTGGGAAACGATACTGAGGTCGCTGAGCATAGCATTGAGGTGCTGCAACGATTCTGCCATGATGACTATATCATCGGCAAAACGAAGGTGAGTGATGTATTCGCCATTGATGTTGATGCCGAATCCGTTCCATTCTAAGAGTTTGAAAACGTCCTCCAACGCGTTCGTGAACAGTTTCGGAGAAATAACGTCTCCCTGTCTCACGCCTTTCTGCAATTGGATTGGTTTCGTGCTCTCTTCCTGAAGTCGGATGGACATGGTGGCGTTTCTATACAAACACTTCAACACTTCGATATACCTATACTCGATATGACATCGTTGGAGGGACTGCAATACTGCCCAGGTTTCGATTGAATCGAAGGCTTTTTCATAGTCCACAAACGCTAAACACAATGGCCGATTATACTCCTCTGTCTTCTGTATAATCTGGCGGAGCGTGTGTATGTGGTCTATAGTACTAAAACCTTTTCGGAAACCGGCTTGTTCGGGAGGCTGGAAGTCATCAAACCTGCGTTCGAGACGGTTCGTAATGACTCTTGAGAACAGCTTGTATACATGGCTCAGAAGTGAGATTGGCCTGTAGTTCTTCAACAAGGTGTTGTCACCCTTTTTGAAGAAAAGGACAACCACACTCCTGTGCCATGCTTCTGGCGTAGAACCTTCGAGTATGACGGAATTAAATAACTTCTGGAGGACTAGAAGTACCGGTTTTCCACCCGCTCTCAGAAGTTCTGTTGTGATTCCGTCCTCACCCGGCGCCTTGTTATTCTTGAGCTGTTTAAGAGCCATTCTAATCTCGTACAGGCTGATGTCCGGGATATCCTCAGTGAAGTGTCGAGTCAGTTTAGCTCTTGCGTCACGAGCTGTACCGACACTGGGTTGTCGTGTTGATGTGTATAACTGTCCGTAAAACCTCTCAAGCTCCCTTAGGTATTCTAGCTTTAATTTGGTTTAATTATGTATACTAAACTTATACGAAATTTAATTCTGGTTTTGGACACGTTTTTCACTAGTAGTGAGTTTGTATAGATTACCGGTCGTGACGTAGGCACACCCGCGGACTAGTAGATAATAAAGCTAAACTAAAATAGGCTTGATAACCAAGAAAGAAAGGGCTTGTAACAGTCTTTTAGATTCTTATACTGATTTGAATTGGTAGGAAAATAAATTCAAGACCAATAATATGCTACGGAATCGGTTCACAGGAACATTAATTTTATGAAGTCTGTTAATAATCTTAAGCAAAAAGTTGTCATCCATGTTAATAAAACCAATTTATCTGTAGGCTATTTGAGATAGAATTAATTAAAATCCTAAATCTTTGTCTAATTAATAGGTGCCTGCTCCGTCCCTCCACGCTGCTCCCTTATCACATCACCCCTCTATCAGTGCCCGCCGGGGACCTCCCGCGTCACCGCAGCCGTCATTACCGAAGCATCGATCGCTTCTAATTAAAATGTAAATGAGCTGCATGGAGCCAGCGTCATGTCACCGGCCCCAGCCTCCATACTTATTTATTACTTATCATTCACAATTAAAATGTCCACGATTCGATCCGGTGACTCTCAACTTTTCTATAAACTATCAAATTAGATTAGATAATTTAAAATGAGGTTTTTATCGAGGTGCATGTGCGACCGTGTAAGTGCCAGATTTTTATGATAATAAAATCGAGATGATTTTAGATGTTTTTGATAGACTTCGACTGAATTAGAATTTAGATTATTGAGGTATTTTGATGTTGAAAGTCACGATTATTGTGTAAGCTCCATCTTTATGATTTTTTCATTAAATTAATTTCAGATTAGTTGTAATAATTTCGAAATGGAGGAAAATCTTCATATAGGGAACAATCTGCGACCACACAGGCCGAACACCATCCAACTAATAACCAATAAAAGCCATTAGGTGGGACATGCAGGTTCCGTACAAGACGCCACTTAACCTGCGCCCGCGCAGCCTAATTAACGCGGCGTGTATTGCAGCGTCGCGGAAGCAGCCGATGTTTGCTGAGCGTTGCCGAGTGCGACACGATGGGCCAAAGGAATGGACGCCATTACAATGATGTACGGGACCGGGAACTGAAACAGGTCTCTGTAATTGTTGCGGATTTCGTAATTGGATTTAAAGCGAGAACTGAGCTGACTAGCTTTGGTAAATTGTTGGGACTGTGACTGTGTGAGCCAAATCATTGCACCAACTAATTTTTTTACGCAAAATCTATGTAAAAATGGAAATTTAATGATAGGTAAGTAATTATTATAGATATCTACATAAGCACCTACTTACTTTTATATACTACTTTACATTTCTGAAAATGTAGTAAGCTGCATGAACATTACACAGGAGTAAGATAGTTATTTGAAATGAAGAACTAATTACTAGTCACCCCTGAAATCCACAAAGAGCAAGACGTGGTGTACCACAGGGGACGACTGATGAACCGGACATTGATCAGCAACTGAATAGTACCTGTTGAAAAACTAAGTCATGACCACACCGTAACCTTACCGCTTACGACCACAACAGATCACTAAAACGTTTCATTAAATTGTAGTATAATTTCTATTTCTAGATTATAAGCCGATTTGTTTGTAAATGTATGAAATAACGAGTATACTTATTTCAGCACTTAGCTAGAGCAACACGTTGCGCCGGCGCACGACACGAGCGGACCAACATAACGCTGATGATAGTCAACACATTACTTATTCAGGAGTTCATAAAGTTGGCTAACGAGGGCTAACGGCACTCGCGGCACGGACTAATGAGCGCGGTGTCCGATGCGTGCCGAGCCGCGCCGTGCCGAGCCGAGGCGTGTCGTGCCGAGCCGTGCTGCGTCACGACAACCGTTGTGTTTCACGTAATAGTAATATTGCCTATACTGATTTATAGTATGTTATCAATTTATTTTGTTACAGAAAATCTGCGTGACAGAAACAGTTTATTGATGCAACGATTTTTCTTTTTATAGAAAACTATTTTGACATCGGTCAAAAGATTTTCAAAAAAAAAATACCTCATTAGCAACACTATAAAACCACAAAACCGTAGATACCAGTAGTTAACATGAAAATATATTCAATCCAAACAGTAGAACTGTTGAAGTATGTCCCTCCTGTAGTTTATAGATGTCGTGTATGTCTGTGTGCATAAATAAGTGTCAACTATCCTGTGAAAACGTGAAAGCTGTCCGGGACACATTTTACGTTTGATTGGTCCCCGCTGCCGGCACCGCCGCCGCCGTGTGAAATAATGAGAGCGTGACGATCGAGCTGATGCCATCAACACATCGACACATTTGTGCCCGCGTCGCATGTCACACGCGAACAAACACTGCTTGTGACAGGCACGGGGCACAGGCCACAGGGCACAGGGCACAGGGCACAGGTCCCTGGCCAGGGGCAACGGCCGCGACTACTGCACCATCTCAAGACACATAGCAGAACTCATTAAAAACATGAAAAAAAACGCACAGTAAAGTTATTATCTCCATCACACATAAATCTTCAAAATCCAATTACTAAAACGGTAGCCGCCTCCCAATCGAACCGATTCGATACGATTGTTCATAAAATATTCTAACGGTAGCAGTAAACTATTACAATCTATACAATAATTGTTAATCGATAAACTATTCGCTTCATATGTATCGCTCATCAATCCGATTTCACGCCGCAATGCACGGTTAAATACTATAATCGTTAAAATGGATAAAAACTATATAATTCGCGAGGGGATCCATTACCAGAGGGGAAGCATTCGATGCAAATAGATCTAGACAGTTGAAAACCGCCCTTATTACAAACACGAAAAGTCGAAAAGTTTAAGATGGGAAGAATTAATTTGTTTTGCAATAAAAAAACAGTAATAAATAATTCAATGGGATAGTTTAATCCCATTTTGTGACAATGGGCATCCACTTGCGCAGCTGACGTCGTAAAGCACTGCGTTTGATGCGGTATTGTGTGTGACCCTCGAGGGGTCTTATGACAATGGCCGACATTTTTTGTGGTTAGAATAATGATGTTAGGACAAGTGGGCAATCAGGAGTCTGCGCACGTTTGCACAAATGTTCGTGGAGCTTAGAGAGCTTATCCCGATGGAGCTGATGTCTCATGCAGTCATGTCGCTACGGTCCCGATGTCAGCGCTATGACCTGAAACGGTTCTTGAATAACTAATGAGCTAAGATTTTCTCTCTGAAGCTCGTTAATTGCGTTTGCGTCGTTCCGTTGAAACTAGCTTGCGATTAGATAGGGTAGTTAAGAAACTCATACAACATTAGGTAATTGGCAGCACTTTGTAGCTAAATTTAATAAACACATTACCCTCCTTTGCGTCGCGCAGTCGGGTAAAAAAAAGAGAATTCAATCAAGGCGTTCTAAAATTAAAACCTCTCTTGTAAATGTGGCAAACCTGATCAAATTATAGTTCACCTTTTTCACCATGGGAGACTCATCAAATAAGACTCGTACTGAAAAAAATCCACGGTGATCGTTCTATAGCCCTTTACGTTCCAGGGTCACGGACGTCACGGTTGCGCGATAAAACAGTCCCGCGAAAATCATAACACCTACGACTGTGTAGATGGAAATGGTAATTTAATAGATTCAATGAAGCCAGCAAATTGAAATAACAGATTCGCTTACAGAACTATCTAAAACAAATAAGTTTCCAAATGTGGAGGAGTTTAGCATAGAGTTAATGTCCGTACAAGGAGGCTTTGTTCGTCGTGAGCTCGTGACGGCGGATAACGCCCGCGACCTGCGGCGGGTCGCGCGACCATGTCGCACACCTCGCACCTCGCAGCGCCGCATCGCTTCATTAGCAGCGCTACTTAATGGCCTAGGGCTGCAAATGGCGCTGTAAAGTGTACCTGTTAGCTGCTAGATTGTAGCGCAGTTAGGAGGATTTGTCGCTTGTAAGTGAATTTTTGTTTTTGTTTAGGTGAGCTAGTAGGTTTTCAACCTGTTTTTATGGGGTTTCTCTATGGGAGCGGCTAACCCAAATACCTGTGTTTCGAAATTTATTATGTTCCCACGTGGGTGAATTTGAAAAAAATAGGTTGGTTTTAAGTACGATAGGATGTGTTTATTACGGAGACTAGCGGAGACAGACAAGTATTTTTAATACATTGGCACGTTCTCAAAAACAGATCCAAACAAACTAGATTCTAATAGGGACCTATCCTCGGGTCAATATTCTCGAATACAACATTACAATAGAAGTTCTCGTTGTAGAAGTAGTTGTCTGTAATGAAGATATGGACAGAGATTGCACAAAACAGCAAGTTTTGAAACACGAGAAAACGCCTTCCGGCAACACAGATGTGATTAAAATAATAATCACATATTATGGAAAACATGACATATGTGAGTTTGACCCCAAATGATTTTATCACATGTTTATATTGTCAGATGGAGCAGACGGGCGGACAAGGGAGGCGCGTCGTGTTCATTGTGATAGACAGACAATATGACAAACGTGCCATACGATAATACGATTACACTATTGAAATAAATTGGGGTTGAATAGACATACAAAATAGTTGTATAACCCTTTGGGAGCAACTGTCGACGTTAATTAAAAATACAACCGCTTATGTAAACAAAGATACATTAAATCATCGTTATTGTGATCCAAGTGCTGTACCGATATCTTATGTGTTAAATCATGTGATATTTTATATCATAACCGTATGTAGGTACACTTTCCGATGCAAATATGTAGGTAGTACTACCGCGAACATCTACGTTTCGCCCCGCTAGCACATAAGGGGCTGGTACAGCACTGGCAGTCACACCATACTATCTATAGTAGTAGAAACAGCAGGTACCCGCATAATAGAAAAAAAAAGGATTTTTTTTAACAAGCCTACGATCTAGGATCAACATAAATATTCATGCTTCATTCAAACAAACACAGATGCCTTGAACAGCAGGCTTGAGCTATGTATAAGTTTCGTAAATTAAGGAGATTCAACAATAAGTTTTCTATAAAAAAAAAAGTTAACACTTACATACCAGAGTCGATGTTGCAGCACCAGCTAGTCATAGTCACCCACATAACACCTTTCGCACGTTTACACTTTTCACATCAAAATTAAAATCACTCATTCAAAACTAGACTGAGATTAGCGCTTTTTGTACATTAACACTTGCAACACACCGAAACGCCTACACGTCACCACTTCTAGATTACACAAAATCGGTACTACAATACAATTTATTTTTCATCAATAGGCACCTACCGCGGATTATGTATTTAGTAGTTACACTACAATTCGGGAACGCGCAATAACCCATCGATAGCCGAAATATGTAAAGTCCGAAAACATACCGTAACTAAAACCATCAAGCTGTAGACAGGATGGCGACGGACGACGCACGCTATAAACTGCACTCACACTACACTGACATGCAGGTATTGAATAAAAATAACACATCTACCCGCAGTTTATGAACTGTTACAAAATAGTACATTATGATAAATAACTGCGGTAAGTTGAAAATTACAGCTGAGGCGATATTGATAGTCCGAACCGTGGGTAAGGGCTATAAGGAAAGCAGAGGCTGTAATTATCAAACCGCATGTATGTCATACGACGCTTTATAACACATTTATGAGGAAATAAATCATTAATTGACGGCATTTTTTTAATAAAATCAATACAGCGAAAAGAAAAAGCGCGCGGAATAATTTTAACTTTTTCACTAATTAGCGAGGCGCACGCATCAGCGTCTTTTGTTTATGGCAAGTGGCAAAGGCACAAGAAAAGGCCAGTATAATATTAGTAACAAAGTAAATTAATACTATTGTGTTTTTGTTACAGATAAATGGTTGTAATTAATTTTCAAAATTAATTAAATTATAGAATTAAAATATTTATTTATTATATTTTATAGTCAAAGTTTTTTTTGTTACATAAAATATTGACCACTTTTCTGACATACTCTTTGATAAGATTTAAAAAAGTACCGTTTTAGACGGAGCATCTTGATAAACCGTGCGTTTTACGTACTGAGATACATTATGATATTGAAATTGGTGCAGTGAAAGACGAGCAAAAGAAATGTGTTACAAACATTTTTTCTCTACTCTCTTATCGTTAAATTCGAAATACAAATCTCAAAACGAGTTTATATTGATGTACCTAACCACTTTTCAAATACCTATATTATCGAAATGAAATAAAAAAAAATCATTATAACACTATTTCTCTAACAAAATAATGTTATATTTTTTTTTTCATTGCGATACAGATTACATCTACCTCATATCGTATCAGATATCATCTATTTATTTTTTATCTGTGGCTGCGCGCGCTTTGAGAAGACGGCTTCATTGAAATTTTGAAAAATGAACACTTACAATAACCAATAAATAAACTGTGTCAATCTTTTTTGAAGTGAAAACTTCTTTAGCGGCGTTGTACACTTTTTCTGTAATGGGTAAAAAATTTAAAACTCGCGTCAGGGTCACGTGACCCTGATCGAAAATGAGTAAGACGTCATTCAAATTAAAAATAAAACATAGTAACAAAAAAGTTTTCACTTCTACCGGCACTCCTGGAGTGCAACCTTTTTTTTTTTTTTTTTTTATTGTTCGTGTTAAATGGGAGTAGATAAAGTAGTGTACAGCTTGAAATAAAAATGTAGAAAACCGGAAGTCGCCACTGTCTTCGCGCTACCAGCACTGAATGATTTTATTTTAATTTTTTTCACTTATTACGTTAGTTTTATGGCACAATAATAAATCTAACAAACCTGCGGTCTTTGTTTACATCAATTAACAAAGATTTTAAAACGTTGTCAGAAATAAAAAATTTAGTTCCGTTTCAATCCGTTCTGGCCAAGCTGTATTGAAACTGCACAGGGCTGCGTTTAAATCCTTTATACAGTTTAAATTTGTGCTGACTAAATGTCAAACACCCCGTTTAAGTACACCGCGAGGAGAAAAATGAAGCCAACTAAAATTTAATCTACCCCGTTTACAGTCGTCCGCTGATACAAGTTTTTACTAAATGGAATAATTTTTTGCGACCTTTTTACCACGCAAAATTTTATCCTGCTGTCAGATTGACATTAAGTTTTGTTTTTTTGCTCGATTCGCGCCGTAAAAACGAATATTATTTTTATTTTATAGAGTAAATATTATTTGTGGATTATGGATTTATAATAAACCGGCAAATTGATTATTTGTTCAATAAACTGAGCTGTCAATTGAATTTGACAACTAACATTGACAGAAACTTATGACTCCGTTCAGCGAACCCTCGCTAGTTTAATTTTTTTCCGGCGAAATACCGCAGAAGGATTTAAACGCACCCCTGAATGGGGAAGGCAAGTGTCAAAGTGACAAGTGACAGTTTAGTCCCAAAAGAACTGTCAAATCAAAGGAACTTTCTGAAAAAAAAAACGATTTATTGATGTTGTGCAATAAATAAGCTGTAAAAATGATGGAACATACAAAGGACATGCATAGTCATGTGTCGTTGCCGGCCGCTGTCATTCCGGTGTTACTCGGCCCTACCGTTAACATTGATTGGCAATTTTTCGGAAGGGAATAAAAATAAAACATCACATTATAATCTATTTTCATGATTTAATAGACATGTAGGATTACATATACATATTTTATCTCATCATAAAACTATATTTATGCAATAATTTATTCAGCTAATGTGTTCTAATAGTGATGGTGAACAGACAACAAATAGATATTACGAGCTCGTACCGGACATCCGGTGCTCTGGGGAAGAGCCTGGTAACCAAAATAACTTTTAATATAGGTACCCATGGAGTACTATCAGATTTATTCCTTTGACTATAAATCGTATAACAGTCCATTCGTTACTTAATTATTGCACTCTGTGTAAGGCAGTAACTGTAAGTTTTTCATATTTTTTATATTTTTTATTTATTGACTGGCCTGTTGGTCTAGTGGTTAGTGACCCTGACTGCTATGCCGGAGGTCGTGGGTTCGATTCCCACCCAGGACAAATGTTTGTGTGATGAGCACGATCATTTGTTCTGTGTCTGGGTGTAATTTATCTATAATATGTATGTATTTAGAAATATATAAGTATGTTTATCAGTTGTTTAGTACCCATAACACAAGCTCTGCTTAGCTTGGGACTAGATGGCGTTGTGTGATAGTTGTGAGATATTATTATTATTATTATTATTATATAATAATACAACATGGAGTCCCCAGAGCGCCGGCCGCGGGTACTGCCACAATCCAACAGATCTCTTATCTTCGTGTTAGCTACAAATAATTAACACAAACTATAACGTACGCCTGTCGCGATGTCGTCTACACTCTGATAAACAATTCACTAATACATTCGAAACAATCAGATCACAATTTAGAAGTTATAAACACCAAGTTCTTATAATTAAGGGTCAAAGCACCCGTCAGGACGTTTCAATATTCGATTCAAGTTCATTTTACTCCTTGTAGTAGAACACAACATAACTAATGTGCGGCCGGTGCGCGCCCTGTCCGTCCGCGACCACCCCGCACTGAGTCTTCAAATCAAATCAGGCTATCTATTTCAACAACCACGAGTGGTTGCTATCAAAATTAAAGCAATGATGTTTAATATACGAAGCACAAAATACTGACGCCACTTTGGAATTTAATGAAAGACAAAATTACGTAACGTAACCTAAACATAAATAACTATTAACATTATTAACAAGAGATTCAGAAACAATCGAGGCCGAGTGCAGACGACATCACAACACGATAATACAAACACATTATATTTCCACCAAACTGTTACCTACACTCTGTATATACTGGCAAGACAATAAATATGTATTCCAACTAATAGACAACAAAATATGGGCTTTCAGCCGATTTGTACAAATATTAACCACTCTTTGGCTATATAACACCTCTGGGAAGCGTAAAATATATTTTATTTTATTTATAAGCATTCCAAAATTAGTAAAAAATAACTTATGGTACTTACGCCGTCGACAACTTGCAATCTTTACAAACTAAAAATAAGGAGCGAGTTCATAAAAGGTAATGGCGGACAATAACATGTGAAGTATGATACTTAAGAATATTGTGCACAAGAATATTGAAGATTTAAAGTTGAAATCCTTAAATAGTGAACGTAACTTACTGTAAATAAGTGTTTCGAAATATTTATATTACTGGTTCATTTTATTGGCCGCCATTACATTTTCGTCAACTCTGCAATTTATATCATAATATTAAAATATAAACTTATTAGTTGTAAAGATTGCAAGTAAACGGCGCAAAGAGATAAAACAATGCGCTATGTTTGACACAGTACATATTGGTACTAAGTAGATCACGGACTGTGCGCGGTCACCTTACTGCCTCCGACTTCGACTGGTAACTACAATGCGTTCGCATCTACTTTGGACAGCGCGGGCGCAGTAACATGCCGACAGCGATAATATAAAATATATAGATAAAATAATAATACAGCGTGATATGTCAAGTTACAGCTAGCGTTAATATGGCTTATGTTACAAAATGGCATTAAACAGTGTAACACTATTACTTTCGTTTCTGTTACTGGACAAACGAGCGACATTTTCTGCAATCGCGCGACTGAGTCGGGCAATACGACTTTAATTATAGTATCACGTTCCTGGTCTCATATTTGGTCTATAGCTAAAAATACTGCTCGAATCATTATTTATACTATTTTTAAGGCAATGCTGTATTCGGGTACTATTTACATATTTCAATATTTGCAAGAGAAGAAGGGTAGTCGGAAATTTAGGCCAATCAAGAACTTTAGGACGAGTAATTATAGTAAGTAGTTCAAGATTTGTTTTATGTTTTTTGCCGAATCGTGGGCCTGAACACTTGTTGAAGTTTCAGAGAGACATGAGAGTAGATAGAAGCAGTCCTTATTGCCTAACTCAGGCCGCAGCCGCGCGGCGTGCACTAAGCTGTGACAACAAGCTATTTATAACAGATGGAGTGTGATCCGCACAGCGGCCGGCCACTCACACGACACACATCATGTACATATTTCACACTAATATGAGGTCATCGAGGTTGTTCACAGATCTTTTCCTAAATAACTTGAGAGTGTCGCGCCTGGCCGGCCGCTGCTAACAATAGTCACCTGTTTAACACGAGGGATACTTTGGCACAGTCGGTGACAGACAAATAAAGTAAACATTTTCAATTATCTTATTTATGGAGGTAATTCTTTCGATCGGGTTTAGTTTCAACATTTAGAATTATTGTTGGAAGGCAAACTAGACGGTCGCGACAAGCAGTAATTGAACCAACATATTGAACTTACTTTTCATTGAGTGTGGGTCTCAATCAAATTCATTTACTGCTCATCCTTTTACAATTCAGCTAAAATGCGAGTCTCAAAGGTTTGCTGTCACCAAGTCTAGTAATCTATGGTATCTAGGATAAAATAAGTTTCTCGTAAAAATGATATAGTAATCTATCTATGTGGTATGTGCTCAACTCTATATAAATAGCTTTATTTAGTGCTCGGTCATCATGTTTTGTACAACACTTAGCGACGGCAGTACGCTCCACTACACTTTAAATTGTACTACGATTTAATTATCAGCTATTACGTAAATTTATAACATCTTCAAATAATATTACATTTGACGTATCTCACAATCATAAAATAAAGTAGTCGTGTAAAACATTCAAAACATTAAAATATAAGTTTCAAAAATGTTTTGATCATTAATTTGTTAGTTTTGTTGCAATAAGGTCGGAAATGAGAACACACGTGCGTCCGGAAATGAACATAGTATATCGATAGCAACGTAATCACAGCTACAGTTAATGTGAGGCGGGAGCGCGGACACCACGCGGCGGTGATGTACTGTGACGTCACACTCTACATGGTTCAATACCAGGAGTCATTTTATTCAATACTAGATGGAGTGAAAGACGAACCACTGTGGTGTCCGGCAGCTCGCCAGTGAATGTAAGTACATCTACCGAGTGAGGCAGGCGGCGCGGGGAGACACACACAGTGCGGGCGGTGCACCCAGCTGGTACAGAACTTCGTCACATCCAGATGTGGCTGTACACTTGCCTGCCTGCATCATATCAGACCTTCCCAACATTTCCAGCCCCCGACACACGCACACGAGCCCCGCCTCACGCACACACGCACACCCTCACACGCACACACAGCGTACGAATAAAAAACCACAATGTGAACAACACACAACTATGAAATATTTACGAATAAATTAATAACATGACCGTGCCGACACGCCGGCACACGTAACGTACCTCTATTATACTATAGTCTATTAATTTATATTAGTACGATTCACATCAAAAATTAAATCTTCACATACATTTAACTTATCTAGTTAACAATCGGTCTTGTTCCGGTGCCGCAGCAGCTCACTTCAATATCACTGCTGCACTCTTACATCCTAATCAGCGAACTACCGACCACCTCGTACTGCGTGAGTATACAAACTTACAATATACTTACAATAACGTTAATAAGCTGAGTTGCACAGTTATGACACACTCAATACATACAACTTCCGACTGACGGCTGTTCCGGTGGAAACTTATCGACTGGACGTCTCCACTTATTATTACTAACAAATTAATTAATATACATATCCATGTGACAACAAACAAATATATTTCTATTATTCTGTAAATAAATCACAATATCAACAGATCATCATAAAATAACTCTCGGACACCCGGTCGATAACTTCCCATCGACCTAAAATAAAATGGCCACGAAATTAATAGAAACCTTAACGAGGTAAACTAAGCTTTAGTACGCAGGTAATAAGATGCAACCACTGTCACTCCGTTGCCGGCGAGACATCACTCCACGCACCCAACGAAGACATATAAACACAATAGTTATATAGCAATAATAACGGGAACACGTACAGAGATTTATAATTTAATATATTTATATTATTCCTTTTAATATTATACACTAACAACTACATAAAGCAATACGATTTGTGCTATAGCTCGGGCGCGCGGCGCGGCCCGCTGTTCGCACAACATAACTGGGAACTTAACGGTAATTTTAAACTATTAAACTTAATCCTTTGGTATTACATCGATAACTAACAACTAATTAAATAATACTTAATTCAGAATACTGTCGCGATCCGTGACAGGGAACTGAAGACATGTTTAGCTTACGTCACCACATCATGACTCCCTGAAATCGAAAGAGCTATCCAACCTTTTTTTTACAGTTTTGTGAACATCCTTAAATAATGATGTAATCTAAACATATTTCCATTTTAATGTGATGTCAATTATATAAAATAAAATCTCTTTAATAAATGGTGGTGTCTGCGACAAAAATATTGGTTTATAAATAATTTCCTACTTGATTATCAAAGTAAACAAGACGATGACTATAAAACACAGACAATCATAAAAAATAAAGTAAAATGTACTCAGAGTACGACAAAAATATATTTAAAATATTCCATATAAAATATCTAACAAAATATTATGTAAAGAGAATCTCAACTAAGTGGTAAATGCTTGTGTTACATTTGTACGCAAACAAATTAATATAATTTTAAACAAATTTATGGTAACACTTTGGTTTGTGCGCGACTATTTCGAGCGGTAACAGTCTTGTATCACTTTACAGGCTGTTCTGTTCGCATTGAATAAGTTTCATTGTAAAGGTCTCATATTCAAGACGAACAGAAGAGCCAATACATAATGTTGTACAACATTGTTACAGAATGTTGAAAACAAGAAACAATGTTGTAACGCAAACATTCAACCCTCATTTTGATGTCGCGTCGTGTTACAAGTCTGTAGCCCCTCATGAAGAACGTGACAGATGTAACACAAGGTCAAGATCAAGAAATACTGTTATAACACAATGTGTCGATGAGTATTGGAGGAAAGGCTTCGCGAACAAAACGCGGGACTAGAAGTAACGATGTACTGGGTACGATCACTAGCACTGGGACCGAGGACGACCGCGACAACTACAAGGGCTGGGGAACATAAAATATCGTATTCATGTTAAACATTGTTTTAAACAAATGTTGTTCACCTTGAACACGAGACTATAGACACAATATTGCCAGCAACATGCTCGAGCCCATGTACATGCTACTGCACAATATCGAAGCTGAAGCAAGAGCGCGACACACTGAAAAATCATTCTGTCTCTGTCATCTCATCAACAAAAGATTCTCAGAAACTGAACAATGTAGTTGTGTTTCATGTGTTCAGTGATGCCGACGAACCACGACAGAGGTTCCTGAATACTGGTATTAAGCCAATATCAAGTGACGCAAGTAACTCTTGATAACTCTTGCAGTCGGATAAGATAACTGTTTCACCCCAATCACTGGTATGTATGTGGTTCAACCCCAGTCCTTGTGAACAACTGCTTTGGTCTTCCATCATAAAACTTTCAAGTTAGTATAAAGAGATGTAAGTTGCCCCTCGTCCTCGGTCATTCTCTAACGCGACTCAGAACCTGTAGGTCTGATCACCTCACTAATAACTTTAGGGTATCGGTATTTTCTAAAAATGTAAATAAAATTTTATTTATTATGGTAAATATACTCTGCGAGTAATCTAATACGATAACATGCCGAACAAGTTTAATACCGGTAAATATCGCGGCAGCTCGCGTCTAAAATATCGCGGACTTTCTCAAAGAAACTCAGCTTATCCAAATAAATATTATGCGCGAATGACTAAACAACCAAATAAATCTCATCAAATTAACTTCCGTAACGCCTAAGTGTGAGACTGACGAACACAACACCCAATCATTACAAAAACATCAAGTTTTAAATTCAAAGCACCGATTAATAGGTACGTCGTAAGTTTAATAAAAGAATGAACGTCGCAGCGATACTCTCCTACACACACACACACACCTCACACTCACAAGTACACGCAATTATAACACTCTACTATGCGTATGGGGTTTACATCGTCCTCCGACGACACGCGGCGACGCTGGTTGCGACTGACGCGGTGTCGCGTGTCGCAGTCGCACGTCGCAGTACGACGGACACAGCGTCGCCGCGCGCGCGAACTTACTATGTTTTGTTCAATATTTACAACAATCGATAATTGCTCTATATCTTCAATATAGGACTCAATGGAAAATATACTCATCGAATCAACAAACACCTTGTTTTTTATTTATTAATATGTGATGCGAAGTGATTTATTAGCCGGCGCCGGGAGCGCGTCGCCAGCCGCACTGCGACCTGCTGCAAACTTGTGTGCACGTACTGTACACGTATTGTGCATGTACTGCACACGTACTGTACATGTACCTTACACGTATTGTGCGCGTACTGCAGCTACTGCAGTGCGGCGGTGCCACAGTTGCGGCACAGCTTGCCAAGGGTAGTTATTATTTACAGAAAGGAAGGACGACACATGTCACGTGACGTGCACGTGTCGTGTCGTGTCGCGCGCCCGGCGCCTGCGTCACGTGCGACGCGTCGTAAGCGACTGTCGAATGAACTAGTGGACAGAAACATCATAAGAAAACCGTGTTTCAAGTCGTCTTTGGCAACGTCTGTACAATGTTACGAGGTATTTAAAGCTGCTGTTTCAAGATCCCCACAGGCTAGTACAAATTGTGAACTCGACGAATCATTGGAACAAGTCTTATATTTGTTCAAGCTAAATTTTATATCAATAGAGATTTTGGTTTCGCTCACAAAACTAAGCATGCGTTTTCGGGGTCGTCGCTTTAGAACTAGACCACTGGCGACCTGGTGCAAGGATTTCATGTTTTTGGAAGCTATAAATGTCGATGAGACATGTCTGACCTCATGTAAAGGCCTACGGGTATAGACGTCGATCTCAAAGCAATTTGATAATGATATACTGTACTACCTTCGACATTACTTCAACACGGAGATGATCCCGCGGCAGGTCGCCGGGTCCGGGAGCTCGCTGTGACCCGTGGGGTTCCCGAGGTGATTGTACGGACATGACGCCATTCAGACTAGCCCAGCAGGTATCGAGTGTCCGATCAGCGAATATGTTCCAACTTAACTTCACTAAGTATCACTATTTATGCCGAAAGAACTCGTCACAAGTCACACGTGCCAGATTGCGTCCTTGTGTCGACTGTCGCAGTGAGAGACTCGAGCGCTCCTAAACTAACATACACTAAAAGAGACAACGTACATTCAAAAAACGTACAAAATAAAAACGTAATAAAAATAATACTTCGTGGGACGTCGATAGTAAACACGTCGCGCGCTACATCTACAATAAAATAAGAACAGCGTCTGCGCTTAACTTACGCATCGTCATGACTAGACAGATGTTGGCATTACACTTAACATAACCATGTAAAAAATGAGAGTGTACAGTGTACGTGCAGTATACGTGCACTGTACGCGCAGTATACGCATAGTATACGCGTAGTGTACGCGCGGTACACGCGGGCGCCGCTCAGGCCTGCGCCGGCTTCTCCACGGGCGGCGCCGGGTTGAAGTCCTTGTTCACGAACGAGAAGCCGCGGAACTCCTCCTGCAAGGACAACGACAGGCGTGAGCACTTCTTCAGAGTACTGTTTCATAGAAATACAGAGTATTGCCTCACACGAATCTTGAATCTTGTTAACAGCTTAAACACCTAATAACTTACTGACGTTTACTTTACGTCACAAAAACGTGATAATTCGTAGCAGGGCCTCAGACCAATATAAATATTCAAGTGGTAAGCTTTTACAGTAGTCTCCAGATATTCCTTCAATGGGGTTGGCCACGCAAAGATATTGTAGATGGCGCCACCATAGAGTAGTCCTAATCCGACCAATGCCGTAGTACTATTTTGAAGTACCTCTATGATTTAAAAAGATTTGTCCAATGACGATTCTTGTAACAAGCTATACCAGCGCCATTAGTTCCACAGTTGTCATCCCATTCGGAGGGAGGATCCGGCTCGAAGGACCGATATTGCTTTCACGTGTCGATCTGTTGCATACTTTCATAGTCTCGTTTGAGGACAGTTACTGGGTATTATAACGCGTGACTAGAGATGAGTTTATATAATATTGCGTATCTCTGTCGACAGGATTGGTAACTCAAGGTCTAACTCAAGGTCTGTGCTGTCTCAAAGTATGTTTACGGCTCACAGGATTCGTCGAAATGAGACGAATATAAGACTTTTTTGCCTAATGCGCTGGCAGACATCGGTCGCCTGTTATTAGGAGTCTAGTATTATATCGTCGTTGGCTTTTGCATTTGCAATAAATCTGATAATTCATTTTAATGTTCATAAAATCAACTGTTCTGACGCTCTTGAGGCACTCCTCAACTTAGCCACATAACAGTCGATAAAAATAGAGGTGTCAAACCATCCAAGTTCAATTGACAACTGCTGACAGAACAGACTATCAAGTTAGCCAATAGCCCTGTGGGACATATTGGTGGTATTGAATAAACACCTGATAAATGCCCGTTAATATCTTTCGTTTGGGCTTTTTACCCAGTTAAGTGTCTGCTTAATTTTCGAGTATTTATTTTGGCGTAATCTACACCCAAATAAATAGTTGCCCTTTTTGCCCTTTTTGTTCATAGATGTTTTTCCCTCGAGCCAGCACTATACGTAATAGTTCAATAAGTACATATGTGTATGTTACCTGGTTGATGGCCCGCACGACGTCGTTGGGCACGGGTGTGAGGACAGGCTCCTCCTTCGTGAACTCGGCGTCGAAGTTGGCCGCCTCGCGCTTGCTCTTCTTTAACACACGGACACAGGTATTAATATTTTATAGACAAGTTTCAAGTGTATCCTAAATAACTTTCTGAAGCTAGGTGTATGTTGCGGCAAAATTAAGTAATGTTGGTTATTTTAAAATTTGTTGCACGATGAAGAGATAAAAGAGAGACATATTTTTAGACTAATTCATTAAAAAGAAGATCAATCATGTTGAGTGCCTTCCCTTTTAGCGTTTTCATTGTTATTTACGTTTACTAAAATAACTTGTTTCTTGCGTAGTCGGGCAAAATCCCAAAAGTTTGAGAATAGATGTTTTATCCACAAAATATAATATTATCTGCTAAAGGGCAAAGGATATTTTATGTTGGAATTGGGCTTCGTGATAGGTGTATTTAATATTTATGTCGTTTTCAAAGATGTTTGTGTGCACAATGTACATGTGTGTGTACTCACAACTTTGGGTCTGAAGGGCGGTCGCAGCCTCCTCTGCATGAGCGCGTCCCAGTCCATGTCGCGGAAGAACACGTGCGCGCGGATACCGCCCAGGCCACCCAGCACGCCCAGCCGACGGACCGGGTTCTTGGTCATGAAGCCTGCGATACACCACACCTTCGTTACTAACTACTACACTACACACAAACTGACTATCACACTATGTAAACTGAGCATCAACTGCAGACTGAGAGTCAAGGTAATGGTTCACCTTTGAGTATGGAGACGGCCTCCTTGGAGAGCCACACGGGATACAGCACGTCGTCGTGCAGGATGGACTCGAACAGGTCGTCCTCGTTGTCGGCCTCGAAGGGCGGCTGTCCGGCCAGCATCTCGTACAGCAGCACGCCCAGCGCCCACCAGTCCACCGACGGACCGTACTCCAGCTCCTGGAGGATCTGGAACATACAATCATTTGATACAGCCACCAAAATATAATAAGCCTTTTTGACAACATGCAAACCTGGTAGACCATGGCGAGACCCGTCTAAACCAACAATGAGTAATAAACAACTATAGATTGGTAGAACTGGAAATCATGATCAGTAGCAACCAGTAATGGAATGACGCAGGCTGACAGAAACTTTACGATTATCGGTATTTATGTATCCCAAAAATAACTGTTATCAAAGGAAATGCAGTTACAACATCCTCATTACCAAATGTTACTGGCATGATACGGATTGGTTAAAGAAATGCTGTCTATTGACTACTATTGATTATTTTCTTGTTTGTATCTTTGCACCATAAAGTGCAGAAAAAACAAAATATTACTATATCAATGTAACTAAAACGACTTTCGATGCGACTTTAGCCACACTGTCATTGACCTAATATTTAAATTGCAACAGCTGGATCTAGTACGTGGAGGTGCTACATACCTCCGGCGCGATGTAGTCGGGCGTCCCGCAGAACGTGGTGGTAGTCGCTCCCTCTGTAACAGAGCACCGCATCACTACCAGCATCATCACACGAGGAGTGCTCCCTGCAGGACTGCAGCCCTCAGCTCTCATAATCTGACAGTCACCGGGCAACCCTGCAGGTCCCTGATCACCGAGGTAACCAGGAAGTCTGCAGCCCCCCTCCAAGCGCTTTTTACATCATAGGGCAATTTAATATTTTCATCAAGTACTTCAGCTTCGTGCTTATAGTTTGCAGACGAGTGAAACTTTTGATCCTTGTACCATCCTCCATACATAATACTGATCCTCCATATAATTACTGACCCAGGATGCCCTCCTTGCACATGCCGAAGTCGGCCAGCTTGCAGTGTCCCTCGCTGTCCAGCAGGATGTTGTCCAGCTTGAGGTCGCGGTAGATGACGCCGTGCGAGTGCAGGAACTGGAGCGCCAGCGTCACCTCCGCCGCGTAGAACCTGCAGCGAGGGGAGACATACTGTCAGCAGCGATCAGTGACCGTACAGAGCTATACAAGTTAGCGTCACCTCGTTCACTCACTAGAAATACTCTGGTTTTAAGACGTCATAATACGTCCGCAGATCGTCGCGGACGGATGTGGATACAACTTTTTGCTATATCCGACGAAAAGTACGTGTCGTATATAATACATCCACTAGATGCAAGTGGATTATAGATGAACTTGAATAGAAGTTATACTAGTAGGAACACTAGCAACAAACATACAAAAAAATCTAGTTGTTGAGATCATTTTATGGTCTGGAGTTTCTGATCGCCATTTCGAACGCATAGTCAAAATATATTATTTAAAAAATAATGTTACCAAGAATAGTAGGCGTAGTAGATGCATTTCGAGACAACAGTAAGAAAAATACTTTACAATAAAATATATTGTATGTGTTTCCCTCACCTAGCCCTGGGCTCGTCGAACTTCCTGGCGCGCTGGATCTGGAACATGAGGTCCCCTCCGTCCACGTACTCCATGACGAAGAACAGTCGGTCCCGTGTCTGGAAGGCGGAGTGCAGCGCCGTGAGGAAGGGATGTCTCGCGGCCAGCGCCAGCACGCGCCGCTCCGTCAGCGTGCACTCCACGTCGTCGTCCTGGATGATGGCGTCCTTCTTCAGCACCTTCACCGCGTACACCTGCACACGGAAGGGGTAATGTTTCATTCATTGTATCAGCGCCCAGCGCACACTTATCCGCTAGCACTAGATACTGCAAGTTTAGATCATCAAAAATTTATTTCACCACAATCATACATTCAACTCTTCAGAGCTAGGATTTCTTTTTAGACAATTTTCAATAAAGCAATAAAATTGTCTCACTAAATGTGACATTTGCCGATTTTTTGAAAACGAAAATATCGCAATTTTTTCTCACAATCATGTTGTTTAATCACACTCTAAACTAATCTGATTCACATAAAATATAATGTAATTATTTTAACTTTTGCAGGAGCTAAAGTGATTCTATCTTCATCCAAACTAATTTAGAAATATGGGTATCTTCACACGATACGATTCTTTTTAAAACTTTGGCAGTTTTGTGATGAAACAGAACAGATTACCAATGTACTATTTGCTAAATTCATTAAAGACTATAATTATGAGTAAACTAGCACTTTGCCCGCGACTTCGTCTGCGCGTGTTTCTGACTTCGAACTCAGTGAATTTAATTCCCGCTCACCCTACTTATAGGATACTTTTGGAAAATCTAAAAATTATCTAGTAGTTTTGGAGCCTATTCAATACAATACAAACGATCAATCGTAGAAGACAACTGATTTTTCGATTTTCATCCCGCTAGGGGTTATTACGCATCTTTTATTCGATTGAGAGATACTTTATGTCCAGTTTTGAGTTCATCGAAGCAAGCTGTAAAATCCTTCCCTTTTTAAAACTTACTCTTTTCACCAATTTAGGGGGTGATTTTAGAAAAACCCAAAAATGGTGGGTAGTTTTGAAAAAATAATAATGTCCACCTTTTTTATTTACTTATACTCATATTTATACCAAGTTTCAAGTTTATATACCCAAGGAATAAGGTTTTTCATAGAAACGTTTTCACCCCTTTTCACCCCCTTAGAGGTAGATTTTCGCAAAATCCTTTCTTAATGCTCATCTACATAATAAATTGCAACTACCATCAAAAATTCAGAGTTCTACGTTTAGTGGTTTAATATCCTCCCTTTAAAACTTGAATACCCCTTTTCACCAACTTTGGGGGTGATTTTCGAAAAATCCAAAAACACGTGTTTGATTAATTCTTATGTAGTATATAAATACTGATTTTCAAATTCATCAGCTCACGCGTTATGATTTTCCCATACAAACTTTAACAACCCCTAGAATACCAATGGAGGGTAGTTTTAAAAAAATTGTGTTGCTAATCTTATTTATCTACTAATGTTCTTATTCGTGGTAAGTTTCAAGTTTATAAACCCAAGGAATAAGATTTTTCATACAAAATTTTTCACCCCTTTTCGCCCCCTTAGAGGAGGATTTTCGCAAAATCCCGTCTTATTGCCAATCTACATGGTAGACTGCAAATGCTGTCCAAAATTCAAATTTCTGCGTTAAGCGGTTTCGGCTGTAGTCCTGTCAAAAGAAAAACCCCTGTTCTTTTATATATATAGATTAGCACCGGTACAAAACCGAACCCAATCACCAGTAAAACACAAATGTAGTTACCTCATCAGTTCCCTTCTTCTCCGCGAGCATGACCTTCCCGAAGGAGCCCTTGCCCAGCACCTTGATGAAGTGGAAGTCGTCCAGCGACACCTTGTCCTGGCCGCCCGCGCCGTCCTCGCCTGCACCACGACATCATTGTAGCGCACGTCTCAACAGACTTATAGCACAAGTGAAACATCAGCAGCGGTGATGAATATGGAAGATCAACTAATTTTCATTACGAATCTATTTTTAGAGCCATCATCTGTGAATTTAGCATGGCAAAATTACAGCCATGAATGATGGAGATAAAGTTTTAAAAGAACCAGCTTCCATTAAAGTTGAGACACAGTGTCGAAGGAAAGTTGCAAGATTCAACCAATCACAGTTCATGTTTATTTGGACCAATGTGATTGATCGATTCCCGCATCTCTTCTCAGATCCACCCGTCTCCACTGTGGTGAAAACTGAACTTGAACGCAGGTAGTGAGTCAGAAGTCGGAAAGTCGGTCTGTCTTTTTATAAGAATTCCATAGAGAACAGACACTGGATAGTGATAGAACGTTGGAGAGTTCAGCTGCTGATAATCTCACGTGTGTATAAGCCTCAAAACCGGAGTAAACAAGTACGATAGGACAGAATGCCACAATGTAGTGCAAGCTTCCGTACACCAGGTAAGTAAGCAGGCCACCAGTGAAAAGTATTTGAAATAACCTCTCCACAAGAACAAGTAACAAATTAGATAGATCAAAAACCTGTGCCATAAGTGTTTTGCGACGCAAATATTTAGTTTCAGGCTTTGAGTGTAAGGAGTTGTTATAAGCCCCGGTTCATGCACATTTATACCCATTTAAATAACGCTGAAACTGCACGAAAGATCTAGTTCCAATTTTCACACACTTCAAAATAGAAAATGCATGAAAATCAGAACTTTTCCGACGCAAAGTCCCAGCATTATGAGATTAATTAATGTGCATAGAATATAGCTGTTGTACCAGCAATGGATATTGAGTTCAGCTACAAAGATATTATAATAAATAATACTTATATTACAGTACACAGTGCCATCCAAATTAGTCTGCAAGTTCACGTCAAAAGCGATGGTACCCAGGAATCAGTATTTAAAACAAGTATCGTAGTCGTTGTAAACCCTTATTCCACTACCGCCTGAATACTGTTCTAAATACGAATTAGCCAATTAAATCCAACATCACCATCTTATCCCGCGCATACTTACCTTATCAATAGTGCAACCGAGATAACTAAGTCTGCAATCTCCCATTAAACATTACCATCACCAAAAATGCTACACAACATATTTGAAAAAGAGTAACGTTCCAAAGAGACCATATAAGTTGAATGCATCACAGCACAAGCATGTATTAATAGTAGTAGTGAGAGTTCTGCCGCACAACATATAAAGCGCCAGCCAGCTGGCTCGCCCTCGCACACACGTCACCTGGCGACTCGGGCTCGTAACATGTGAATATGTCCTGCAGCTCGTCCCAGTGCGAGCGCCACAGCGCGGGGCCCGCTAGCGAACAGAACGATACCACTCAGTCATGGAACTACCACACCACTACTGGCCGACTGAGGTCATTATACAGACTGCAAATATCATTTGAGAAATATTTTGGAATAACATCACGATTGTCAGTTGTGGAACAACCTCGGTCGCCTAGTATTGTGTTTATATTCTGTGTTCATGTGTCAAAATAAATAATGGGGAAAAAAATATAAATGATTCTATGTTCTATATCTAAACGTTGTTTCATGCTGTTCAAACATAATTGAAACAACAAACAAAAAATAAACCAAAGCTTTATTTGAACAAAAGATAAATACATGAATAACATAGTACAAGATAAGCAATACTGTAAGTAACATTCACTCGAAAGCGGCCACAGTAGCGCACGACGGACTACTGCTAACTAGTGCAGTGGGCTGACTGTACACTGGACTGACTGTACACTGGACCTTACTGGACAATTGTCTCAACAAGCCTCGTTTACTTTAAATTGATGAGTTAGCATTACGCCATTGCTATTTTGAATTAATCGTGGCTAAACGGGGCAAAGCACTAAAATAACTGCAATGACTAATAGTTTTAGCGCATTGGGTCAAGTGCAATAAAAATGACATATAAAGACCATGACATCCTCATGAACATATTTAAAACTGTAAGTTTATCAACTCATACTGTGAATTTGATGACATACCATTTAATTTTCTGTCTATTGTATGAAATCAATATTCAAAACCAGTTGTATAGCCAACACACTGCACACAAACTAACACTCACAAATGCTAATTTATGATATCACACAGCTAAGAGATGAATAAATCACTTACGTCTACATAAATACATTGTACTGGGCATTTATCAAACTACTGCAGATATATAACTAGCAAGCATAGTATATCCTATGTGTTGGCAGTTCCAATACGGCAGTAAGTTATACTAAAAACTTCGGCAATGTTGAGGAGGTTGCTCTCTAACTGGTTTTGGATTCAAAACTAGAAAAGTATCTCGATATTATTTTGTTTCGACGAATAGACACCACTTGAATTTTACGGAAAACTTTTTAAAATGTGTCTTAAATCAGATTTCCCTTCACGGCACTTCAAATATGGTTCATAACTTTTGTGATGGTCTTCAGTTACAGAACAAGGAATGTAAAAACTTGATGTTGTTATTTCCAATCTGCATTTACAACCGTACAATATGTATTTGCAAAATAATTAAAAGTAGAATTTTGTCTTAAAAACTTTGTCTCTCTGGTAAAACCAGTGCCATGAAGAAACAATCTCGATTTTGGGGTCCATTTTTTACGCCTTCATTATCTTTCTGCGTGTTTCAATGTGACAGAACAGAATGACCCTGGCGGTTGAGAGTGTGTTATGCTCAATCAAATGTCTCGCTGATGGTGGCGCGTGTGTCGGATCATTTAGCTCCCTTCAAAATGGTTGAGCTGAATGGTGCTGATGCATGTGGCATGTTCGTCTACGTGCGCTGACAGATGAGACGCTGCCACGGTTTATTTTAATAATTGATCATTTTGTTTTTCAATTTTCTTTGTTTTATTTTTTACTATGGACACTTTTAATTAAAAACTTGCTACATCGTTCTCACATAATGTACCACCTGAATGATGTTACAAAGGTTCTGTAATAATTTGGATTATCTAAAAAGAGTGTCCATGGAGTGTCTTGCACATTCTTCTAGGCTACTTACACAGTTTTTATGTCTTGTGACTGGGACTGTAGCACCATAACTTTTTATTGTTTAATATATTCCTTTAATTGTCTATGACAATTCAAAAGTGCCTGTAACTGGCCTACTTGAAATAAATGCTTTGATTTTGAGTTTAGAACATTTAGCGCGATTATTCAACATTCCAGTTTTTCGTCCATAACCAGCTACCTCACTCAACATTCTGTGTGATGTAGTATCCGCTAGTCGTCATCAATATATCGTAAGCACGAGTTACCTTTATCATCATGTTTGTCGGGTCCTTGTTGTCTCCGTCTCCTGACGAGGCCAGCTCGGCCGCGCCCTCCATCAGCGCCGCGTTCAGGTACTGCGGACGAGGACCGTGGATCACATGAGACTCAAAACAAGGAGAGACGGCTCCAGGATGTAAGGCGGGTTGTAAGTGGGTGGGGGGGGGGGGGTATACAACGTCTTTAAAACCAGGCTTGTTCCAGTGAGTGAACGAGATGGCGCTAGATGACTTGTATAGCTCTGTCACTTTCACTCGCCGGAACTAGCCTGGTTTTAAGACGTTGTAATACCCCCCCAGGGCCTACCATGACGTCCTTGAAGCGTATGTAGTTCCGCTGAGGGAAAGAGACAGAGCTATACAATGCGTCTAGCACCATCTCGTTCCCTCAGCGGAACTACTCCCGCTTAAAGACGTCATGGTATGCTCCCAGGAAAGAGAGTGAGAGACTTTTCGTAATAATTGAACTGTCAGTCTCCATTTATCTAATTTGGCTAAGGGGCAGAATTCCCACGTTATGTAGGTGAATCAGATACCTTGAATCCTTCTTTAGACAACTGTAAAAGTAAGAGGTTTGTGAATGAATTACTAGCCACACGAGACAAAGCTGTTGTGCTGGTGATATTTGCTCATCTTATGAAGACATCTAAGCTTTAAATGGGCAGCTACAGTACTTTGACAGTTATTATGTTTGAAATTTAGAACTGACCAAATCGAAATAGATGCTTTGATTAAATTAGTACTATGATCATAGCAGGTGATGTTCTGTAAGATTGAGTACTTCATAACGAGCAAATATTGTTATAGCTGTACAATATTATTTACCTTGGAGGGTCTGGGCCTGGGGTTCTTGTCGGGCGAGATGCCCATCTCGTTGAGGATCTCGGCCATCATCTTGGTGTTGATGCCGCAGTTGTTCGCCACGTTCTTGTGACATCGCTTGTGCACGTTCATCGAACATACTGAAAGCAAATGTATTCGTCAAGATACTTGTTAAGTCTGTGAATTAGCATGGACGTCATTTTTAGCACGATCATTGCGAGATTTTTAATTAGAAGTCCATTTTTCTGGAATGTAAACTTTCTTTGACTAGTGCACCACGAACCGGTGCGGCACGTTCACGATGAAGGTCAACATACGAACCTTCACACTGCAGGCCTTGCTTGATGAGTCCATAGAGCAGCGAGCCGCAGTGGTCGCAGAACGTGAACCGCTTGTAGGAGTGCACCACGAACCGGTGCGGCACGTTCACGTTGAAGCGCTGTCCACCCGACACACCCACCGCACTTTGTTGCTGCACAGGAATACACTCATTAGGGCAAAGATAATGTTCACATTATTGGAGGAAATGGCATTCATATAAAAAATGTCGAAAAATCGGATTAGTTGATCAAAATTCCAGTGTCGTGGGTAAGGTATGGTCCTACTTACCCTGACCTCTTCCTTCATGCCGGGGCACTTGGTGACGACAGACGAGTGGCAGCGCTTGTGCACCACACACGTACACACTACGACAAACACACACGTTAAATAAATGTGTTTTTTTATATTAAGTACAAAAGGTATTTAATAAGGTTTACTATTCGAAAGTAAGGCAGTCTCTCTGGCCCTGTGTCTACTATTATTTCAGATGGTATGAACAAGTGGAGCAACATTAACTCCAGCTACATATTAGTCAGATTTCTTTCGTTTTGAATTTGATGAGGAGGGATGGTAGGTACTCATGTGACTAAGAGAGTGATGAGTATGAATGTTGATGGATGGAGAGGAAGAGGAAGGCCAAAGAAAAGATGGATTGTTTAAAGAATGATATGAAAGAAAAAAAAGTTAGGGATACTGTGACGTCTGATAATAAAAAAAAAAACTTGTTGCGCCGACCCCAAGTAAAATGGGATGAGGGCAGGATGATGATTTAGGTTTTAAATTTGATAGTCTAAATCTGATGTAAATTATCACGCTACGACCTCAGGATCTGAATAAAAAGAAAACCGACGTGTAAAACCGCGGTGAACAGTTAGTATATAGATAAGTTATGTGTGTAATGTGACACGCGTGGATGTGTTGTGGTGATGCTTACCTTGGCACTGGTAGCCTTGCTTGCCCAGTCCCCTGCACAAACAAGAAGATATTATTAAAAATGTCGCTGGAAACTAGGAAGTTTTTCTATAATATGGTGGATGCATAAACAAACATTTAAAGTTACAAACACAGACACCTGGTACAACTACTTTTAGATAATACAAATAATAGTGTTAATAATATGTTCCATGCAGGAATCGAGCCCGCGCAGCGCAGCAGTCGATTGCTTTGCCCCCGCGCCAAATATCGACGGCTCAAGAGAAGTTTAATAACAATTGAAAAGAAAACATATCACCTTTTTTTAATTTAGTCCAGATAAGTCCAACAGATGCATCTGACGTGTGGACGAAGGGTCTTCGAGAAAGCAACATCTATCTTTCTACCAATTGAGCGACATGACAAATCGCCTGTTAATTAAAACTCAAGTCATTTACCCAAATAGGTTGGGAATCAGCAGTTCTTGAAGGTTTTTTTGCATAAGACGGTGACAGGCACCAAAGCACCCGGCCTATATTACGACCATTTCCAAGAGATGCTATCGTTTTCTACTTGGACCGCGCCTGTCAATCTAATGTAATCACACCATGCCTGGCAGAGTTCTGAGACTTGACAAATGACTGAACAATCCTGAAAATCTTCAATAGTAAGTGAAGCATAAATGACTCACCAGATGAACTCCCGACAGTGGCTGCAAAAGGTGGGTTGCCGGAGGAAAGTGGCCATGAACTTGTGTCCGTTGACCTGGTGCACGCGACGCCGCATGGCACCGCGGCGACGTGCGAACCCCGCGCCCTCCTTGAACTCGCGGCCGCCGGAGCCCGAGCCCGAGCCGCCGCCCCGGGGAGCCTCCACACCCGCTGTTCCACACACAGTTACCATCATCACAAAATTGAATCTATCTTTCTATAACTAGAATTCTAAAGCGCGTATCGCTACAATGACACGGTTCGCAAGATAAGTCTCGATCGCTTTAATAACAGGAAATTGTTTGCAAGCGCGGAGCTGCCGCACTGCATTCATTGACACTGGCTAGACGCACAGTAAAACGGACTATATAATTCTAGTCTAAGGCCGAGACTCCACCAAAGCTGTGCGAGTCGACACGTATTTTGAACAACCAATAGAATTGCGTTATTGACACAGCTCCACTCCGGCAACGCAATTTTATTCGTTGTTCAAAACACGACTCGCACAGCTTTTGGTGGAATCTCGGCCTAAGGCGATTTACTCTGAAACTCTTCGCTATTAAGTGTAAGAAAAATATCTGTAAGCAAACCCTCAGAAAATAGGTGTTATGCAATTCGAAAGATTTTGTTTGCTGATATTCTAACAATATTTAAGGAAATGATGAATTTGAATTCTTGAAAGGCCTTCCTGTTTTAAAATCACAGATGTATTTTTTTGTTAAAAAAAAACCTTGCATCACACTAGGATTTTCTCCTGTTTAGTTTAACAAACAAATACCTACTTATTTAGTCTTGTGATTATTTTGCATAAATGTACATAATTTTCTATAAAAATTATGAAAAGATGATCACAGTGAGATGTCACTATTAATTACGTTTTAATGAAGTAGGTAACCTCACGTTGTGCATGCCTAGTTTACAATCAATATTCATCTCATTTTCAAATATTTTATGCGCATTTACGCCCGCGCCTGTTTCGCGAAACTTAAGGATCATTCTGCGAAAAGAGCAATATCCTAGTTGGTAAAGCGATTGCAGTACTTATCCAGAAGGATGCAGGATCGATTCCTGCTCGCAGTCGAATTTTTATTTCAGCAAAAAGAGATTCTTATTATTTACGATAAAAAAATTAAATAATGGGGAAAAATTTTTTTTTTTCTTAGATATCTAAGGGTTTCCACCTAGTGAATCACCAGTACTGCAGGGTACTTGATAACAAAGACTTGATATCATCAATATATCTGCCCAATGTGGTGATGTTTGGATATCAGTTGTGAGTCATATTAACACATTACTCTATTTGTAAACAAAGGTTGTTTTGGTAACTGACCTTGAGAATTCCATTTCAGATCTATCTTGAGATGCAGTTTCCCCTGGGGTTCTAGGTCCACCTGGAATTTTCAAAATGTTAGGAAGCATTCTTGTAACTAACTATAATTACCATCATCAATAAAGATTATTATTACTACAACAGGATAAGAGCTCACTAAATACACTTTTCAAACCACAGCTCAATCTCAAAGTGTTACCTATGTGAGAAGGAAAAGTATGAAATATATTGTTGCTTCCCTTCCCTATTAATTGGCCTAATACTAACCAAACTACTACAATCTAAATTTAAAATAAGATAATATAATTTTAACTGTATAATAACAAGTTCAAAAACACTATTTCTAATTACATGAAGTAGGTACGGTATGGAAATTGCCTAAAAATTTACAGAACTATGAGAAACTTGTACCAATTATGAAATGTCACATTAAGATCAAAACAGACAATATGAGTGTTGACACATCTCTGAAGCAATGCTAGTGAATCATATCACATCTTTGAATCTACTCAAGAATAGCTTCACTAATCATTCAATGAGTCCACACAAATACATTAATACTACCACTACAACCAACACAAACAAGGAAAACTGAATGAAAAACTATTTCCAGACAACACAAATACACATAAAAATACACCTCGTCCCTAAACTGTACATATTTAGGATCCGGACATGAGAACCTTCTCCTAAAATTATTCATCACGCACACTGAGACTCACAAGTAAACCGCACATACTAAATGACTAGTTACAAAAATGGCTTATCAATGAAAACAAATATTATGTCAATTGTTGATAACATAGTTGTAAGACAAATATGGAGTGTTGTAATCTTATCTGTGGATTATGGAAGATAAACATGCACTGATCTAAGGATCTTGTTAATCAGTCTTGTCGTGAATTTTTATCAAAGTGGTAGCTTCAGTGATTTTTGTGAATTTTAGTTTTATTGCTGGTCATATAATTTTGCTCATTATTAATGTGTTCACGAAATAATGGATTGTTTGATACTATGGTCAAAATGTGTATTGACATTTGTGATTTATTTAGGTACCTATTCATAAAGAAAACCAAGAATGCATGTGAAACCAGCAGTTGTAAGTATGAGTATCACTCACCCAAAAGTCAGTGGCATCCTTGTCCCGGTGCATAAGATCTTCAAATGGAATAGTGCAGTTGGCAACAAAGTCATCTGGAGGTATTGCAGCATCGTGGAACACCGTGATCCCCAAACTGTAGCATTACACCCATTGAGCCACCATTGCATATAGATCATGTTATATGTTATTGTATACATGTAGAGGGTTTGATTCCCATGTGAGTCATAACATGATGTCATTGTCAGAAAATTCACATTCCATTAGGAATTATTTTGGTCATGTCTGACAAGTTCAGCTGTTCAGAACCAGACTTGATGAATTACTGTTTGAAATATAACACTCACTATTTATATTTATTTACAACACCATTTGATTGATATCAGGGAAATACAAACCTCAATAACACATTATTTATATTCAATTTTGAAAGAAATCATTGACCCAGTTGAATAATCGACACTCTAATAAGAATAACATGTCAAACAAATAATCAATGGAATGATAACATACCTGCCAACATTATGGACTTCGTGAATGAAGGTCTCATTCCACACAGGATCGAATGTCTTGGGCTTGGTACTGGAACGGTCTAGATGGTGCTCGTCGGCGTCTATCGACACGTACGGATCTATCGGCTGGTCGTCTGCAACCATACCCCGTATTTACATATTAACACCAACACCCATCTCGGTAAACACGCTACATCTACTTCATACATAAAATTACAACAAAATCATGATCCCGTAACGAAATTATTGGCACAATTATCCGCAGTGATATGCTGGGGAGGCACCCGAACCTTTAGATGAGGCTCACCTGGCTTTCCGAAGGTCATATTATGCCGTTTCTGAAAGTCGGTCGGCCTGAGACCCGTCGCCTCGCAAACCCGTACTCGCACCGTGCCACTGAACATGGTGCTGCCGGCCAACGAGCAGTATCACCGAGACCGCGCCGCCACACGATCACTTCCACACTATAAACCCACTTAAAATCATTGAAGGTGCTTCATAATAGAAACAGAAATTAAATAAAAGACTTGACAGCGACAAAATCGGCCATGGATGGATATTTTACTCTATGGTTACTAATGGATTCCAATTTCGATTTCCTGAAGAATGTTATGGGATTTGGCTATGGTTTTTACAGACAAAACAAAAAGATGGCCCCGATTTCAACTCGTCTGTTTCGGATAGGAATTTTACTAATTTCATTTATCATTCGAAATAGTTACGCAAAAATTTTAGTTTGCTACAAAAAATACTCATTTTTCTTTAAATTTAATAACTAAATAGCTAGAAAACATCTCAGTGGCAACCTATGTCAGTGGCCAAAGTAGATACGTTTTTTGCAATTCGCAGGCCAGTGACATGTTGTAACTTTATAAATATAAGTGTTACGGTAAAAATTATCAAAAAATTCGCTCCATCAGCTCTCACATAGAAAAGGTGCATCGTAGTTAGATTTCGGAGATTTTCACATGATGCACCTTTTCTATGTGAGAGCTGATGGAGCGAATTTTTTGATATTTTTTATATTTAAAATTATACTTGTTATTACCGCAACTCATATTTTTATAAAGTTACAACATGTCACTGGCCTGCAAATTGAACCTGCAAAAAACGTAAAAAAAAATTGAATTTCGCGGGCTGATACAGCTTGGCCAGAACGGATTGAAACGGAACTAAAATTTTTATTTGTGACACCGTTTTAAGGTGATTGCGTCGATGTAGCCCGCGAAATTCAAATATTTTTACGTTTTTTGCAATTTGCGGGCCAGTGACATGTTGTAACTTTATAAATATTTGTGTTGCGCAAATAACAAGTATAATTTTAAATATAAAAATTGTCAAAAAATTCGCTCCATCAGCTCTCACATAGAAAAGGTGCATCGTAGTTAGATTTCGGAGATTTTAACATGATGCACCTTTTCTATGTGAGAGCTGATGGAGCGAGTTTTTTGATATTTTTTATATTTAAAATTATACTTGTTATTTGCGCAACACAAATATTTATAAAGTTACAACATGTCACTGGCCTGCAAATTGCAAAAAACGTAAAAAAATTTGAATTTCGCGGGCTGGTTGGAGCATCCCCCTTAAAATCTTTGATATTGATGTAAACAAAGACCGCAGGTTAGTTAGATTTATTATTGTGCCATAAAACTAACGTAATAAGTGAAAAAAAAAAAACATTCAAAGTGCTGGTAGCGCGAAGACAGTGGCGACTTCCGGTTTTCTACTTTTTTATGTCAAGCTGTATCTCTATCAAAACGAACATTTATATTTTTGTCATAAAATGTTTGGTGACCCACCGGCCGTGACTACTAGAAAGAGACAAATTGCCTCCGTTTGAGCTATCTCTATCGGCACCGATCGGCACGGTTTTTGGCAAGCCAAAAAACCATTCGATCTCGTGTACGTACAGCTTGGCCAGAACAGATTGAAACTATGTTTCTGACGACGTTTTAAAATCTTTGATATTTGATATAGACAAAGACCACAGGTTTGCTTTATTGTGCCATAAAATTAACGTAATAAGTGAAAAAAAACTCATTCAAAATGCTGGTAGCGCGAAGACACAGTGGCGCTTTCCAGTTTACTACAGTTTTTTGCCAAGCTGTATACGTAGTATCTTCTGTGCTCGCGATCTCGTTTTCCGGTTTTCATTATGTCAATGGGGATGGCAACTCAAAGCTAATCGTAGATGGCGCTGCGATAGTTGGTCCCCACGTCTACCTTGTACAAAAATACAAACAAGATTATTTGTTATAAAAATTGAGTATAAATACAAAACAAATATGGAAAATTATTCGTCCATGCAAGTACTATATACTAAAAGAAGAATTAAGACGCCGCGGCGCATCTACAAGAGGAAAAAAGTGATTTAATTGAGTGGTTATACATTTGATTTTACCGTAATAAATCCACAATTACTTGTAGTTGAGGTTTCAATTTTTGAGTTTAGGTATGTTTTACCTGTCCTCTCCTTTATCAAGAATATAATGCTGGTTTAGACTTTCTATTTTGATAAAATATCATAATGTTTTAAGTCAGTAATTTTAAACTTTTTTTCTATTTAGATTCGAGAAATATCACAATATATTTAATTTCTTAACACCACAACTATTACTAAACTCGTTCCAGGTGATAATTCTTCGATTTTCGAGCGATGCAATACTGGTACTTAACCTCCAAAAGAAAAGTAGATATTATTTTGAAAAGTGTATTCCATCATTTTTACAGCTTATTACACAACATCTAGTCATTTTACGTCAATAAATGGTTTTTTTTCTGAAAATTCCTTTGATTTTAGTTCTTTGGGGACCAAACTGTCATTTTCACTTTGACACTTGCCTTCCCCATTGTCAACTGTGTCAACTGTCAAAATTTTATTATGACACACACAAGTACACAACCAGATTAAAAACGGCAGAAAAAGTGAATTTGTTGTTGAAATAAATAGGTAATGAAAATAAACATTTACTGTAAATTGTGAAAAAAATTATACAATGGGCTTCCTGACAATATTGAAGAAGTTGCGACAGAAGGAGAAAGAGATGAGAATACTCATGTTGTATCCTTTTTTATAACCATTTTAAAGTATAACCTTATTGTTCTACATCCACATTCTCTAATTTCCTTAGCAGTATCTCCTCAGAGGATTGGACAACGCCGGTAAGACGACGATATTGAAGCGTTTTAACGGCGAGCCCATCGACACCATATCTCCGACACTGGGTTTTAACATAAAGACTCTGGAGCACCGCGGGTACAAGCTTAACATTTGGGATGTCGGTGGACAGAAATCTTTGAGGTATCCGTATAAATCTTGAATTTATTCGTCAGTAGTCGAAAACACCGATATCAGCTCATCTCATTCTAAAACTTATTATGGGTGTAGTCGTGATTTTTGGTACATTAGCTGATTGTCATACTACAAAATGTACTTTCTGCGAATGGGGTTCAATAATATTACTATGCACTTTATTATTTCAGATTGTTTGCATTACCTTGTTGATTGGGTTTATAACAGTTATTGAAAATCAATCATGAACAGCTGGTAATTGTATAGGGTTTCGATTGTTTATGAGCAATACAAAAATTGTACACCAACATTTATGACCTTACAAGTACTTCAAGGATCGGCTGTAGAAGACATACAGAGAAAACTGGATGAACAGAATACTTATTCAAGTATTGTAATGTTCCAGGTCATACTGGAAGAACTACTTTGAGAGCACAGATGGTGTAGCCTGGGTGGTGGACAGTGCAGACGCACGGCGCCTCTGGGACTGCGCCCGCGAGCTGCACTCTCTGCTGAGGGAGGAGCGGCTGGCCGGAGCCACCTTGCTGGTGTTAGCTAACAAGTCTGATCTACCAGGAGCTCTCACCTCACAGGAGATTAGAGAGGTAATTGCGGCAAAAATAATACAATGACTTTTTTTCCAGGAAAAAGCTAGCAAAAATTGCAAACATTAGTCTTTTTTTACATGTAAAACAGTCTCCAAATGTTGTAATGAACTTAGTTGTTGTAGAAATTGTTCATTAACATTTTGCCAAAATCACTCCAAAATAGTATGAAACATGGCTAATCAAATAATCGGTGAATTCACCAATTATTTGTCAAATGGCAAACCTAGTAACAGTTTTTGTAATAAATTTTTCATCTTATCCTTTACAGGCTTTGGACCTAGACAGCATCAAGACCCACCACTGGCGCATCGTGCGATGTTCCGCCGTGACGGGAGAGAACCTTCTCGAAGGCATGGACTGGATGCTCGACGATATTGCCTCCAGGATCTTCACACTGGACTAGCATCAGCTATACATAGGCTTCTTCTATTTATAAAAGGATAGATGGGAATGTAGGCAAAGGAGTTTGCATGAAAGAGGATAACTATGTAAACTTTCGATCTGTGCTGAATAAATTAATGGGGATTGCAACTGGGGAACTAGTATAGCTTGTTCCAAGCAATTGTCATTGGTTCAAATCAGTTCAAATCTTGAAGGTACTTCAAAATAGTACAACGCCATTGGTGGGATTAGGACTAAGCTATGATGGCCCAATCTACATTAGCTTTGACCGGCCTTCCCCATTAATTGATCTAACTTTTTCAATTAGGCTTTTGAAAGCTTTATGGTGCAGCCTTATTTCAGAATATTGTTCAAGAATATGCCAGAATTGATTTCTAAATTAGAACAAAACAAGTTGGCTATTCCTTATTTGTGGAATGTGTAACATAATATTTAATTTTAATATTTTTTCTTAATTTAGTATGTTTGTATTCTTTTCCAATGTATGTAATGCATTTAACTGAATTAATTAGACTGATGAATATACATAATTATCTAATTTCAACTCTCTCTTGATACCATTTAGTATTTTTTAAAGTTGCAATTATGTATGCCTTGCTAAGATTTTACGATAAACTGGCTAGAATGTATTCATCTCATTCCAAATAACACTCGCTTTGTAATTTAATGCAAATAAAACTGTGATGTTTTTGTAAATTATTAAGTTTATAATATTAATAAACTTTTTTAACAAACCCATTGTTTTATTTCATGCATAAATTGTTGCTTTTGGAACTGTAAAATATCTTTTTGTTTCACTAAACATTACATAGAACCCTTACGTCCTGTGTGGAGACTTTGTTCATATACAGTCACGAGCAATAGTATGGATACACTAATAAGTATTCAAAAGCGATGTTCTGCTACCATATTAATTAAACTTTTGCCTTTTCATTACACTTCTATTTTGTAAGCCATACTATTACGAAATAGGTCTTATTTTAAAGTTTAAACCAGTATTTTACGAGTAAATTGCGTTTGAATTTTGTTAAGTGTATACATGTTATTGCCCGTGACTGTACATCACGATCAACGACACACGAAGTGTCTGTCGACGTGGCCTACCATGATGTCGTAGTTCCATTGTGGGAGCGAGATGGCGCTATACGACTTGTACAGCTGTCTCCCACAGCGGAACTGCTCACAGTTAAAGACGTAATGGTAGGTCACCTGGATTTGATTCTGCATCGCATTCTACTGCACTTCTAGGACGTAAGGATAGTCGTCACGTTGACTTGAAGAACATCACAAGAAAGTTCAATGAAGTTAAGACTGATTGCTATGTCAAGGTACACATCCAAGTCAAGAGTGTCCCTGACACTGGCTTTACTCCCATCATGAATTTTAATACACGAGGATTTAGTGGAAATTGCCGCCAAATCTAAACTGACTCCAGCTCTGCCACCAACACAGGGTGTATTGGTGGCAGAGCTGGAGTCAGTATAACTTTTGAACCAGTGACCGACAAAATGTGAGACTTGACTTGGCGACAACTAGCGACTAAATCTTTCTTATCAAAATTAAAATCTATAACGTTAAGCCAGTGTCAGGGCAAAAGTCAAGACAACGCGCGATCAGGCAGCTGTGGTTCAAGTCATACTAAGGATGTGGACGGGCTCACAAACTGTTTTCTAAATTCTGGATCAGGTAACAGCTTTGGTGTTTTAAGTTTCATACATTTATTATATTCAATACCAATGTATTTGCCTATTTAATTTTAAAGAACATACCATACTAGATTACCATAATCTTAATACCATAAACACACATTTTAAGTTCATTTTAGTAGCTTTAAAATAATGTCAACAAATTACATAGACTGCATTTTGACGTTATATATAGTTTTGCATATTATATTTGGCATAAAACGGAATTAGCGCCACAGGTCCTGTAGATAAATGGCAAGCTATAAACGTAAACAATAGCCTCCAATAAATTTTCAACTTTATAATCTAGTGCTTACAGTTGAAAATCTATTAAAGCCTACTGAGGTTCTTAAACGGCCACTATTGACGAAGTTTGTTTAGATTGTTTCCCACTGAGTGTTTACCTTTGTGCCTTTATCGACTGCCACTTCTCTATGGGGCCAGAACAATTAACGAAGTAACAGAATCCTTCAACCCATGTTATACAAAGCGCACAGAGCTGACATACCATACCCATAGTGTGTGCTGTAAACATAGAATGTATTGCATATAAAGGGCCTTGAAATATAAAGATTCGAGGCCGCGCGTCCGAGCGGAGGACGCATCTCGGTCGCTGCGGCCGTTGCCATTGTGACTGTCCCCGTCCCATAAACCCATAAACCGCAGGACGAGCCTGACGTGTGTCATCCCCCAACTCTTGGTATTTCAAATATTTTTACGTGTCACACATTTTATCTTGACAACGCACAGGGTGTTCGCTCGTAGGCGACTTAAATGATCCCGTTTTTCAATTTGCAAATGCAGCAATGTTTCTATGTTTACATTCCCTAAAACATTACTAAAATGATCCGCACACCAACACTCACAGTGCCTCACACAACAAAACAGGGTACGCAGAACCGTCTTTGTGTGGACAGCTTCACGATTCACTCTAGCATAACTTGAGCACAGCTGCCGTGCGCGGGAGTGTCCCGTTAGGAATGGTTCTCTGCGTCCGTGGACACTTGAGTGTCGTTTAGAGTTGTATCCAGGGACAGTTGAGTGGTCTCATTTGCTGTCTCAGTGTCTATGGTTGCATTCTGATCTGTGCTTGTATCTGTTTTGATTTCGTCTTTGATTTCTTCGGTTTCTGTAAGAGAGGTAAAAATTGTGATTGCAAACATATTTTTCATTCACAAATAAGCAGGATTATGCAAAGCTGGCCAAATAGTTTCGCCAGGTCCTGAACTGAACAGGAACCAAACTGAGTGGTATCCATTTGTTCAGAAAATCAGAAGCCTTACGAATACGTGTCTGTTAGCTGAACAAATTGAATAGGCAATCATGGCGCGTCGTGTTGCAGGCGCTCCTTAAGGGAACTAATTCGGACGGGGCCATAGGGCCCAGCATACTGCCTACATTATCATTACTTTATGGATGTCCACTCTCTTACCCATCTTTTCCTGAGTCTCTGCCGCTGGCTGTTCCACCTTGGCCTCCTCCTCGTGTCTGTCATCTCCATCACTGTCCTCCTTATCATCAGCATCCACTGCAAACTTGTCTCTCTTCTTCTTCTCATCTTTCATGTCTACGTCTTTCTGTTCCTCTCCATCGTGATGATCAGGGTCGTTCTCCTTGAAGCCAGGTCCTCGTGGCCGGAGAACTCGCTGCTCTATTCGTTGGAGCTCTTCTTGGAGTTCTTGACGTTTCTTGACCATACATTCTGACAAATAAAAGGAATTTATAGAAAAGAGAAATAATATTTTTCAAAGTCCAATTTTTACAACACAATGCCTGCAATGTCTCATGGGGCAGGTAAATGCTTATTTACACATTGAACAAATAATTGATAGTCAGAGATTAGTATATAGTTCTAAAAAGGTTTTAGAAGCAAAATTCCAATTCCCAAACAGCCTCACTCCAATTAATGTGTAAATAAGCTTTAATTACGAAGTCTGTGGACCATACCTTTTGCTGAAATGAAATTATATTTATTAGAAAAAAACTCAACTAAATTGTATTGCTTAATTACTCACTGCGATATAATGGACCATATTTTGCTGGAAATTGTAAATTAGTGTGAATTTGTGTAGGTATTGGAAATCCCTGATTGTGAATTTTGTATTATTTCAAAATGATCAAGTCTGTCATTATTTTAAATTATTTGACACTGAATATTTGTGAATTAGAGAGCTGGAACACTAAAATAATAAAAATGATACTCACTTTCATGATACTTTCTACTAGACTCTAGTTTCTCTGTGGCCTTTTCAGACATCTTCTTGGGCAACCAGTAGATGTGTGGCTTAGCCTTAGTCAGGATGAAGTTTGCAAGGCTTTTCTGTGATGCCTCCCACTTCTCGAACTCTTGGACCCGCGCCATCTTGGCTTCCAATGCCTTGATTGTGGCTTTCTTGTGTTCCCTTTCAGCAAATAAAGTCTTTCTCTCTTTCTGTTCTCTTTCCTTTTCTTGCCTGGCTTGTTCTTCTATTTTACGTTCCACTTGCGCTTTCTTGTCTTCCTGTAAATGTGAAATTATTAAATTAGAAATTGTACATTGATAACACCTAAATGTCACCATGCAAAATCAGATGATCAATGAAATGCACATGTTAATTCTGATTTTACTTTTTTTTAAGATTAATACATAATTGTTAAACTTAATAGATACACATAATACAATACATGTTTGAGTGTTTAGATAATACCTTAGTCTGTAACACAATTTCTTCCTGTTTGAATTTCTGTAATGTTCCCAAAAGTGATCCAAATATCCGTCTATTGCGAGTTCTGGCCTGCTCATCATCACCCTGGGCCCGTAACACTGCAGCCCTGGTGGGGAGCTCCCGGCACACAGCTGAAGGCACCCTGGCTCTCTTGGTACCTGGCCCATCATCTTCCCCATCACTGTCATGGACCCGGGCTGATAATCTGGAACATTTTAGTAGGGTTCTATACATACACCATCTTTTTTATCTAGCAACTATTTGCCTTGTAATAGACATTTTTCGAATAATGTAACAGTAATTACATGTAATTAATCTTGATCAAAATAATAAGCAATACTAATTATTAAAAAACATTAATTTGTTGAGAGACAGGAACAGTTTATACTGTTATGACAAGAGATGACGAAAATAGATAATATTTTGATTTATATCATACTCTTTCACTAGTTTATAGAGAAGAAACCCTGTGTAGCTTGGGTAAAAACAATTCTATAGGTATTTAATGATCTCCCGTTTTATTGTATGAATGCATTAATCATCTGAAAAGAGCTGGTGTTACTGCACTCTAAGACTTCTTCAATTTAGTTACCATGTCGAGATACAAATTAAAGGATTTAAAGAAAACATGCACTTTGTATGACGCGTCTGAAAGATCAACATTCAGATTTTATGCGACTCGTAGCATTACGTAACTGATGTAAAACACAAGTAAGCAACGTTAACTAGTTACCGTAACCAATTAATCACATAAAACAATTCGTATACCTGCTGAAAACTGTTTTCGTCTCATGTTTTCGTTTCGCAAACTGTTCATCATTTTTGTTGAAATTGTTTCCACCGTCTGGGAACGAGTTTCGGCCTCCTGTACGATTGTTTCCTCTGGCATATTCGCCCGTAGAGTTAAATCTAGAATAAACCACGTTGTCATGTAAATAGTTTAAACACAAAATCATAAAATCTTAATTCAAGGTAATCGCTAACCTATCATTGAATCTTCCGGTAGTTTGAACAATTTTTTTAATGTTCTCATCTATTTTAAACAAACTACTCTTTTCATTTTCTAGTTGAGCACGTAAAGAGCTAAAAGATACAGCTACTTCTGTCCCCATAATATTAAAAATAATGGAAAAACACAATAATCATTTAGTACTTCAGCTATATTTTTTTAATCGCGTAAATCATTTTTGAAAATTATAAAATGGAAGTTATGTTGGTTGACTACTCCACAAATGTTTGTAGTAGCGTATTTTGCTCCCGGCAAAGATTTACCCCGTAAAAAAATACCACGATTATAAATTATTTTCGTTTTATTTCGTCTGAAAACAAGTTAAAATGTAAAGAATTGTTAAGTATTTTGATACGCTATATTTTATTTCCAAATTTTAACAAGATCAATAAAGAGTAAATGGTTTGCAAAATATTATACATAGATAATTTTCTACATTAATAAAAAACTTGGGGAATAATTAGTTTTAATAAACAACAAAAGATGGTACTAGTTTCGCAAATTTGTTTATGCTACTCGATACTAGATGGCGCTATGTGCTTGAAATCGAAATTAAAATATAATAATAAGTGACAACTGAAAGTGCTGGGTGTGCGATGGTAGCGCCTCCTAGCACATCCCGATAATGTGGTCGACATTATTTCGGGATGTAAGATTCGGCTTGTTGTTATAAATCTTTTAAAAGATGGATGTGAACGGTGCATTATAATTGACTTGAGTACATCACTCCGCACACAGGCGTCCCCAGTTAGTTCACATTTCTGTCACATCGCACCCTGCGATCGATTGTTCGAAAGTTCAAATGTCTTTTGAAATACACACATTAATTTATGTTTTTGATTTTGACAAAATCATTCTAAAAACGCAAACGTTTTCCGAGACTTTTTGGCACAAGAAAGAAATTAAGCCAGTACGGCAGTACCTGATAATAAATCTCGTCGCTTCCCGTGTGGCAGGTGTCGAGAGGCGGGCGGCAGTTTAATTTCACGCGTGCCCGAGCGCGCCCTGCCCGGCGGCGCCTACGCAGCGTCACTGCCCGTCATCGAACACCGTTACACAAGAAACGTTTCACATTATCACGTAATGATGAACTTTGATCTTTACATTTGCAAGCATAAACATAATCTAAACCTTTGGACCCTCTAACTTAGAGGGTCCATAAGTATCTAAATACCTACTCTCAACAAGCCACGGAAGTAAAAGGTTTTTTCCTGCTGAACAAAACATCAATTAAGTTTCAGTTTATAAACAAGGCATGGGGCCTTGATAATTATATCGTTGATGGCCGAATGACTTGAAAAGTTACCTCTGTTCCTCGACAAATGAGAGGCTCGCTACTCATAAAGTTATACATACATGTAATGTAAAGGTTTATTTCCCGTACTTTCAAACCAAATCTAAACTGATTTTCATCATCAATCAAAGAAAATACTTGCAGTCTTTTGCTTATAACTATTCATTCCTATCTATCTTTCAATGATGATGATATTCGCCAAAAATAGAAAAGAAAGAATTTCCTATCGTAATTTATATTTATCCACAGCTAGTGCTCATGATACCTAGACTAAATAACTACTTAGTATCAATCAATATTTGTGTTCTGAAATAGATTTAAATATGTTTTTACACAAGTTTGTTAGGCTCCGTAAACGTTTGACGTGCTGTCGGCACGGTACACTGATTGAGGCATTAAACTTACATCCCATTTGTACCTACTCCTGTGGCTGTGATCTACCAGGTAAGTGAATTTTTAATTAGGTAGTTAACTAAGTTAGTTTGTGTAGGTACTTACATAGCTATCTATTCATAATACGCTTTTTCTTACAGTTTTATGATCATTGAACCTAACTTTTTATAATAAATTCTGACTCGCTCTAGGACTTTAACACAATGATATATTTAAGCTTTAACACGCAACATGCAAAGCAGTAGTCATTCGGCAAGCCACGGCGCGAGCAATGACGTCTGTATATTAGTAGTAGGTAGGTACAGTGTTTTCTATAGGGCGCGCTCGCGACACACGAATGGGTCGCGACTGATTATTGAGTGGGTCCTTTAATATAGATGTCATGGGCCAACTGATTAATGCGGGCACTATGAATAATGCCCAGCCATATCGGGCCAAGTGATTAATGGCACCCCGACTCGGACAATATAGGTCTGAAAGAACCCGCCATCCTCTTCGTGGATATTTTTTTTTAACCAATCAGAAGTAGGAGCCCCGCAAAGCTGGGCTCTGTCGACCTTTCGGAGAACTGTCATTAGACAAATAAAAATGTAAATAAACACTAAAAAGTTACGCAGTTGAAAGCTCGAACAAATATTTGAAATATTGTGTACAGTTTTGACTAAACATGTCGGAAGATCCTATTTCTTCAGATTTTTAAATCTAATTATTATATCAAATAATCTTCCTAATGCTATATTTCTTCTCTATTTAAAGAAAGCAATTGAAATCAGTAGCTAGGCACTAGTTCAATCATGAAACAAAAACAAAGAGTACAGTGATTTTAAATGATAGGTATTTAATCTGCAAACATAATCCAGTTATTGTTTAGAATTTAATTAATCTGAGAAGAAATCAAATAAGTTTGAAATGTAACGTTCTCGAGATAAGCGTACGGTACACGTGCCGTTTTATTATATTCTACTGATTACAGTACAAGAACAAGTAATATGTAGTAACAATTGATGTCGAGAACATAGTCAAGAAATTCAAGAAGCTATTTATACAGGCTCATACTGTCTGAAATCGACATAATTATGAAGATTGGATGGCGATACTCTCTCTGTTCGTATAGGAAAAAGACATACGATCCTCTAGGAAAGAGACTATAAACAGGTTACTAAATACGGAATTTGTAGTCTGGAGGTTTCTTTTCAAAGATAAATAAATAGTTCCCTTTTATCTTCCTTAACAGTCCATCACAATAGTTCAAATCCGTGATAATTAATAGTAAAACATCCCCAGTAACACGGCGCTGTTTCCGAACTGATCGCGAGTACATCACGCTCCACGGCGCGTGCATCCTTCCCAGCGCGCTGCGCCGGCGCATCATACACCGCTATTATGAAAAAAGCAATTTAGCTGAAATGTACAGTTAGGGGCGACACAATACTGTTGTTTGGGAGATACAGATTGAATAAATTATTAAACACAGAGCCCGATCCCGGCTTTCGCACGGATGGACATGATAATTTATAATAACCTTTACTCAGGGTGATTGTAGTTTTCTAATGGTGAAAACATTTTTGAAATCGGCACAGTGATTTTTGAATTGACTCATTACAAACATACACACACAAAAATACAAATCTTTACTCTTTATAATATTAGTGTAGATTTAGATAGCTATAGTTATATTCTTGTGTTTATAAAATAGATGCAAACATTTACAATATTACATTCATTCGTCAGTTATTTTTCAGTTCCACGCAAAAGGAGGCATGAGTATAAAAATATAATCTTGTTGTATTTGTTTTAAATATCACATAATAACAAACATTTCTAAAGGTAAGTAACGAGTATATTACATTAATTCGTCAGTTATGTTTCAGTTCCACGCAAGGGGGCACGAGTCATATTATCTATTGAATGGGTTCATTTGGAATAAGTATAATATCACATGTAATGAAGGCACATCAGCAGTAAATGGAACCCCAAAGGGTTAAGTACGATTTTAGATGATTGGCTTTAGATTTATGTTGAAATTGGCATAATTTTCATCGTATTACGTTATCACACGTGGCGGCGTGCGCTGGCCATTTATTTATTGAATGGTTTCATAAAAGATTGGAATAAGTATAAATAATAGATTGTAATGAAGGCCATAAAATAAATGGAACCCCATAACAAGCTATTATAAGTACATAGTAGATGATTGGCTTTCACGATGTTTTCCTTCACCGTTTTGAGAGCAGTGGAGATGAAATAAATTACACAAAGTAATGCGCCTGCCGGGATTCGAACCCACGACCTACAACTCGTAAGTCGGGGCCGATACCCCTGGGCCACCACTGCTCTCTCTGTTTATTTAAATAAGCTTATTTATAAGCAATAAGATACATGTGGGCTATTATATCCATGTACTTATTTCATAAGTGACAGTATACAAAAACTCGTCGACATTAAAATCCTTACACATTTAATAATCTCAAATCAAGAAAATACCTACTAGTAACAGTATTCCGAAGCCCCTTTTCCACCGCAGGGCTCCAGAGACAGCCCTGCAGCCCTGCGGTGTCTCCGCGCTGTGTATTCGTCTAAATCCGTCGCGTGCGCCCGAGCGTTCACGCGTGATATGAAAAATGGTCGCCGCGCTCTCTCGGGACACTCACGCGCATCCTACGGTACGAATACAGTTAAATCACTGATGAGAGCTTTGATCGAATTAGAAATTCATTTAGTTTTGATTTTCCGTGAAAGTTAAGATGTTTTAGATGATTGATCTGATGTGGAGAAAAAAAACATTATGTTTTAATAGCATACAAGAAAAACATCATCTCATAATTTCCAGTAGCTACTTATAGCTGAGTTAATGATCGCTGAAAGAGTTATCATTATCATTTTCAAAATTTTGTATTTTCTTCTCATATTTCTCTAAAAGAATGCGTTGCGAAAATGTAATTGCATATTTCTTCGTGTGTGTGAAGTGTCGCTAGTGGACGTCAAAAAATTCAACCCTAAAAGAAAAATAATTGAGATTAGTTGTCAGCAATTTCTTCGTTTTGTAAATGTGCAGGTACTGAACTGAAATAACTTGTACATCAGTGTACTCGAAATTTGAACAGCGTAGTTATGAAAAGTCATTGCTATTTTGAAAATTAATTTCTAGTGGTACATACAAACTGTAGAACGACACCTGTTTACGATGCTCACACACTTAACAAAAAATACCTATCTTCTAGTTTCTACCAGAGTTGTATAATACTCGAAAAAAAAGTAGAAAAATCCAAGGGAAAGACGAAAATCTAAATTCGATTAGATTCGTAGCAATGTCAGTGAAGCGTAGCAGACTACGGCGTAGATGCACAAAATGCACGTAGAAGATCAACGGAGCGTAGCGCGTAGCTCGTAGCTACGAGCGTAGCACTGCACGGGTGAATGAATTTACCTATTCTCTTTCTGTCTTTTTATAAGACATAATTATATTATATGGAAAACATTTTTCCTTTATTTTTTTAATGTATGGGCAGAAACCCGCTGTTCTACACAAATCTAATTTTGTTGAAAAATAAATAAATTGAAAAGAAAAAAGTATTAAATCGGATACAAGAGCAAAGTTCTTTCATATATTTTAATGGATGTTCTTTTTCCCAATGTTTCTTTTTCTCCCGTCCCACTTGCGTGTGCGCATGGACACGTTGTCTCAGTGTTTGTGTACGATCACACATTTTTGTGTGGCTCGCCGCCACGCTTGCCTCCCGTAATTGATGGTCAGTCGTGTCTCGTGAGTGTGAGCTACCCTCCGTCTCTATTTGTAGATCAAAACAAAGGATCAGCTGACGCTTCCGGTTGAAGTGGCTTTTACAGGATTATTGCCTATTTGGGTAACTGTGGCGTCATCATTATGCTTACACGAAGAATTTTCATAGTTCAACAAAATTGACATAATACACTTTTGGGCGGAATCAGTCATCCAATATTTGTCTTCGTCCTTTGTTCAGAAATTAATGAAGGATGCGGTAATTTTGCTATGATTGGAGCAGATGCACCTAATGGCTACAGGTATATACTGTAAATAGTTGCTATCAATTTTCTAAATCGAGAACAGATGAGCACCTGCATGTATAGTTAGATGTCTATGTTTCTGTATGTTTATAACGTCTGTCTGTCTGCCCAAATAATTAGTAACGAGGTAGGACAGTTAGCTTGCAATGAATCAGACTGGCTCGTCTGGTCGCGATCAAAGCGCGCCCTCGCCGCCATTACAGCGTTCCCGCCAAAACGATGCGCGCCATCTTGTTGCTCGTCGGCTGTCAGTCACGAAGCATGGCGGAACTGCGCACGCGCATGCCCGCCTAATAAAACGCTTATGCTGATTAATTGCGACGTACATTAGGAATAACTCCGGCCGTCCGTCACGGTTTGCCTGTTAATATCTTTAGAACCGGCGCTGAAAATGAAAAAATACACATCGAACGGGCGCAGAACTAAAATGTTTTAGTGTGACAAGTGAGGCGTACCGCGGAACGAAACGTATTTTTAATTCAAGTCTACCGCAACGAATTAAATAAATCTTTGAAGTGTAAAACAGAAATTTAATAGTTATAAATACCTCCGTAATGTAATGAGTAATTGTGTTGAATTTTCAGAGAATTTTCTCGACAAGCTTTCTTGTAAGCTGATCTGACGTCCTCATTATTATTTATAATTACTGTGAAATGTGTTTTGAAGATCTCTGGAGACTCTCAGAAATGGATCAAACTAGAATAAGAATGATGTACCTACCTAAACTATGAATAAATATTATGTTACTTAAATTAGTTTGTCTAAATATATACCAAGTAGTCTGTGAATAAACAAGGCTATAAAGAACAGAAAATTACTGAAAATGGTTATTATCTAGATTTATAATAGACCCTCTGGCTTCGCTTCAGCTTGATGTACGCCAGCGTGCTGCTGTTATCCTACCAGTGTACGTTCTAATGTCCGTCACGTCATCTCAAACCTCACAAAACTTTCATCGCACACATCAACGTCACATTTCGACAATCACACACATAACGCAATAACTTTGGATCGCAATGAGCCATCCGGCGGCAGGTACGCTACATGTGGCGGTAACAAGGTGTAACTGCGCTCGCGCAAATGGTTCGCAGCCAATCGCAGCCAGTCGCGGCGAGTCGCAGCCGACCGCACGACTCGGCCGCGGTCGTCGCTGCAGGTATTTAGCGAGCTAATTGGACGTGGAGCCTCATTGTGGTCATCATAGTTGGCTGTGCATCTAATTTATGATTGGAACATTAATTTTTATTCAAGTGGCTAGTTGGTGGTTGAAATTAGATGTTACTAACAAGATTTTGGTAGCATGGAGTGATGACAATTGATAAGATGTCACTCATATATGGAAAGAATTTTGAATTGACTAAAAGTCCTTCACCTACTGTGTCGCTTATCATCGCTAATATAGTAATCAATACGGTGGGCACAATGTTCACTACTTGATTAATTTACAAGTTTGTATATTCAACTGTTTCTAAACAGTTATAATAGCTATCGTTAATGAATTCCACAAATCGATTATAGCAAATTGCTTGAAGCTGAATTAATAACGTATTTATGGCACAACCTCTCTACTTACACACGCTTAATGAACAGACTACAGAAGTGTTCCTCGACTAAAACATAACTCTCTCCGCGCTGTAAATGTACAGTTATCTGGAAAAACACGAGTTAACGTCCCGTACCCAATTACATTTTGGCAAGCTCCTCGCATCATATCATAAATCAGCGGTTGGTCCGTCAGCGTATGACGGTATGAATGGCAGTGTTCCGACGGTTCCGCGTAGGACGCGCGACCACGCGACTTGAAAGCGCGCTTCCACGAAGAGATGCTCGAACGGACGCGGTTACGCGCGGCTGGAAACCGCTAGATCTAGTGGGCTAGTAGCTTTATTTACGTTTATGTTGTTTGTGACTTTATTTTTTTTTGAATAATAGAGTAATTTGTTTGTTAAATGATATTGTAACTTGTCATCATGATGAATGTACAGGCGTCTTGTAAAAAGGTCATCTCGAAGGTATAAAATGAAAAGGTTTCAGTAAAGCACGACCACCTCACTATCGCTGAAATGTGGCTTACACTTCAAACAAAAGGTAGTTAACCATCGAAGAGTGGCTACAGCAAGAATCTAGAGAGACACTCATGTTCTATGTTAGGGGTTTTGGTTTCCGCACTTAGTCCTTCATGTGGACCATTGTGCGTGTATCGAGAGACACTCATTGTTGCTACTCTTAACGAAGTTCTCTTTTTCTTGAATTTTTTTTTAGTCAGCCTCAATATTTTGCAAAAAGCGTAATACCAGATTCAGCTCAAAGTGGACAAAGTAACCACTTAATGAGAGGTTATAAACTACCTTTTGAGGACCCAATTGTTATAATTTGACTTTGATCTTAGGTATCGATTTTAAAGATTAGGACAAGCAATGTATCTCCCCTACATTATCTACTGCACCCCATCCCGCGAGTCTGTCTATCCGTCTGTCCGCGTTTGAAGTGACGCGTCGTAAATCTGCGGGCAAGCGATGCGGCCCGCGTCGCCGCCGTCAGTCAGCAGACAGGGTGCAGCAGGGTCATGAGGAGTACTGTGTCTTACACCGATACAGCAAGAATATCTTCCAAGCAAAAGGAAGCTGCGATAGAACACTGGATTAATCTACCGATTGTTTTAGCTGCTGGTCGAAATGTTAATCCAAAGAAGGTGTATTTTGCTTTTTTTTATCGTAGTAAAGTCATCAAATGAGTCCTTCCGCCCAGGGTGGGACAAGAGGGAATGTCAGACTAGACTGACTAAAATCCACGGTGATCCTTCAGAAGCCCTTTACGTACCAGAGCCACGGTTATCAGGTGAGACAGTTCCGCGACCCCGGCAGGCTCTGGCCCTTTTAGGGGGGCCCGTCAAATTGCTGACAACTCTTTGAGGTGCACGTGGAACATAATGCGCCGTCGACCCGGGCATGGTCCATGAACGGACAGCGAGTCACCCATAACTCACCACCGCCCGCTCCTACTGGAAATCGTCTCGCAACAATCGGGCATCTCCCGCGGCGGCTGGGTCGTGAGGTGGAGGCCTATCGTCTCCTTGAGGACACGGCGCTGCTCTGCCCAAGCGGGGCAGTCCTGCAATGTATGCTCCACATTGTCTTCCGGGCGATCCTCGCAGTGGTAACACCAAGGCGTTTCTTCCTTTCCAATACGACACAGGAACCTCCCGAAACATTCGTGCCTGGTGAGAACCTGCGTAAAGCGGAAGGTGAGACCGCCGCGATTGGTGCGTGCCCGAATATTTTGTTTTAGAGGAAAAGTATGATAATAAAATGCAGGAACGAAACATTATGACTGGGCCAAAAGCTCTTCCCATTTCACTGGTGATGCAGTCAGTCTGAAATATTTTGAATTATGCAGACCTATATTCTTTTTCGAACTATAAATTTATAATACCACGAAGAAGATATGATAAGTTTTATTTACACAATAATAATGTTATAGCTAATAGCATAGTTTTAACGTTTTCAGGAAAATGGTAATAGTGCTTGACGTTTCCGGAACCAAATAACATAACGATTCCACGGAGTGGCAAGCTTAATGATTGTGGCCAATGTTATAACGTAAATACTATATTGAAATAGTTTCACACATTGTTCACGCGCAATTTAACTTTTCAATGGTTTCAGGACATTTCAATACTGCCGAAAAACAAAATTATTATTATTAACCTTATTAACCTATATTCTTTCATACGTACAAGTGACGAGTACAGCGTTGCCAGTATGATTTCCCAAAAAGGTACGGTTAGCTTTCTGAAAAGGTACGGTTTTTAACTTCAAGGTACGGTTGGGTCAGGATACTTCTGCACGAAATAGATCAGTTTTTTTTCTTCTTCGAGTTGGCTGTCTGTGATCATAGGTTGGAAAAAAAGCGATATGGAATCGATTATTCAAAGAGATATGGTGAAGTAGAACATTATTACCGATTGCCATTTTTGAACAAATTCATTTGTAAATCAATTATATAATGAATTCGAAGAAAAAAAAACTGATCTTCCAGAATTTCGACCCGTACGGTTTCGCTAGAATTTTGAAAAATGCTATAGTCCACTCATATTCTACAGAAAAAACAAGGTTTTTGTCAAAAAAAAATTGAAATTATAATGTTGTAGGAACTAAGAAATTCCATTTATGTAATTTGTGCCCATATTTTAGTATCAAATGTGTCAGAAAGTTGGAAAAAGTACAAGTCTCATTATTTTCTATTAGTTTTAGTTTTATTAGTTGTTTAATTGTTTTTTACCTTTGTAGTGAAAAATAAATCACAAGTACCTATAGAAAAGGTACGAAAAAGGTACGGTCTAGCCAAGGTACGGTTGTGGTACGATTGTATGATGAATAGTACGGAAAACCGTACTTTATGGTACGGTCTGGCAACGCTGGACGAGTATCAAACTAACTAATTACGTTATAAAAACAAAAACGAAATACATCTCATTAGCAAATATTAGCGAATTCAGACCGTAGCAGATAGTGCGCGGGCGCAGAGGCGCGGTGGAGCGCGGCAGACCGCAGCCGAGTGCGCCCGAGTGCGCCCGACTGCGCCCGAGTGCGGCGGCACGGACGCCGCTCGGCAAATACCGACGACCAACATTTGTTTATGCAAGAAGCTTATATTTGTGCTCATGAAAGCTTAGTTAACTGTTTTTTCATGGTCATCATGCATTAACATTTATTGTAAGAGATTTCTCGAAATACAAATAGTCATGGCGCCGCCGCCGTAGCGGTAGCATAGCAACAGATTTTCACAACATTTCATTTTGTCTACAACTTCTACCACAATGAACAATTGTAGTTCATCTTAATACTAATGAAAGTAATGTATGTAAAGTAATGAAACTAATGAAAGTAATGTAGATTCTAAAAGGTTCTATAATTTCTGCTCACACCCAAGAGTTATCGACGCTATGTTTATTTTGAAAGAAAATTAGCCCTTACGAGTAAACAGTAGGCTGTCAGGAATCCAGAACATTTCATAAAAAGGTGAACTAGAGTCGCGACAGTAAGTTTTTCAGCTGAAACACAATACTTACAGTTTCAGGCGCTCAGTTAATGAACATCACATGACGACTGTGACAAGAGATCGACTTACAGGGCTGTCGGGACACGGCAAAGAAATGATTTAAACTAATTTAAAGGAAACCAATGGTATAAGATAGTCTTTACGGTGTAAACCTAAGAATTTTCAAAATACTGTAGTCTCTAACATAACAAAGTGTAATCATGGTCAGCCGGAAGACGTCCACTGCTGAACATAGGCCTCCCCCTTAGACGCCAAACGACAATTCTCCACTTGCATCCATCGGTTGCCCGCGACCCTCACGATGTCGTCGGTCCACCTAGTGAGAGGCCTGCCTACGCTGCGTATTCCGGTCGCCACTCGTAAACTTTTCTTCCCCATCAGTTGTCAGTTCTACGAGGAATGTGGCCTGCCCATTGCCACTTCAACATGCAAATTTTAGAAGCTATGTCGGTGACTCTGGTTCTTCGCCGAATATGTATGATCCGGATTTTATCCCACAAAGACACTCCGAGCATAGCTCTTTCCATTGCTCGTTGAGTGACTCTTAGTCTCTCTAAAAGGCCAGCAGTCAAAGACCACTTTTCAGAGTATACATTGTTTCTGAAGTAAATATTTAAAAGATCTCATATAGAATGCCCACTGCTGGGACCGGGAATCCCTCTCTGTGACCGGCAGTGGCCTGTGATCGGATAGGCGGTACAGGGGCAGATTGGTAGATACCTAAGTATAGATATGTTATTATTTTGTCAAAAATTTTACCCATTTTAGTTTCGCTACTCGTTCCACACAGAGTTCCGCTACATCTTTTACGTTTTAATTTGGCAATATCGTATGTAATTGTATGACAGAGTTCACAAACACAACAGTATTAAAATACTGATCCGGTTTTAATAACTTTTCTGTCGGGTGCCTTAAAAACGGTACTTTATATGCGGTGTCAACATATCGTCTGGCAGCCGGTAGCGACAGATCTGATAAAATTAAAACAATACGGAGCTCTGCACGAGTCCTGTTTTGGAAACTAGCTCATTTGCAAAGCACTGTAAGAACTTTATTATTTTTCAGTTTCAGGAACTGTTTCCTCCTGGTAGCCCTGTGACAAGCTGACTCCTACATAAGATACGCCATGGGAAGGGCGGCGCCTTTGATACCGATACACCGAGGGCTGACATCTACACATTGTGACATGATGGCATGTGTGTTTGTGTGTGTGCAGACACTTATGACATATGAGTGACGTTTTGTTGTGAAAAATGAACTGCTCTGATATCTGATAGCGGCGCTGAAGGTGAGCTTTGAAACTTTGAACAAAGTTGTTTTTCTTTTAATGGCTTTTCTTATTTCCTACTAAGAAAGAAAGAGAGATAAATAATAAGAAAATCTTTATAAAAAACGTTGCCCCTCACTAGGAATTTGTCCTGTTGTGGGAGCGTTTACAAACATAGAATAATAAACACACATACCTACATAAACCAGCAGACCTGGAACAACTATCTGGAGGTCATTCAAATATTTGTTTCGTGCGGGTATCGACCCCGCGACACGCTGCGCCCCAGTCGATCTCTCAACCACTGCTCTAACCGTGCCGTATATTGGCACTAAAAAACTTAAGACTAATCAAAATGAAATACATAAACTAAGCTTTTAATGCCAAAAAGATCGTAGCTAAGCATAATGCCAGATGTGTTTGTTTTGTGTGAGAGAAAAATGACCGAGCGTGATTGTAATAGTGCAATAATGTGTTACACTAGACTACTATCTAACTTTATGTTAAACATCAAGATTCATTCGTCATCATCATCATCAGCCGGAAGACTATCACTGCTGAACATAGGCTATAGGCTAGATTCACTCAGTCGCATAAAATTCATTTATAATATGAGAGTAAGATAGCGTGAGTAGGGAAAATTAAAGAAAACCGCTATTTCAATGGTCAAAGACTATTGAAGACTGCTTCATTTTCGGATGGTAAAATCATCAAATGAGTCCTGTCAGATTGTCAGACTCTTACTGACTAAACATCCACGGTGTTCGTTCAATTGCCCTTTAAGTTTCAGGGTGATTCTGGATCACGGTTACCCCTAGAGACGGTCTTGCTACCCATTGGTGCCAGCTTAAGTATGAAAATAAAAATCGAATAGGCCTAATGTTTCTAGGATTAGATTTGAGCTCGTCGCGTTGCCTCATTCTAGAATCTTGAAGGCTAGTTTGGTTTTGTTTTGGCTTGGTGTTTGGCGAAATAGCTAAGCGAGGATATTTAGACGAAATTGGTGCGTTTTGTCGTGGTGGCCTTTTGCCTAACCGTCCCGGGATGGATCAAATAACCCACAAAAAGTTATGTTACGACTGACGGAACGTTTAAGTCTATATTATTTTTAAAATATAGAAGACAAACATTTGTTCTTTAGTTTTCCTCTTGTAATTCCGTGTAGCCACATAGTTCAGTTATTTAAACATTAACAAAGACACACGACCGCTGAACACAAATTGATGATCCAATTATCGCTTTAGGCAACTGTTGGTTTAATTAAATATCTAATTAAAGGCACAGATACCATCGACACTGCTTCCGTTGTTTTACGCCCTCCAGAAACGAGTACGTAAAATTCAACCCTACAGTTAACTGTTACAACGCTCAAACTCTAACATCTTCTAACTCATGGGCAACTCAACAGCAACATACATGAGAAAAATGAACTCTATTCTTCAATTCTATAGTTGCTTTTGACATGCAGGTGGTACCAGTAAGGGGTAAGGTAGGCGGCCCGATTACCGTCCGCGGTGGAGCGTAGCGCCCGCCGCTGAGATCTGAGGCGCATGGGAAGCGCCCGCGCATATTAATAGTGCGCAAGACACAGCGCAAGCGCATGCTGACTGTAATAATGCTATGTGGGGTTTTAGAAGAGGGCGGGATGATCTTTTGAGCTGAAAGTTCAAGAGGGATGAAGACGGCTAGACTAGAGAAAAAGACAAAAACATTTACATAACATGTGTTTTTGAACCTCTTTGACTTGCGAAGGTTTAAAACTTAAATGCATCGAAAACTTTGCCATAGTTTTTTTTTATGTCATTAATTACCTATAATGAAATAAAAAAAACAGACATACCATGTAATTTTGTTGTTTGACTATTTCTTCTTCTTCGTCGTTGCACTCTTGGCAGAGTGGTGGGTGGTCGTCATTTCAGCTGTTAGTGGCTCGCCTGACAATACGCCGCCATTCCTGTCTGATGGCCGCCTTTCTTGGCGAGTCCTTTGCAACAAGACCATGAGTCAACCATCATAACTCATGAGACAGTCCACCAGTCTCAGTGCCTCAAAACAACGGGTATGGTTAGCCGATACAATATCTGAGCAGCACTAAAATCAAATGGCGAACGCTGAGTAGCATAGGCTGAGACAGCTGTCAAAATGCTTCACTCTCGTCTGAACTCAGCATGGTTTCAGCTGATAATTTAGTCAGCATAGGCAGAGGCGGCTTTACCCATTGCGAGGCCCCGGGCGGCAAGTCTTTGCGAGGCCCCCTTTTAAATAAATGTAATTTGAGTTTTAAAACATTCTACAGTTCATACAGGAACTTTGAACATCTGTATTTGCGTAAAATGGAGTAGTTCTGATTTTTGCAGACTTTGTTTGGCGATTATTACCTTAAAGGCTTAGTTTACTACATTGATGAAACTTAAGCACGTTTTTTTGAAGTAGAATAAATTTACTACAATATGACACTAAAATGGTTTCTGTAAACCCAAAAGCTTCCGAGTTAGCGCTTTTCAAAAGTATCTGAAATCAACGTTTTTTTTTACTACAAATTGAAAGAGGCATCTGATATCATGTCTTCAGTTGGAATGTTTTCCAATTTTATAACTTTTTTCGAAAAATAACTTTGAAGGCCCGCACTACGGTTAAACCGCTGTGGTTTTTAATGGCGTGAATTTGTGCCCCTTTTTTTAGCATGGTAAAATCATCAAATGAGTCCTCCCAGCTCGGGCAGGGCGGGAGGTACTGTCAGACTTGTACCGACTAAAATCCACGGTGTCCTTCAATAGCCCTTTATGTTCCGGGGTCACGGTGAGGAAATAAACACCGGCAGGCTTTGGCCCTTTGAGAGGGGGCCCCGTCATTTTTGCTGACGCTCTTTGGGGCGCGCGTGCAACACGACGCGCCGTCGACCAGGGCATGGTCCATGTTCGGACAGCGAGTTGTCCTTTACTCGCTGTCTGCATGCCCGCGCCTGCGGTGGCCGGAAATCGTCTGCCGACGTCCGACACCGCGGGCGTCTTCCACTGCGGTTGGGGCGGAGGGAGGACGCTGTCCTCCCTCTCTCACGGCCCGCCTCCTCCTTTACGAGCATTACTGCTTCGTAGAAGTAGTCGACCGCTTCCCACTCCATCTCGCCCCGCAGCATGGCCGCAACCAATGCCGGGCGCGAGAGGTCTCCACCTATCGCAACCGTGAGGACACGTCGGTACTCTGCCCAAGCGGGGACGTCTTGCACCATATGCTCTACTGTGTCCTCCGGGCGATCTTCGGAGTGGTGACACCCGGGCATTTCATCCCTCCCTATCAGACACAGGAACCTCCCGAAACTTCTGTCGAACTCAACTCTGAAACTACTGGGTCTACAGATATAAATCGGTTCTCATATTGTAGCAAAAAGCATCTTTGAAACCGTTCTGAAAAGTTATTATCAACAACTAGTCCTTTACGGTCATAAACGGCAAATTTTCAAAAAAGAACGAAGTTTTTTTTGAGTAGCGTTCGGGGTTTGAGGTCTCAAACTTTGATTATTCATTGGGCCCAGTAGCGTAGCTAGGCGCGGGCTTAGCGGACCCTAGCTAACCTCGCACATGATGGGGCCTCGCGCTTAGAGATTTAATAAAATTAAATAAAATTGACAAGCGCAATCTAAACTTTGTTACCACTCAGTAAAACAGTATAATTTAACTTCTACTACTATTTCTAACTGAGAACTGAAAGAGCCAAAGCTGATGGCACCGACGATCATATTTAAGTCTAGCAATTCCGCTTCTCGCGCGAGGCCCCGTAGTTGCATGATAACTTGTTTACTTTTTATTTCTAACTGTGTACAGAAAGAGGCAAAGACGCCTCGCAAAGCGATCTTATCATCAAGTCATCAAAAATAAAAGAGGCTTCGCACGCGGTGATCCACCAGGCCCGTCATGCCTAAAAAATTAGAAATCCGCGCGATATTTTTCATCGTCCATCAAAGAAAAGGGCCTCGCAAATGCGTCTTGACTCTTCCAAGATTCGGTCTCGCTACGTCACTGATTGGGCCAACATCATAAACAAGTCTGAACTACCGGATTTAACCTAAACTAGCCGTATATTCAAAAAAAATATTGTACTAAATAAATATGTATTTACAAATTAACCAACTCCATTTTTTCCTAAAACTAAAATCTTATTTAATTTTGCCGTTATGATTGAATTGAAACTAATTAATTGATTAATCAAAATCAAAAGTTTTTAATTAATAAAAATTAAAAGTTTTTTCTTTTGCTTGCTTTGTTGCGCGAGGCCCCCTGCAAGCGCGAGGCCCCGGGCGGGTGCCCTGTTCGCCCCCCCTAAGGCCGCCACTGAGCATAGGTTTAGCATTTTCGATTTCTGTTCAGATTTTGTATCGGCTAACCGTACCCAATGAATCAACCATCATAACTCATGAGACAGTCCACCACTCGCAAAACCTCAAGACAATACAACGACTATGCTATGATCTACATACCCATAAGAAGTGCTCAGTTGTTCACAAAGTGTCGTCACTCCTCCTCATTACAAACATGTCCTCGCACAACAGACAAGCACTGAACCACGCATTTAGATGGCACCATTGTGGGCAAATATGCAGAAGACCCACACAGTACCGTAAAGTATGCACCTAGTGCGAGCTTCTTTAACTTCTAGGACTTTTTCCTGTATCGTGGGTGCGTTCATAAACAGAAACTAACACACAATCACCCAGACCCGGAACAACTACTTGTAGATCATACAAATAAATTGCTCCGTGTGTGGATTGAACCTACGACACACTGCGTTGCCGTTGATTGCTCAGCCACTGCGCCAACTGTGCCTTGGTCTGGCCAATTGTGATCCTCATCTGGTCATTTCTGCGGCCCTTAAGGGCCTGCGTACTATGATTGTGTACCGTTGGTGAGTACCAACGGTACTATGTTATTCGACACTGGACCCATACACCGGGATCCACTTCTACGTTCAATGTTACCATTATCTCATCATCAGCCTATAATGTTCCCACTGCTGGGACATAGGCCTCCTCTCTGTGAGAGGGAGTGGGCCATAATCCACCACGCGGGCCCAGTGCGGATTGGTAGATGTCACATGTATTCGAATTTTTGGTTCTAGGATCCGATATGCCGGTTTCCTCACGACGTTTTCCGATATCTATTCCAGCCAATAAACTTAAACGGTCCTTCACAGTTGTTATTGGTAGCTTTTGGGAATTACCGGTACCTAAATAGTTTACACTGGAATCGGAATCCATATTCAAGACATGGGGAGTCTTAACTGTCAACAGAATTACTAATCGACAGCTGTACAATATGTTTTTTGGGAGAGGCTTTTAAATAATGTTGAACGACATAATATCAGTAAAAGAATTTCCCAACATTCCTGGGAATATTTACCATACTAAGAAATGTCTTTACCTACGCACTATGTTGACCAAAATCTCTTGCCAAAAACGAAAGCCAAACCGGTTTATTGAGGATAGGATTGTCTTTAGCTAAACTTCTGAACCATTCCCATGGTGTACCACGACCACATAAAAGCCAGGTGCTCTATGAATAGCGGGCTGGTCGCGGTCGGCGGCGCGCGACCACGCTGATTAAAACAATCGTGCGCGCGCGCCGGCTTGTCTGCTTGACAAGCTATTTATACGGCGCAGGCGCAGGTAGGCGGATGTTGTCACAGTGCTGTCATTGTTGGTACTGCTGGAGCCTGTAGTAAAACTAGGAGCTTAAAGCTTCTTGGAAATGATGAATGGTTTTGAGGAAATTTTCCGTTGTCTTATAATAATGACCTCCGGAAAGATGTAGCTGAAACATTGGTTTAGATTGAGTTCCGTATTACAAAACGTCAGTCAAGCATTAGGTAATTAACACTAGATTCAAGCTATTTGATTGGTTGAAAATAATTTTTAGGGCGCGGGCCACATAGAAAATACTGATATTCAGCTGCATCTGGTTCGACTGGAAGCCGACCCCAATATAGTTGGGAAAAGGCTAGGCAGATGATGGGCCACATAGAAAAGACGTAAGACCCAGACGGGGCGGAGGCATAATATGTCTCTTCGGCGTCTCTTTCATACAAAATGTACAGAAGCGTCGCGACGTAAAACATACAGAAGCGAGATGGGGCGCGGACGCGACTCTCATACATTTTCGCACGTCCGCGACGCGCGTGTCTTCATCTTACGTCTTTTCTAGATGTGGCCCGCTTGAGTCTTGAACTCTTGATGGACCCTTTTTCGCATTCTGAAAGCCTGAAAGGATATTTCTGACCAAAATAATGCAGCAGCAACACCTTCTTCGTGATCCTGTTTTCCTAGCACTTTCTGTCGAGATTCCACAATAAATTGTTACCTTCTAAAATTATTTTGTACCTGGCAGTACATATGGAATAATTTAAATTCGCCCATTTAGAAATTTGAACTGTTTCGACCCATTACAAAAAAAGTTCTTGATCGATTCACATTTCGCACCGCGGCGCGGTCCGGATCTTGGTTATTCAGTTTTTACAGACATTTTCCGACCGGAAAACCCTGAAAAATTAGAAACTGAGACTGCCACAATTGAATCTACTCACACAATAATCTATTAAAAAAAAAAATATAAAAAGCGTAAAGCTATCAAGCGTGGCATGTTTTATAATTTTATATTAACACAGTTTATCCACATATTACGTTATACGGTTGAGGAGCTGCGCGGGCGCGGGCGCTATCTTCACGGGCTGCGCGTGAATCTGTTCCGTCGTGCACCGCTGCCGCTAATCTGAACTAAACATTTAATTTTCGTGAAAAATGCTGCTTTAACGACAGCTATAAATATGAGCTATAGAAAAGATAAAAGCTGAACAATACTGGCGAGGGGATTATAAATCGTGGTTGGTTGTGTGGTGCGGGGGGCGCAGGGGGGTGCGGGGGGCTGACACAATCGGGCATTAACCACGCCGCCCGACAGAGAACAATGCACTTTATAGGTTATTTATTAACGTTATAACCTGCGCCTGCGCACCCACCGAAACTCTTGTAATATTCTACGATATAATTTCATACAAACGAGCTTGTTATTGATATTTTATTTGTGCTATATTTTAATTCATATTTTATTTTTTAGGAATTGAAGAGTGATTGAGTTGTACTGCGACCGTTTTAAATATTTTGTTTAAAAATAAATAATATATTTTACTACACTTGGTATCACGCTTTTGTAACACAAAGTAATGTTTAGTTCTGTTAAAAACAGCTAATGTAATTTCATTCATCCTTATGTGATTTGAATTTAACCGATAGTGCTACATCATTGTCTTTACACCATTGAGTTTGTTTTATACAACTTTTTGATCGCACCATGGTTTATGGTACGTCCATAAAAACAAAAACACATGTCAGATAGGTAATGTCTTTTCTATTTGGTAAATGAAGTTTTCGATAAATATATTATTAAAATGTCCAAAAGTACTGTAATGGCTCAAAATCCTAGATTTTGTGTTCACCTGTAACGACTGCCTGGATTTATTTATAAGATAGGTAATAGATAAATTTCATTAGCCGCATTAAAAGCCCTAGGTTTTCCAATTTCGTTAATAAATTTAATTTGTAAATATAAAATCATTTTCACTTTTTGTCGTATGGACATTTTGTCTTGTCTTAACAAAACTTTTGACTTTTTTACGTAACGACATGTGGACAATTCCTTGGACGAATGTTACTAATTCAATAACATACGAAAACCGAAGAGGCCGTATGAATACTTGATGCCTTTGCTTTTCCGAGAATACAAGTATAGGGTAGGAATTTGCCGCGTTTTGTTTTCTTCCATAAAGGTTGAGTTTATTTTAATTTATTTTTTTAAATAAGTTATTGTTATTTAAATGTTTAATTAGTCACAGGTTAATCGCGTGGTACGAAAAGTAGAGTATTTTCCTCGGTGATAAAGCTGTCTTAGTCTTGGGTGAACTTAAATCCCTCGCTACACTCAGGACTCGTCTTAAATCCCTCGCTTCGCTCGTGATTTAAGTTTCTAACACCCTCGCTACGCTCGGGAGTAAGCCTCGAGTCCTTCGTTATGCTCGCGATTTAAATTGTCACCCGCGACAGAAGACACTGCTTTATCCCCTTGGTTAATAATCTACTATTACTACACTTGGTATCACGCTTTTATAACACAAAGTAGATGTTAGTATTTCATGTAAGTTATGGTTTAAATGCTGACTTGTCATTTTGTTTAATATCACCCATACATAACGAAGAAAAACATCTTCTCTAATAGGTACTTATATTGTGTAATGTAATTTTAGATACATGTATATTATTTTCCCATTATGACTGAACCTGTTTTGTGTTCGCCTGTACGAGGCTGCGTGGTGTAAACTGCACAGATTACGTAAGGCCATACAATGGGTCCACAGCCGCACGTAAAAACTACGAGCTTGGCTTCACAGGTTTCTTTTACCACATAAACGAACTAGTTGTATATATGGAGCTGTCTTTACTGCTCTAGAACGGTCGTTCCCTGCTTCAATAAAAAAGAAAAACTATTGAATACTTGTACCGGCAAGCGTAGGGTATAACGTCTACCTGGAAGGTGGATAAATGATCTGATGAATATCAGGATCGCGTTGGATGGAAGCCGCTTCCAACCGGTCCTACTGGAAATCTATATTGGAGGACTATTTTTAGCAGTGGAGTACTTACTTAATAACAATTTTATATTACATCAAGCATCTCCAAAAAGTTTCAGAGGTGCACCGAATAATATGAATCCACAATTAAAAAAAAAAATCTTAGGTTGTTCATGAAAAATTTGACCCGATAAAATACTTTGGTAGAAATCCAAAACTGAAATGTTTTATCGTGACTGATTTTTAAAGCTACCTCTAAAATCGGATCAGTCAATGAATTCACTAACTGCTGAAAAAACAAAAAAAAATGCTGTTCGTATAACTAGGTAGCAAACGACTAATACTCTCATTTTGCTTAAAAAATTGAAAATTGCGAAATGGAAAATTAAAGTACATAGTATCATTATAACAAACTTCAACGAAAACTAAAAAAGATCAATAGTATGTATGCTATACTCGTCGTTAGGTAAGCAATTCCATATGGTCCACTAGCTATGTACAATGTTGACTGACTTAAGTACATCATAGCTATTAGGAGCGTAGCACACGTAGCAATAGCTTTAAGCTCCATGTTGCGGCAACCGACAACTCGCAACTCTTTGTTTTTAAGATTTTCTTAATACCTATAGAAAAAGACGTAGCAACCAAGAAACTCATGTTCTTGGTCTTGGTAATCGCAATAATTTTCGTGTTGATAAAATTGGGATTGGAAGCAATACCAATACCATAGTAGCAAAATTAGTAGACTCAGGCCCATGTCCAAAATGGATGGGTCATATGAACCACCAGGTGACGTATATACGATAGGATATAAGAGCATAAAAAATAAGATTCCGAGATGCCGTCACTTGTAAGCTGTCCAAACTCTTTTTCCGTGATCCGGGGGGTTGCAGCCCTCGATTTTTTCCCCTTGTCGCATGATTTTTGTACGGCATTGGGGAGTAATGGATTAGAAGCTGTATTGAAACAGTATGAAACTGATATGAAAGTGAGGCCTCACCTTCTCACGCATCGTATCATGTCTATGATCGTCTAGGACCGCGGCAACGATACCCTAGGGGCCTAGCAAGGCATTCTATTCATCTCTGTCAAACGTACCAGTAAGTTGGCAGTTGGTTGCTTCGTATGTTGATCGCCTTAAACAGTCATGTTCACAGTAACACCCTGATTATTGCACTTAAATCGTAATCCCATCAGTTCAGCTTCAGCCTGCACAGATTTTACACTATATTATCAAATTCCTATTACATAGTAATGTGGGAGTATTAGTGCGTTGTTACTTAGTGATTGAAGCAAATCGTGTCAGAACGCAGCAAATCGCGCCGATTGCTGCGTGTTACCATGTCATAATTTACCGTGTACTTCCACGGTGTTTGGAGATCTTGGTAAATGGAGAAAGTAAAATGTTATGTAAATTCAATATTTAGTAGGTATTACGGCTCTTCCGACCTCAAAAATTATGCATAAGAAAATTATGTTACAGCATAACGCAGGATTGAATTGCATGCAACGTTATAATAATCATACGTTTTAGTCAAGAGCTTGTGGTGATTCATTATTTTTATTCTATAGCTTTTGCAGACATAACACTAATGATTGATGTGTCATTATTTCTCTTTCTTGTCTTTAAAAATTCTTCATAATTATGTTACTGAAAGTATCTAGCATTGACTCTTTTGAATATTCTATTTCCATTTGTACCTAGTACTAGTAGTGTTACTACACATGGGAATACAATCCCGATTCCCGATATAAAAAAATGACCAGATACTACAATGAACATCCATCGATTACTTCCAAACATCTCTTTCGGTACTTCAAGTTAATTGAAATTGTCTTCTTCTTTACTAACCAGCAAAAGTACTGAGCTAACCTGAGCTTACCCGTAGTTTGTTTTAGTAGTTATTGGCATCTAGTTGTTCTGTTATCAAACGAAATGTTAAGTCAAGGCAAGGCTGGGGTCAGAAAGTCATCTGGGGATAACATTCTCATTTATTATTTTATGATTATTTATTATATCAACGGTATTTCATTAATAAAACAGATCGACGGTGGAAATAGGTGGACGCGGTCCAGAAAATCGTAAGACCTGGTTATGATTCACGCAGATCAAGGAAAAATGGTAATATTAGGCCTACACTCGGTATCAGCAGTGAGTGATATCAGGTACGCTAAAATCGTGAAGGTCTTTGAGGAGTGGCTGGAGACGAGCCATTGCTCTACGACCAGCCTCCCCACCTTCCGCCTGACGTACCTAGGTCCTCATCGGTCAAGGTTGTTTCGGGAGGATGTTAGGTCAGGTTCAGCGAGAGGATACGCCCGGTTGTCGTTCCAAGCGTGGAAAAATTTCAATTTCCTTAACTCACTCTCTACCGAAATGTCGGATAAGCTCCATAATCTACTTATTAATCGTCAATGCAATACTACTAAAGGTACAGTTGAGTCCTAGAATACTCAGTCCATTTACCATGTTACACATACACTTGGTCATGAACCCGATCACCACCGGCAGATGAATCAGAACAAAGCCAACAGTTCGTCCGTCGGCACGTTTGTGTCTGCGCGCGCGCCGCGTCATTTGCTCCCGCCAATTTGCTCCCATCCGCTGCGCCTGCGCATCCGAGCGGCGACTCAAACACAACCACCGTTTTTACACAAATAAGCGACATATTTGGGGTAATTAACAGACAACGCCCGGCGGCATCGACTTGTGAGCTTTTTGTGATGATCATCATGAATGTCATTTTACATGACGAGTTTGATTCCTGCCATGTGTTTCCGAGCTGGAGCAGTTTTACGAGTATTTCAGGAATTTTTCAGTTTTAATTGGCTTTTGAGCGGCGTTCTTCTGAAATATGGGACTGTTTCTTTATAAACACATATACCTTTTGTATAACAAACCTACCAACAATGTCTGTCTGTATTTGTTTAGCTCATGAAGCCACGTTTTGCGGAGGTATTTTAATTTAATTGCTAAAAAAAATGCATAGGTATCGCCTCGGTGTATTTTTTTTTTAAATATTATATTCCCATGAAATCCGTAGGCGTAGCTGTCATATCAACAATGAGCTAGTATGTACAATATTCCTACCTGCTTTCATGGGCCTATGAGCTACCTACAATCCTACATGTATAACTTCGTATATCGTAATCCTGTCTAGATCAAGTTGACAAGACAGTCGTTGCGTGGTGGACAGTCATTTATTGTGTGCAGCAATACATCATGATCATGTATTTGGGTAGGCACCCGAATCATTTGGCCTGTCTGCCAAGCATTTAAATTTTCAGCAACACATAGCCAACAATTAATTACGCTCTTATCAGATGAGAGTGTGCGGCGGCCGCGCGCCGACCGATAGCACCAGTGCTCACAGTTCAACTGATTAATTGTGAACCAGCTTCATAACGAACAAACTCCAGCCTAATTAAAATTAAAAACCTAAATACAAATCGTTAAAAAAGACTGCGTTTTCTTGTCAAAATGTCGCCGTATCATCGTCAGTCACAGAACATTAGTTAGCAACATGAATTAACGAACATAAAAAATATCAATTACAAAGAACGTACATAGTACATAGAGCCGTGTCGAATCCGCCGCCGCATACATAGCGCGGTGTGGCCCCACCGGCCGCTGCGCGCGCGCACCCTGCCTACTCGAGCGGCACGCATTTTCCTCGGCTCTCGTCTCGCTCACTGCCCGAGCGCATCCGACCGAACGGGAAAACAGACATATTTCTACACAACCTCACGAGCAAATCTCAACGTAGTCTCGAACAGTTTAAGTCTAATTCTGATTGGCAAAAATTAAAGATGCATCAACACGCTTCAAATAGAACGCGACATGGAAAAAGGAAAGCGTTCGAAATGAAGCGCGGCGATTGGCCGGCGCGGGCCAATGGCGGCGGGGGGCGGGGCGGGCGGCTGCTGGCGGCTCGGCGGCGGCGCGCGCGCACATGTGGCGGCGGAGCGTCGCGCGACGAACGTGAGTGCGTGTCCATGTGAAGTGCAGTGAGTCTGACATGATGCTGGGCGGCATGGACGGCAAGGAGTACGGGGCGCTGCACGCAGCAGCCGCCGCCGCGGGATACGCTATGGAGGCCGGTGAGTCCCATCTTAAACTACAATTTACTCTAATAAACCACCTTATTTTTAAGAGCACCCTTGAAAAACTTTAGATAAACCTTCTTGAATATTTGGTGTTAATATAAAATGTCACCTCAGCATGATATGGCCTAATAATGAAAATGTCTGCAGTTCAGGTAGGCCTCAAATAGAAAAGAGAAATATCTAATCTTTGTTGGAAACAAGACCTGTAGCAAAGTTCTGGTTGAAAACTGTGCTAAAGATGTTAAGATTGATGTTAAAACTACAAATACCTAATAATAACAATTTCCAAGAAGGCTGAAACATGCAAGGAGAATTTTGATTCAGGAATCAAATTGAGACCGTATCTACCTACCTGTTTAATTTACTTTATTTAGTTCTTATTATGCACGAACCTCTCAATTTCATATCAATGAAGTTTAAATGATGAATCAAAAAAAATATCTCCGAGGCCTACCCAAAGGCCAAATAAGTACAAACCCTTATAAAAGGACCAAAATTCTTGAACTGTTTTAATAATTCCAAAATGATTAATGTCATTTGTACACCGAAACAAGAATAATAATTTTAAAATATTTTATCTGATAAGATTATTTTTATAAATAAGTCGATGTTTTGTGATTCATCCGTTTGAAAAATCTCATACAAAGATTTTTCACAAAGACACAAAGCGTGTTTTTCCTCAAACAAAAACAATAGACATTAATACCATTATGTTCTTCTTCTTCTTCCTGCCCTTATCCCTTTCTACTTGTGGTCGTCGCAACACGTTTTCTTCTTCCATTCTCCCCTATCAGACGTCATAATATCGTTTACTTCTTTTTCATTCATTTCATTTTGTATACAATCCATCCATCTTTTCTTTGACCTTCCTCTCCATCCATCAACATTCATACTCATCACTCTCTTAGTCACATGAATTTACATTATCTTATTATACCTTTATCCTTTTTCAGTAAATTGCATTTGATTCTACTTAGAAAATATGTTGGAAATATTTTAAACCTATCTAACAACTTTTAGATAGCACAGAAATTATCTCAGAAGAGTCAATATTACTTAAACAGATTTATAGCATAATCTTGATCAGGTCTTAATAATTACTTTCTTTCTTCTTATACTTAGCTAAAATAAGGAAAAAAAAGAAGTAGTTAGTTTTTAGTTATAAAATAGTAGTTGAAAGTAAAACACGGTGTAAGTACTGGTTGTCATTTGCTTGACATGAAACCCTCCAGTGACGGCGTGTAATGTAACCTTGTACTAATGTGCCAAGCCGGTGCTGCGGTGGTACATCAGAAAGTGAACAAGTAATCAAATTGAAACAATATTTTTCAAACAAACTTAATACATCAGTCACAAGTCGTCTAGCGCCATCTCTTTCCCACAGCCTAAACTGGATCGCGTTAAGAGTTCATGGTACCAGTACTGAAATACGTAGTTAACAGTGGTGTTGAGAATTCAACTATAAAAGTGGTAGAAAGAATTTTCATCGCATGAAATGAAAGGAAACGGATTTATGATAAGAAAATGGATTTTCTGTTGAAATGGTCACTCTTTTGCTCTGCAATGCTAGGCATTGTAGAGCAAAAGAGTCTCTTCAAAAAAAGTCAAAGAATCATTATCGGCCCCAGAGATATTTCATAAAGGATTTCTTTATAATGTAGGTAACATTCATCATCTCCCTTAGTCAATATCATCTGATTGTAAATAATTTCCCGAGGATTTGCTGCTATTTTCACCTTGTCATGCATGAGGTGCAGCGATGTTGATAAAGAGAGCTAACCTAGCTAACAGAAGAGGTAGAAAAAGCAAGACATTTGACAGACTTCAGAAAAACAGCTTTTGCTAGTAGCACCTAGAAGCTACTGCCCGTTGGGAATGTCAAGAAACTTTGTCAAGCCATTCACAAACAGTATTACTTAATTTTCATGTAGAGTAGTCAGTAGAGCATTTTGAAAATACAGATAGAATCTTTCAATGTTAACATAATACTGACGAGGATTATGTGCTGCAGTAAAACGATGAAAAGGGAAGTATCATTTTAATTTTTAAAGTTTTAAATCTTAGTCCAAAAATGTTCAAGTGTTTTATCTTAACTCCTTAAACTATGGTTTACAAAGTCACTCTTAACTACTTAATTCTTAATTTTGTAACGTACCTGTGGTTTTGGTGATCTGACTGGCTGAAAGAACTGTAAAAAAAAACTCATAATTCGGATTTGTCAATCTTGTCACGCGTTGGACAGATCTCTTTGTGCCTCCATCAAAAACGAATTTAGTTACGACCTGACGAGTCAAAATTCAAATCAAAGTTCGTCAACTCGTCTGAAAGTATTAATAATTTCATAACACTTTTTAACTGTTATTATAATTAAAACATTTTAAAATTTGAGTATTCACAAAGGTCGGCTTTTAAAAGATAAGACTGCGAATATACTGGTTTAATCTAGAACTGTGTTGACCCAACCTACTGTTTCGTTTCTTATTTGATACGTTTCATCATTCTTTATTTAACCAAATCGCAGAACAATACTACGCAATATTATAAACGAGCAAGACGCGCTTACGTTAGAAAGCCTAATAAAATGGATGGAAGTGGTACCAGAATTGAACCTTGACGTACGCCTCAATGTAACTAAAAAATCGTCGAACTCCAGGCTTATGCACTCGTGTCTGAGAAGCAAATTCATATTCAGCAATCAAGTTAAAACAGAAATACTGAATGAAATTAACAAATCTAGTGCTTAGAGCACTATTTTTACGGATAAATATCATGCATGCCTGCATCAAATGCCTTACGAATATTGAACAAGATATATTATACAATACGCGCCATTGAATTTTTTTCTCAGTATACAAAACTATGCAATTCCTTGAGGAAGAGATTTAAATATCGTAGGCCGAAATAATAATTATAAAAAATAAAAAGCAATGAAGACTTCCTCTTCAATCTTCAAGGTTTGAATTTCACGAGAGCGTATTTATTGAACACCATTCGTAGAAGCTACTTATTTCAATGCATTGAAATAAAAAGATTCCTTGACTGCACTAATTCGCTTCTTTAACATAATTTGCTCGCAACACAGATGTTACAATCTACAATAGACCAAATCATAAGATTAATCGAACTAACTGATGACGTAGTAACAGCTGATATAGACTATTATATGCAGAACTCGATAAATCTTAATGTTTATTGTGAAGATAAAGAACAACACATGTTTACCAATACTTGCACAATTAATTAGCGCCGCATGATAGAGATGTGACGCAAACTGTCGATAACTCAGGTCGACTCGATAAAGGGTCAACATCTTACCGTGAGACATGAATGGCGCTTTATAACATGCACGTAGATTGATGGTATTTTCACATTAGGTAGGCAGAAGCTATAAAACCTAGAGCATTTTTAATTCACAGGTGTCTATTAATTGCATTGAGCATTCCATCCGAAAATATTGTAGAACATACAGAAAAACGGTTAGCCTATAAGAAATTATGAATTTGTATTTCATTCATCGTTTATTTTAATTTGACAATGAATTCGATAACATCTGGTTCCATCTACTTTATCATAAGAACATTAAGAATTGTTCTTTTTTCGGAAACAGAATTTTTTTCGGGACAAATAATACCCTGCCTTCCCATTCTGTACACCGAAAAACGGAAAATATGGAAAATAACAAGCTGATCGTTTCTGGATAGGCGTAAAAGACAACAAACATGCATTCACATTGTTATGGATAAAGGATAGCAATCTGGCAAAAATACGTGTCACAAGACTGAACTCAGGAAGAAAGTCAAGTTTTAACTTAAGTTGCAACTTGCATATAAACATGGTGTCTGTTTTCTATGAAACCTCACCCCGTACGCTAAAACATGGGCGGCTCTATGTGGGACTTGTGGGAGTATCCTTGTTCCCCTCATTTGTTAACACAATGTTATTAGTGGGTATGTGTTGTTACATCCTCTTGTTGTTTGTTAGTACATCCTATCCGCCTCCTAATGTGTTCTCTGGCGGTAATGGCTTTACTTATTTAATTTGGACTAATAGCGATTTAGAGGCCGACACCCGTCTGATAGAATTCACGAATGGACTAAGATTTAACTTTGGATTCGCTGATTGTGTCTTACAGAATCTCGACCGTATTATAAGATGGTGATAGTACTTTGTATATAATAAAATCTATAGTATTTCCATTTTTATTCACTCACTTCGCTTGAAATGCCATAAGAAGTTCACAGGTCGACTTTCCTAGGATCCTACCAAGCATTGAATCGCTTCCCGTATCAAACATATCCTCTCATTCCTTTGTCATGTATGTCGTGGTCACAAGGTGTTAGATCAAGGATATCTTAGAAAGATAGTAAATGATGCAATCACAAGCTTGCGTCATTAAAGAGAAATGCGTTAACACATTGTTCATTGACGTTATTTGTATCTATATTTAATTAGCCATCTCTGCACGTTTGTCATTATCTATCGGCTTTGCGTGGAGGTAATTAGATTTCATGTACGCAAGAAGACAGCAGTACCAAGATGAGAGTTTTGACTGTTGCTTACGTCTTTAAAGCAAGGAATCAGTAGATTCTAGGTAGGTGTCATCATGACGTGAGCTATATTAGGCAGTGAATCAGCTAATGAAAGTTACTGACCTCGGTGAATGGTGGTGAATGGAAAACATCGTGGTGGGAAAACCAACATGTTTTAAGAACCTTTTTGAGACACGTGTGCGATTGTTTCTTAAACTTGATTAGCCTTAGTATTGCGTTCCCATTGGTAAGATTTAAGCCTCCTCTCCGGGAGATAAAGTTAGCCGTAATAATATATTGCGGGCTCAGCTAACATGTGTGAGGTCATAAATGTGTCCAATTGTTCATTGAAGACAAATTGTGACATCTCTTCTCCACCATTAGTAAAGTGGCAGGGGAATACAAGTTTATGTTTATTAAAAACCTTTAATTCTTAGTTCTACTTGAATACACGAAGAGATGAACTTTTCGAGTGCTAAGTTTGGGGATCAAGTAAAGTAACTAATACAATCGAATGGTCCAGTGAACTCTGCAAAACGTAGAAAGCAAAACATCCCCTAACTCGAAAAGTAGAGGGCTAATGGCGCGTTTAAATTGCGATAATTTATTGTAAAATGTAAACAGTTGGTAGTATCCACTCGCGATAAGTAACTACTACGACATTAAACAGTAGGTATTGTGCTATCTACTAGGTATTCTCGGATCACTTATCTTTATTAATGTTGTATTAATTCATCTGTCTGTACGTCTCAATTTACAAATATTGAAGAGGAAAAACTATAAAATAATATACTCCATTATAGAGGAAGGATAAAGGTAGTTGCACATTAATCAGCACCGCACGCACTTCATTTAAGAAAGTGCACCATCAGACGATTTCAATGTTGCCTCGTCGAAGAGCACACCGTGGAATCCAGCGATGAGATTTTTCTTATAGAGAATATCATAGCAGGTCATGTGGTCACGATCAGGGATCTGGGGGTAGGCTTATGTCCTGCCAGCTGATATGATGACATGCCACAAGATTTATTTGCCCAAAGGATTAGAATACAATGCATTCATAACAAATTTTCAGCCTATAAGAGATGTCATCAAGTAAAATAAAGATCGCCATGTTTGCCAGACAATAGTATGTAAATATAAATATTAGAAAAAATAACATAAGGGCATTTCTACGGACACGGTGATTTTTGCTCAATTCCGTGGGCAATTTTTTTTTCACATTATGTCTAATTGTATATAACCAAAATAAAATGCATATTTTTTAAACAAAATGGTGCTAATTTGCCAGAAATTGCTCCAGTAGTTTATGAAATAAATTTTCAGTGCCATGGAATTGAGAAATGTGACCACAGAATTTAGAATGACACATATTCTACGTAACCGGGAAAGACAAATTCAATTAAAAAAAAAACATTCAAGAACATATTTTAGCAGTTTTTGGTATTTTAGTTATGTAAGTTTATATTGAGTCTGCCTTGAGAGAGATTGCTTGAGTTATCATGCTTAGTTAACTAACTTTTAGTCAAATCATTTAAATGAGCATTTTTATTAAACTTATATGGTAAAATGTATTCTATTATGCATTTTCGTTAAACCTTTAAATTACAAACAAGAGACATGAAGTATAGACGTCAAGTCAGTTTTATTTATCAAATCGCATTAAGTAATAGACATAATCGAAGTTTTCGGGTGTATATTAGTCAGGTCAATTTTTTACTCGAAAATTACTGAATGTATTTTAATGAAACTTTGCAGCAATATAGTTTAAACATCAGAATAAAATATATCTTCTGCTGGCTATCATTATACGATCTTCCGAGCCTCGAGTAGCGGTAGTATTAGCTAAAATCAGATCTTGCAATTGCAACATCAACTCTAGATACTTTAAACCTTTTATACAACATTATAGACACATAATGAATGACGAAAACTATTTTGCCATGACAAATTGTGAAGCAAGTGACTTTAAACCTCATATAAACCGAGATTAGTTACATGGGTAAACCATCATTCTTAATTCCGTGGACACCAGGACATAAAATTGAGGGCCACGGAATTGAAAAAATATCGTACTAATCAAAATAACTTATTACTGTTACGACTTCAAACAAATTAAATGAAACAACCATGCTGATGTCTAGTTAAACTTTAGTCTAGGGAAACAAAACATGTTTAAAAATAAAACATTCAGAAGATATCTTTGACACGGTATTGAGAAAAGACCCCGAACTAAAGACACGGAAACAGGTTCACAGCTTTGAAAATAGAAAAAAACAGAAACACACCACACATGCACTCACATGGCCTGCTCGGGAGCACCTGACAGTATACAAGAATCGGATGGTGATGTCCAGTTCGCGGGTATTTAGTATCGTAATCAAGTGTTTTTTGTATGACACGGAAATGACTCATTAGACTGGGACAAATCTTTACGCATCCAAAAATATAACAAAATAAGCAATTACAGGTTTATTTATTGTCAATGTCTCTTGGTTAACTATCCATATACCCAAGAATATCAAAAGTTTGCTTGAAATCCAGCTCCATTAAAAAATATAAAATATTTTACATTCGATTTCGGAAAAGGGACAGGTCAAAATCAGTGAAATTACACCCGTTTTTTTACTTCAAATTTTTTTTTTGTAAAATTGAGAAGTAGTACGGAGTTTATGTTATGCTCTCCAGTTAGAATATACAGGGTTACTGGTAACTCAACGTATTCCTAGCAGGACGACATAGTAGGGCTAAAATGCAACAAATTAAGCCACCAAATGTTCTACCGAAGTTCAGTAGTTTTTGAGTTACTTAGATTTTTAGTTTTTTATGAAAAATCCCAGATTAAATCGTTTGGAGTCAATTTAAAAATGATATACGGAGCGACTTTACTAAAATTTAAGTTAATATCATAGCTGATGCCGTAGCCGATCTTTTTTAGATTGGGACGTACGCTTAAAAATTTTGGGATGTGTATGTACCTTCTAACCATGTTTTTTTTAAAAGGACAAAAAAAATGCCCTCTTCGTAGAAATGCCCATAAACATTCCCAGTTATTAATGGTTATACGACTGTTATAAATATTCGAAGACCATTCAGGGCCAGTTTTCATTTCAATAAGTATCTTTATATTCAAGCCACTTATTTAAAAAATTGAATTTGTAATAGTCGTTGGCTACATACGTTAAACTTTCGTCCTTAATTTCTTTGGTAAGCGGAACAAGAATAATTAACAAGAAATGAAATAAATTACACACTTTTCTCTTAGTACAATTACACATGTATCTGTAAAATGTAACTTGGTGGTAGATACTTTAATTTAGTACCTACTTAGGCAGTAGGTACTAAATTAAAGTATCTACATCCAGTTGTGATAGAGAGTTTCATGTGGAATTATGAATTCAAACCTTTGAAATACACTAACGAATTTCTCTGATTTTACAACACAATTTTCAACTTCATAACAGTTACATGTCGAAAAGAGCCATTAAATAAATAAAAAACCGTGCTATCGCGCTAAAAAAAAAACAACAAGCAGTTAATTACCTGGTTTGGTTAAAATCGCTATAAAGGCGGCGCAGACGCAGCGCCGCACTAAACGCGCGCGGTTTATCGACGTGTCAGAGGGCGTCGCGGGTTATCGATAACTGCGATAAAACGGCACCGTTGCGCGTCACTAAGCTTATTGTATAACTGTTATATTTTACAAAAAAGTCTGCTTGTGGACATTTTTGATGCGTAGTAAGGTAATCTGTAGTTTGCTTCTTTCTATATCCAGAATTTACTGGAAACCTGTAGGTATTGTTTGTTGAAATGTTTTTCTTGAAAACCTTATAGGTACTGTACTGTATATGTACCTACCACTTATTGATGGCCCTGGTCTTCGTATTAGTCAGACTGAAGTAAGTTTTAAACTTTGAAGCCTAGTCATGCTGATAAGTAGATAATTTATGAACTACACTTTTATCCACAAACTTCACCCGTCAGATTTATGAAACGGGAAATTATTTTATCAACTTTAAAAAATTACACCATAAAAAAAAACCTAGCACTGTTTATTTCGGCCATCAGACCTAGTCAGCTAGTGATGTGAACGCTTCCAGCAAAGTATCGACATCGGTCACCCGCCGGCGGGCGTCGAGCGGTATCGGAGGGGTCGTCGATAATCGCCAGTTATCGAGAGGTTATCCGCCGCGCGTTAAACAGCACGAGCCACGCACACACTTCGCTTATATTATGTGTACTTAATTATAATTACACACATTAATATTAGTGTTGCCTTTCATCGTGAAATTTTGATAATGAGTGTTGCTTTTGGTAATGAGTTTTGTCAGAAATAATATGAGTAAGTAACTAATTCTCAATAAAACTACATCACTATTTAGACGTGTAGTGTATAAAAAAGTCCCATTACCTGCTTCTGTATCCCATGGAAGGTTTTATATACAATCCCACGGAATACGCCTACGGCAATGACGTTACGTACGAGGATATCATCCGGTCACCGCAGTCGCGGGCGACACGCGGTCCGATGATGGACCATACCTGGTTTGTCGGTGTTTCGCGTTCCTCAAAGAGTTGGCAGCAATCTGACGGGAATCCTATAGAGGGCCTATAGAGTGCCGGGGTCGCGAATACCGTAATAGGCAAACATAACCCTGTAGTGTTATTGCAGGAATGCCGTGGATTTTATTCAGTACGAGTCTGAAAGGAAGACTCGTCGACGTATTAATTTCGAGTTTTGTCGATTATGACGCGAGTGAGTGAGTCAGTCTCAATCACACCGGTAGCGACAAAATAAATGTATGTTTTATTGAACATTTTACATACGGACATTATGTTTGTGTAGGTATTACTTATAACGGAACGTTTTACTGTGTATAGTATAAAATACACTGTGAAAACTTGCAACTAAAAGTGTTAAAGTAATAAGAAAGGAGTATAAAAAAAACAACATTTAATTTGCTCATTTCAGCTTTTTACGGCATTAACATCCGTCTGTAGATGACAAGATGAAAATTATTGATCGTCAGAAAAATCATAAATAAAATATTTTGGTGAAACAACATGGTTTTAACTATCAATAAATTAAAAGGTTTCAAGACTTGTTGCGTTAGTGCGTCTGAAGATATTATTAATATCAACACCGGAAACTCTTGTAGGCCAAAAGTTTATTAAATAGCGTTTTCCTGTAGCAACCTCGTCTGGAAGTGTGCCTATACTTGTGCTTTATTTTAATATATTATTAGCAGAAATTAGTTCTGTACGAACCAGTTTATATTCTTAACGATAAACTTCAGAAACTGGAATGGACAAATTTGCCATTGGTGAATTTGTATTTCAACCGGAACTCTAAGAAAGTAATTAAAAAAATATATTAGCGAAAATGAATTTAAGTATCGTCTGTTTAAAACAGCTTTTATATGACCGAGACAACATTAACCAAAAGAACAAACAAACATTAAAAGAAGCAGTAGGTAATAACGGTTCTTACATTTTACAAAATACAATCCAGCAAAAAAAAGTACAATAAATATTCGGTAGTAGTCCACTAATAGCACAAACAGAGCGTGTTTGATCGCGGAGCCGGGCGGGTGTTTGTACGACGGCGACCGGCTCGACCGGCGGCGACCACAAGATGGCGCACCCGTGGGATCGGGGACATCGGCACCGAGAGCTGATCATACGACTGTACTTAACAATGGATCAAGCGATCCAGGTTTAGATGGGTCACTGGTTGAAGGATATGATGATGATGTTCTTGAAGATTAATAGAAAGATGCCGACGGGTCTGCCTGCCACACAAATGCCTGATGACAGACAGTAGGTACCTATAAAAATAGATGCAAGGTGTTTGATTTGCTCGTTGAGGTAAATAAAAGTGGACTGTACAATTTTTAAATCGGGAAGATTTTACGACTTAAGACACTGCATCTCCTGAAATCCAGAACCAACCACCAGAAAACTGCCGAGTCAATGAAGCTCGACGTGTCTCGGAGAATGAATTTACTAGTCTTGGATCCTGTAATGAAATAAATCAGAAAATAATATAAGAGGAGTAGGAAAACATGTTTCCACTTCCCTCCATGTCAAGCAGGAGACTGAACAAAACAAGGCCAATGGGCGCGTAGAGACATTACAACTGGGAGAAGCCCATTTAGCTACTTGGTCATGAAATAGCGATTAATTGTAATGAGAATTAGATATTTAATTTTGATAAATACTCGTAAACCAGAAAGTTATCGCAAATCCCGTGGCGGCACGCGTCGGGGCAGATATAAGTACCCATGAAGTGACGCTGGCGGCGCGGCGTTAGGTAGATCTACCGAATAAAATCGTTATCAAGCCTCTTTATAAAGTAATTGTAGATGCCAACTTTTACAATTGTTTGTCCTTCCCTCCCTATCTCCACTCCTCTTATTTGCCAAATATATAAATCGAAAAATTCAGAAGCAAAACAAGTTTAAGTCCGTAACTCGAAACTAAACAGAAGTCTAAGCCCTCAGTCAAACATGGACTAATGTTACAATTTCCTGTCAATTACCATTGTTTGTCCACTTTGATTCGCTCCTGTTGCTCCAGGCTGATTGAAATTGAACTTTATTATAGTTTGAATAATGGTGATAGTCATAGGTTTGTTGTGCGACGTAATAAAGGGATAAGCACTGTCGCCCGATTTGTACATTTGTTGAAAGTGTTCGGTTACTTTTAGGGACTCAACAGTTTGCTCATATATTTGTACTTAAACAACGTCTGTAGAAGTCCATTATTTGTATTAGTTGTGTATTTATATTGAACTTCACTTGCTGAGCGCCTTTTGCAAAAAAAAATAAAAAAGTAACCAATACACAATTGAGAATATCTCGAAACTACACTTTAAAAAACTTTATTATGAAGAAGTATGCATTTCATTATTTAATTTCGTTTACTCAATTTGAAGCCTGGGAAATTATCAAGTATTATTATTTAGAGCTGCTAAATAATAATAATATGTACTTGATTGAGGGCGGGTGCAAATAGACGAAATCCAAAATTGGCCTCATTTGGACTTTATTGAGGAGTTTTAAAATGGCAACAATGTCATCCCAAAAAAGAATATTTATTTAGGAAAGTCACAACATGCAAGATTTCTACAACATTCATGAAATTAAATATTTCTCACAGTTTTAATCAATTAGTAAACATTGAGAGGAGCACTCCTCTTCCGACAGACGATCATTAAGGCATGCGTGGGCGCACTCGCTACCGAAACCAAACACGTTTACACCGAATATCGATAAACCGTAATCACATCACTATTTGATATCCAACAAATCCGGTGCAGCACTATTTGTTCTACATTTTTTGTCTGTTCGACGCTTACAACCCGACTGTTTATTGAATACCAGAAATGTCAACTTCCGAACATGGACAGCTTCAAAACTTTAAATGATTTCCAAACTCCATAAACTATCGGTAATTTTATCATAATTGTACTTTAACGGGATCTCATGAGGAATTCTACATAATGTCACACTTTTACCTAATACCTAAATATCTATAACTCTAATTCCGCGAAAAAAACACAAACACTATCAGTTTGTCGCGGAATTAGAGCTAGATATTTTTCATGAATTTACGCAAAGTAACGCCTGATTTAATAATTTACCTATCTACATGCATTGCCAATTTCTTTTTTCGAATTGCTGTTAATAATATATTTTCAGACTCACTGAAAATTCACTCAGTCAATTTTCAAAAACCCCTAGAAATAATTGCCTGTTCCACACGCTGCTGTGTAAGGAGATCCTGTTTGTGATAATTATTTTCGTGACTTCTGTAAACCTTAACCAGGTTTTACCCGCGGTCTCCAGAATTATCATCCACCGTCTGATTATTAATCAGCTAGCACTTTTTCTACTGATATTCATTCAGAAATCCATGTCAATACTCGTATTTCTTTGTCCTGGCTTCAAACTGAAAAGTAAAAACGAACATTTCAGCAACAAAGAGTGTTGCTGGCATATTTTTAGGGGTAATGTGAGTTTTGCTCAAATCTGTTAATATTAATTAAGTTCCAATTCATCGTCACATTCTTCGTGATTCGGCCTCATTTTCTGGTGTGTTTTCATCATCAGATCTGTCTCTGTCTCATAGAGAGGACTCACGTGACTAAGAGAGTGACGGGTATGAATGTTGATGGGTGGAGAGGAAGAGGAAGGTTAATAAAAAGATAGATGGATTGTATAAGGAATGATTTAAATGAAAAAAAAGTGTATGATGCTGTGCCGTCTGACAGGGGAGAATGGAAGAAAACGTGTTGCGACGACCACCAGTAAAATGTTAAAAGGGCAGGAAGATGATGTCTCATAGAGAGAAAAGTCTTTTGTTCTGGCATTGGTAAAAAAATAAAGCTTGTATTTTTCCCAATGCCAGGACAAAAGACTTCCTCTATCTTTTCTTTAATCCTATCAATCTGCCACACATATTGATTCTATCCAGCTACTCATGCCAGTCTATCGGTTTCGCCAGGCAGCCAGGCTTGTCCGGGCAAGTGACAGTCTCTGTTTGCGCACGCATTAGCCGGCCCGCCTCGAGTAAACAGCGTAATGGCGGCAAACAGTACCCCCCTCCCATCCCCGCCGAACCCGCCTCGCGCCTCTTGCCTCCTCTCCAGGCTACTGTCTTGACAGATGCGCCGGCGCAACGGGATCGTTGTGTGACGCGTTCGCTTGAAAAATCATTGTTTGGAGATGAATTTTGATATTGGATGGGACAAATAATTCAGTGTATCAGTAAATGGCAAAGATTGATAAGGTTTCTTGATTCGTTCATACTGCGTCCTACTAGAAATTAATAGGTTCAAGATTGCGGTACTGCTTTATTCGATTATATATAATACAAGTCGTTATGAAAAGGTTTAATCTATATTTCCATTATTCGATATCTACTGAGAGCGTGTCGAAAGAAAACTGCATTTATTTAAACATTTTTTACTCGGAGAAACTTTATACATATAAGTAGTAGTACCTATGTAGACTATTATGTTATTTAGGTTGTGTAAATAAGAATATGCTAACACCACACTTCTTTGAGTGCGCCCTTAATATGATAGAGGTGGTCAAAAATGTGGTCCTAGTCTGGCCATTTCTGCGCCCCTTCAGGTTCCGCGTCCTGTGCGTGGGCACTGTTGGCACGCCCCTATTTTAGCCACTCACCTACCCAACGCGGTTCTGACTGAGAATCAGGCTTCTGGACGCTCAGTACGAGTGATTGAATGTCACATGTCATTTCGATTCTGGTACAATCATGCCGGTTTCTTTACAATGTTTCCCGTTAATATTTCCTTGGACAGACCTAAACGAAGTTACCTCAAAATGATGATCCTAATTAAACATAACTAAAATGGACCTCACCCCAAATCCCATCTATTAGCATTAGGGACATAAACACACCACCCAGTGCGAGGTCCACCTGGCTCGTGCGGATATCCCGAAATAACAGAAACAAATGAAAATCACCTCACGACAGTCACAGGATAACTAATTGTCTCAGCACACAACGAACACGCTGCTCCCGCCCGGAGGAAATGTACCGTGTTCTGCGGCTCTGTGGCGCGTGCCATGTCAATAATTAGTTATAGTGAGTTATGGCTTATGGTAGAACACTTTGACACTGTTTATAGGGGTTAATAAGGGGCAGATGATGTCTTGCCAATGCCATTACAAGTCCGGAATGTCAATGATGTTTGTCCTGCTATATTTAGAAGTTTATACATCACATTTTAATGGAGCTTCACTTCTAAACACTGGTCCGTGTTTGTAATGTTTGCCATTATTAATATGTTAATGAATACGTTTACTTAGGTAACGTGATGCGGTTCTCAATATCTTGGCTCACATGTTTTGTGAACCGGAATTTTCTGTGCTAATGTCGAATTTGTGTTGGTTTAGAAGTTTGTGGTCAACTGTGGTCCGTTATTTATAGATGAAGTCATCCGCTCACAAGTTCACAGATTTGCTTAAGAGCCTATACTACCTCAAATGGCTTAGCAGAAACCTGTGATACGTCGAAAATACTACAGCATTAATTTTGAAATAAATATATGGTAAAGTTGAGGATTAATGTTAGGTCTTATGTTTGGCGAAAACATGATTCCATAAAATTTTCTCGATAGAAAAAAATCCCAAAGTTACCTCTAAATTGAACAATAAAACGCTGGCAATCAGATAATACTTAAAATTAGATCATGAAACTTTTTATACTAACTGAACTAACTATAAAGCAGGTCTTATGTTATTTACTTTTTTGAATTTCCTTTTTTTTCGCCGTAAAATAAATAGATTTGCGTGTAGACAGCTAAAAGAAAGAGCAAGCAATAGTGCGTGGTACGTGCAAGTGCGAGCGAGTAAGATTATGCTGAGGTACTATAGACCCTTAATAATATTTTAATTACCTCATTTTGTCGCTAGCCGAATTTGCACTCTATCCATATTTGTGATATGTAACTGAAATCTCAAAAAGCTATCTTGCTTTTGATGATTCTTAGTGAGTTCACATTAAGTTCACAGCAAGACCCGCTGTCTAAAAAATAAAATTCTTCATCTCTTAAGCCCGCCATTGACGATCAGTTCAAACATAAAACTGCGGCATAAAACTAGGGCGTCACTCCAAATGGTTTTACTCCATTTAGATTTGCCCATTCACTGGCGTCACTCCGGCTCTTCATTTTTCGATCGGCCGCGGGGCAAAGCTGACGAAAAGTGAACTAGGTACTTATATTTGTGTAGAAAATGAATTCTGGTTCTGAAGAAGAAACATTAATTTTAACTGTGGCTACTATTTGTTGCCATATAATAACCGAGAAACGTGAAAGAAAGCAATGGATGAAGGAATGGCTTAGAAAAAGGAATCAATTCACTCACGTCAATTTGTTGAATGAGTTATCATTAGAACCAAGTGACTGGAGAAACTACTTAAGGATGGACGAAACTACATATTTCAAGCTTTTGAAACTTGTAACTCCATATATTGGTAAACAGGATACTAATATGAGAGAAGCTATTAGCCCTCATGAGAGATTGACTGCCACTCTTCGTTTTTTAGCTTCGGGAATGAGTTATGAAGAATTAAAATTTCCAACTGCAATATCTCCACAACGTCTGGGAGTTATCATTCCAGAGACATGTAAAGCAACGCTCAGTTACCACGATCGCAGCGAGCGATTCGAGCGAACTGAAGCCTTGGAATGACGATCGCGCATTGACGGTCAGTTTGGCGCGACGCGCCGCTTGGATTTATGGTAGTCACGGAAAATTTCCGTGGCGAGTCGTCAGTTAAAACTCTGGAGTGACGATTCGCCATTGACGGTCAAATTTTGGAGTGACGCCCTAGTTTTATGCCGCAGTTTTATGTTTGGACTGATCGTCAATGGCCAGCTTTAAGCTGGCCATTGACGATCAGTCCAAACATAAAACTGCGGCATAAAACTAGGGCGTCACTCCAAAATTTGACCGTCAATGGCGAATCGTCACTCCAGAGTTTTAACTGACGACTCGCCACGGAAATTTTCCGTGACTACCATAAATCCAAGCGGCGCGTCGCGCCAAACTGACCGTCAATGCGCGATCGTCATTCCAAGGCTTCAGTTCGCTCGAATCGCTCGCTGCGATCGTGGTAACTGAAGCTAAAAAACGAAGAGTGGCTTTCAATCTCTCATGAGGGCTGATGTCCCAATGCCATTACAAGTCCGGAATGTCAATAGCTTCTCTCATATTAGTATCCTGTTTAGCAATATATGGAGTTACAAGTTTCAAAAGCTTGAAATATGTAGTTTCGTCCATCCTTAAGTAGTTTCTCCAGTCACTTGGTTCTAATGATAACTCATTCAACAAATTGACGTGAGTGAATTGATTCCTTTTTCTAAGCCATTCCTTCATCCATTGCTTTCTTTCACGTTTCTCGGTTATTATATGGCAACAAATAGTAGCCACAGTTAAAATTAATGTTTCTTCTTCAGAACCAGAATTCATTTTCTACACAAATATAAGTACCTAGTTCACTTTTCGTCAGCTTTGCCCCGCGGCCGATCGAAAAATGAAGAGCCGGAGTGACGCCAGTGAATGGGCAAATCTAAATGGAGTAAAACCATTTGGAGTGACGCCCTAGTTTTATGCCGCAGTTTTATGTTTGGACTGATCGTCAATGGCCAGCTTTAACATAATAAGAATGTTGTAATCCAATCACCGTGCGCCGTCTCAAAAACATCAATAATAGCTAACTAATTTCTGAACGCAGGCCTCCGAGCATCAGTTAATTTTACCGTACAGCCTCACGTCTAATTGAAAACAAAATGTCCAGCAGTTCAAACACTCTTCGGAGGCTACTGCCATTAACTGGGCTGCCCTCTCGACAGCTAAGGCCTCTTCAAACGACGGGTACGTGAGCCGCGGCCGGCAGTAGCCCGTGTTTGTTTAGCGGGCTCGTTTGTCGGCAGCCTGTCGCCGTGTGTGGTCGCAGGGGACACCAAACACGCTGCGACACGGTGGAAAGTTAAATTACGGAAAACATGATAGATAAATATATTGAGGTTTGTTTTGATTGGCTGATCGAGCGGCTGAGGTAATGGAGGATCGGATCTACAAGTATACTACGACAAGCTGCGTGGACCATGACTAGATGTGAGTTGCCACGTAACTGCCTAGTGCTCGGTTCCGTAACATCCTATTGAATAAATACCGTGGTCGACTCACAGTGTGTCATCATTTAGTTTTAGTTTGTGTCTTTGAATCACTCTTTAGGCTGTCTAGAACTGATTCCACAAACAATCAATTTTTTTTAACATTATAATAGTATTGCTGGGAATAAGCTGTGCCACTTTTTCTCAACACAACATTAAGAAGTCTGATTTCGAAGTGCAATTTTATTGAGTTCTCTAGGCTGTAATTAAGCTTTGTGTCATCTCCGGGGTGTCACAGAAAAAACAAGAAAAAGTACAACTTCTGCCCCTAGCACCGGTCTGTACCGGTCGAGAGTGATCCTCAAATATGAGGATGTAGAAGTGGTTGCGTACAGATGACGTGGTCGACGTGGTCGTGTGTGTATGTATGAATATTCATAATGTGTGCGTAGATGTGGAAAAAAACAACCAACAGCAACCTTGAAGAAGAGGAGGATCCTATTCTAATAACAACAACATTCAAATAAGATAATGCAAGAGGCAATAAAGTTAGTAATTATAACTTAGCAATTATGTCTGTTGTATCAGATGATACTAATCTGATATATTAATGCGAAAGTGAGTTTGCTTTTTGACTTCCACTTTACAATCGCTAAGCGATTTAAATGATTTTTTGTTCAATAAATAAATGGAACCCTGGAGACAATTTATAGGCTACTTCTTAGTGACGTTTTTTGTAAAGCGAAGACGCAGGGCCAATACAAGTTTTTTATATGAAGTCGATCGGACAAAACAACGTACGGCAAACAATTCAGTGCAATTTGAAAAACCCTTTCTAAGGCCTCTGTGATTATCAGGTCACATTTTTCTGTAACTTTGTTCCGATAACCTCTGTGCTCTGAACAGACTATTTTTATTATAACTTTCTAAGCTAAGTTTCAAACTCGTCATTAATGATGCCTGTTTTTTCCCAACTACCTATGCTGGAGTCAGCTTATAGACTAAAGCTGATCCCCACCTGATTAATTCTAACGTTTAGTTCCTGAGATTCGTGCGTTCAGCCAAACAAACTTCAGCTTTATATTAGTATTGATAACTTGTAGTATTTTGTGTGGAGCGACTGCCTATCTGAAATCAGTTTCTAAGTATTTGTAGGTAAACTAGCAACGTTACGAACTGACAGACATGTACTACGAGGTAACCGCTTGCTCGTAACCACCCGTGCAAATTGCATCGCTTGCTTGTTGACAGCTCCTATCATGACGGACAAGGAATTGAGACAGACACATGTCAAAGTGCCAAGTGGTGCAGTTTAACGCCAGAATGCTATTATGGATTGAACAGCAGTATTATATGAAGTTAGTTAAAGGCCGGTTTCTGAGCAAAAAAGCAATTGGTTCAGTGAATGAGAGCATTAACTTTGCCAAACTGGATGGACATCCACAGAGAGAATGTGGGTCCAGTGCTTGTTTGTACATGTCATTTATGTCTTCGAATTTTCGGCTCTAGGACTAGGATTTTAGGCTCTTCTGGGTTCGAACCCACGACCAACAACTTGTAAGTCAGGGCAGTAACGATACATGGATTATACAAATTCGCCGGATTCTATAAAATACAGTATTTAGTTTACAAAGGGCAAAAAAACATAATTCTTTATTCAATTGACTTAGCGCAGGGTTAAAGTATGTCAAGGCTCGCCTCAACCGTGTCAAGTAAATATACTGATCAAGCTGTATTACATGCTATGAATATCAAAACAAGCAATATTGAAATAAAATCGTACCCAAGTTTGTTTACTTCTGGGCGGGTACAGCGAACGGTGCGCTCCTATTGGTCGGTTAGTTTTGGTCAGGGTTTTGAAACATTTGGAAGGTTATTTGTCGTTTGGTTACCAAGAGTACCTACTTGAATTTGAAGAGTTTATTGACGTTTGCGGTTTTTTCTACTGAGAAACCTAACTTGATTTAATTTGCACTCATGCGGTCCGGTCCAATAATTAAATTAAAAAATAAACCAAAAATGGATATAGATTTTTCAAGTTAAATGTTAGTGATTGTCACTGCTTCATTAAAGCAGACATTAGTGTTGCGATGATTATTGTAAAGAAAATAATACTCGTATTAAATTATTACATATTTTTTATTATTTAAACTTTGGATAAAGCATGGCACAAGTCTCCACTTGCGGACACGACCGTCAAGTCGCATGACTTGCATGTTTTTCAAGTGAAGTTGCGTCGCAAGTCTCATCGGTTGAGGTCGGGGCAGGGCATTAGACTTAGTATTTCTACTTGATTTGATTGTCACTAATTCAGTAAGTGAATTAAAACCCAATAATTACAATATAGCCTCACGAACACAGCTAGCAGTTTATCGCGCGCGTAAATAAATCAAACGCGTATGTAATTACGGTCTATACGCGATATGCGCGTTATTTGCGCGTTACACTACATCTGTATTAGAAAGTTGATTAGCAGGCGCGTGCGCAGGGCGAGCTGCGCGCTGATTGGCCCAGCGCGTCGTAAAGTGTTGGTGCGCAGCGCGCTCGCTGCAGGCTGGTCATCGATAACGGTAACAAGGACGATGATTATTGCAGTTGGGATTGATTTTATTTAAATTGTGAATTAATGTTTGGCTTAGATATGGAAGCTATTATACCTTCGCTATTACATTTTTACTTCATGATAACTCAGTTTTCTCAAGATAATATTACCACCTACAATACTAGGTTGTGGACACAATGTCTTATTAAACTTTGACATAGAAATAACTGATTTTTAGCTGTCAGAAATAGTCTCAGTCGAATAATGTAGTCCTAAGCAATATCATAAAAAATGCGAAAATAAGGATGTTGATTAGATAAGTTTAGGCTGTGGGAAAAAGACAGAGCTATACAAGTCGTCTAACGACATATTGTTCCCTGACGTGAGGCCATCTGGTGTACAGAAAGCATAGCATATTTTGTGGACGCGAGCAAAACCACGGGTAAAAGCTAGCGAATAATAGTTATTTATTTTTTCGGTGTACGTAAGTGGAACCAAATAATAAAAGACACACGTCACGTATTTCAACTACCTAAGTAAGTATTACTCATAGATAAACTACCTCAATTTCAAATACAAACTCTATTGAGCTTGATATACGAGTCCTTGTTGTTTAATGTTCTTATGTAACTCACTGGTTATTTGGCCAACCAAGAAAACTAAGTACCCTTCCAAAGTATCAAACAACAAAAACAAGGAGGCTACAGTCGTAGCACTGCTACGTTTATCGTAGCAGTTTATAGTTAACAGTAGATAACAACACGAGATAGGTCTTTTTTCGTAGCAAAGTGCTACGCAGCTTCGTAGAACTTGTAAGCTCGCGCAGTGGTCGTAAAAGAGAAGCATGGATTACCGCGGCAAATGTACTGTGAAGTGATGGTGCTAACTGATTGTCTGAGCTTTGAACTGGTTTAAGACTTATTGGAGTTACAGAAATATATACCAATAAGTTTGGAATGAGCTCTTGGTTAGAATTGACGGAGCTAAAGAATTTTAGGAGGCAAAAATAATGTAATAGAACAGTATATAAAATAATGTAATAAAACAGTATATAAAATAATGTAATAGTATGCAAAAGCTGCCAAACTATAATAATTATTTCTCAGTTACAAGTTTCGTCTATCAATAAGAATAAATTTTGCTTGAAATTTCCTAAACATCTAGAACAAAGTCTTGTTCAATCCTATCAACACTTTGTACAACAATCTTTAGTTTCTGTCTGACTCTCAGCACTCAGTGACCCACTGATCTAATGAAGTGATTGCTCTTCACACAACACCAGCTGACAAATTCGAACACTTTCTCAAACGTTCACACCATCAAACACATTTACATCTAATATAACACAAATATTTCTTTTTTATATCAAAGCTTACCAAAACAGTCTCATAAAAAACTTTCAGCGGCTTCAGAATCAAAGAGAAGCTATTAATTAATCGCTGAACTGAAGAGAACACAGAACAACATGTATTTTTTATTCCACGTTTTACACAAAGGGCAAACCGTTCTCATCGCGATTTTAACGAACCATTGCTGCCTTTGTTCTTGTGAATGGTTCGGTGTCTCAAACGGAGAAAGCAATGTATTTCGAGCGATGTTAAAGTTGTGTAGTTTCGAATTAATGAATGCTTTTATTCGCCGGCAACACTAGTAACTGTCAGCGAGCTAACGTCAAAGGCGCGTCGTAAATTAGCCGCCGAAAGAAAGATGTTTCCCGCCTTATGATATTCTATCTCTCTCTTACATGTTGAAACTCCCATGTGGTGGTCTCTTTTCAGAACCAATTAGTAATGTTTCAAAGAAACCGTTCGATCTGATATTTGTAGTGTTGTGTTTTATTGATATTTGAGTTATAGTTATCGATAAAAGAAAATTGTAATCGTTTTATAATTTTTGAATTATTTTCCGTGGTGCAACTGTAAAGTTTGTGTTTATCAATCCTCTCATACTACCTATCGTCAAATAATTGCTAAACCCAATTAAACAATATACATATTATTGCGTTTTTAGCGAGAAGCATTCCCATTGCATTGATTCTATATTGTAGCAATGAATGGATTAGTGAACATTTAAATTTTAGGTTAATGAGGTCGTATACAGCGATCTGTAACTTTTAATCTAAACAAGAAATTGGACATGTAACAAAAGACTTTTTGACAATGTATCTCCCCATTATCAAGATGAAACTCAATGAAGATTGCTACATCGACATCATCTTCATCATCTGTACCATCAATAAACCGTCAAGAATCTAATGTTGCTGACCCCCTCCGGTCTCCTAAATCCGCAACATTTCCCAGCGTGTCAGATGCGCGACAATCTGCGCCGTGTTCGTTACATTGACGCTTACATGCTTGTCGTCACATTCGACACGCGCACTTAACAGCCAGTGTTAGCACTGTTCTGCCAGCTAATCGGTTACTGGTCCTTAACTTATTAGGAGATCTTTCTTATCGTAGGTAAATTATCATCCTTACCTTGTTTGTTGTTATTTTTAATTCTCACTAAGCGTTTCCAAACGTCTCTCATAATGTCACCAGCAAAAGATTGGAACTCTCTTTAAGAATTTCAAGATCGCCTTTCAAATTATTCCTGTAGGAGTGCAGGAGCACTCGGATCATATATGGGATGGGGGAACACCGTACTTCATTACAAGTTCTGAAAAAGCAGCACCGCGCGCGAATGTGTTAAATAAGATTGTTACCCGCCCAGGGAGGAGGAGAGAGAGACTGGAAGACTCGCACTGAATAAAATCCACGGTGATTCTTCAATAGCCCTTTACGTTCGAGGGTCACGGTAATCTGTTTAAACAGTCCCGTGACCCCATGCTAATACTTAACATAAGTAATTATAACCTGAAACAAGTTGTACAAAAAACACTCGATTCTTGAAATTAAAGCGCTTGTCCTCACTTCAAAGCAAAAACTTCTTAAAATATTGCAGAAAAAGAACAGAGAGGGACAAAAAATGTTGATTGTGTGGTGTGTGTGACATTGTGGTACCCTTTGATGTGGCGTCAGCGCCCGAGTGTGACGGACGTTCGCGGAACTAACGGCGGCACACGTGCGCGCGCGCAACTCGATGTGGACACATCGGTTTGGGTGGTATGATGATTGTATGGTCTGTATGGCACACCTTCAGTATTACCTATAGTGAAAAACTTTAAAATAAGCTAGGTTAAAACAAAAAACAAGTTTGATCGGGAAGGTTTAAGTAGATAAAGGCAAAAACGGCAACTAGTTTGGCTCAAAATCGAACTACGCTCACGGACACAGTCAGGAGGACCACTATACAGGTTAGAAGATGGAAGCAGGGTCATGAACTCATGATCTGTGGATAGTCTTTGTAAAACCAATTTTGTCGGGACGGTTGGCGCAGTGACTGAGAAAAGGACTGCTGCGTTGTGTGATATGGGATCGATTCCCACACGGAACAAATATTTAGGTATATGACCTAGCTACCGGTAGATTGTGTATGTGAGTTTTAAAGTTTAAACGCACCCATGTCATGTCACAAGAGAAATCCCGAATGTGGGAGATCAAAAAGTGTTTTTTTAATGTGCTCTGAGTTTTCCATGAATTGTCATTACCAAATTACTTTTATATTCTGTCACCTATGATGACCTGTTCACGGACCGACTTGGACATGCAAAGATTAGTCTCCAATCGACACGGTCGCACATACCCACGGAGCTCTAGCATTCGCCTTGGCCGAAATCGATCAGATCACATCATCATCACACCTGTTTACGAGTAGGACGGAAAGCTATTCCTCAAACCGTTCAATTTCACGGTAGCGCCATCAAAAAAGACTGACAAACAATAGATCATATCTAATCCCCGGCTATTGTCCCTGTAATGGCGCGATGGTGACAAGTGTCCTCAAGATGTGGCGACGCGTGACTGCCCCGCCCTCGCCGCGAGATGTGTCGCCTCTCTGTGACGAGTACCGCACCACAGATGCTAGTGATCTGAGACATCATAAATGATTAAAGGAATTTTTAGTGCTAATTTTATGGCAGTGTCTGTGTTATTCGTTTTGATATGAGTGGCGGCTGTGCAAGCAAGCAAGCCGACACAGCACTTGTTTTTTGAGACAAGACAAGAAAGTAGGAGATCTGAACGAAATGTTTTGTAAACGCAAAATTGATCATAGTTATTTACTAACTATTGCTGGTCGTTCTTAGAAAATTCACAAGTGCACAGTTTTCTTTTTCTTACTAATATGATAGCTATCTTAGATGGCGAAAAGATGTTGAATGATGTAAAACTTAAACCATAACTTTGCGTCGCACATTACTTTATACTTCATTGCACATGGATCCTGTCCAAACCTGTTCAAAATACTATTACAAACTGTTAAAATAGGTTGTTTCATACAGTCTGACGATGTAGGGATTGCAGTTTTGTTTAAAACGCCGTTTTTCAACACATTTTCGTATTCCTAAAAACAATTAAGTGCATCTGTCTGCTTGGTCAGTTGGTCACTAGATATTATGTTAGTAAAACACCACTTAACGCCGATTTTTCAGGCATCTAACCCTAACCCTGATGGTGTTATTGTCGGCACATGAGACACAGTAACAAAGCCGTGTGCGCGGCATGTGTCGAGGCGTATCGCCCCGCCCCCTGCTTTGATGTGCCGCCGCCATTGGCCGCTACATTGTCACTACGTGACCACGGGGGCCATGGACATGGGACCAGGGAGGCAAGTGGTGACCTTTTGACTTCTCATTCATTGAATGACGAGGTTTGATTTAATATAAGCTATTAATATTGATTGGAGTTCTAATTCGGACGATAGAGAGTTGGACCAAAGTTAGTTACGTTTTTTTTATTTGTTTGCTTTTCACTATAGTCCAGGTCATGGCAGAATGACAACTAAGTGATGATAATTTGCATTATTACCATTTCGATCAATTCTGAATACTCTTTCAAAAACTGTAAGTAGTTTCTACCTCCCGCTATAAGAGAATGCGTATACCTATAAAAATAATCTACAAAATAACTTTTCTTTCGGAAGTCGGTGCCTTTGTTTTTTTTCTTTTCATTGTCTTTTTAGCCATAAGAGAATGCGTATACCTATAAAATGCCTTTTAACTATGTCTTTGAACATTCTGTTGAAGAAAATACTTGAGACTTTCGTTTTTAAACACTTTGATGTATTATTAGTTGACACAAAAATATTTATGAAAGTAAAGTATGAATTAAATAAATCGCGTAATTACCGAGAGAAAAGATGTCGCATTTTTGACAAGTGCCAGGAATATTCGCGTTGTATTTAATTTATTAACGAAAATATTACAAACAACAAATAAAAAGTTCCTCTACAATGTCTGCAATACATGCGTCTTTGGCTGCCGTGAGATGAACTGTTTAATGATATTGTCACTTATTGTCGCAGGAATATTTGACTTGTTTGAACTGCGTGGTTGTCCCATGGTCCTAAAACCACCACAGTAACACAATAACTCTTGTGCTCTTTTCTCATGCTTAAGGTCGCAGTAGTACATGAACCTACAAATAAAAGGTAGGAGCTGAGTATAAATATATTCAATTCATTTAGTATGAACCAAACGCGTCTCCGGCGTTTGGTTCGCTCGACCGTGCTTCGGTTTTTTGCCGAACACTAGATTTCTTGCAATGCGTTCAAGGAGAGCGATTGTTGTAGGCTCTGTAAGTCCGCACTTGAAATTGCGAGTAGAGAGGCTCGGCTTGTGTTCAACTCGTGCTCGGCTCTTTAGCATAGACCCCCCTTAACAACTAGCCCGGTTAGATTTCGAGGATCATTCGCTTGACATTTTGAAATTCGCGTTTTTTTTCTTTGTGAACTCGCAGTAACGCGTTGATTTCATAATTAATTAGTTAGTGTATCACAAGTTCACAACAAAAGGGTACCTAAGTAGACATAGTATCGTTCGGTATTGTTCTCGCAACTGTTGCCAACTACATATTTCAGCATGACAGTGAAGAGAATCTTGTGTCATTGTAACAAAACAAACGACTCACATTAATAATGACTATTTTACGTTTTATGGGTCAAGAACATCTCTGAAGTATTTTGATTAAAACCGTCAATAAGGTAAATTCATCAACAAGAGTCCCCATGACAGAAATATTAAAAACTATATTTTATGAGAGCAGTGGTGGCCCAGTGGTATTAGCCCCGACTTACGAGTTGTAGGTCGTGGGTTCGAATCCCGGCAGGCGCATTACTTTGTGTAATTTATTTCATCACCACTGCTCTCAAAACGGTGAAGGAAAACATCGTGAGGAAACCGGCATGTCCTAGAACCAAAAATTCGAAGACATGTGACATCCACCAACCCGCACTGGGCCCGCGTGGTGGATTATGGCCCACCCCCCTCCCTCTCACAGAGAGGAGGCCTGTGTCCCAGCAGTGGGAACGTTAATAGGCTGATGATGATGATGATGATATTTTATGGTCCCCATCCTACAAAATTTACACCTAATGATTTAATTTATGTAATTCTAGCGAAGGTGTCTATATTTGAAAGAAAATTCCTAAACTAAATCCAAATCAGTTCATACGTTTGCGAGCTACGATGACATAGACAGAATGCAAAGCTTACTTGAGCACTTTTTTGATCGTTTCTGAAAGATACGCTTGTAGACGTTAATCTTTCTCAAAACAATACAAAAACATCTCTCTCAATAATCTAATTACAACGCCTCTAAACTAAGTACAGTCGTATAAATAAACTTGTGACATGCTATTTTGTCAGCGTCGTGCAACAAGAGCACGAGTGCGGCGCATTTGTCTTGCATTTTGTTCAAGAGTCCGCTAATTTGTGAGCCGACGAGCGAGGAGTGGGCGCGCTCGTTTTGTTCGACTGTACTTTGTCACCTTAGGGGAAGGTTGACTGAGTAATGTGCTGGTTTTGGTCACTTTTTGATGTATTTGGGTGTGGAAGATGTTGGGGATATTGTTTTTTTTTTAAATTCTTGATGTTGAAATATTTAATTTGGACCAGTTTTGTAAAAGGACTCCTGTTGGAATAATGACTTAAATGGTTGTCTTTTCACCAGACACCAAACTTTCTTCTATTCGTTTTATAAGTATGTTTGTTAGTCTTCTGAGCTCCGAGAGTTTCCGCGGTCACAATTTCTCCCTACGAGTTTAACTGAACCTTGACTCAACAATACAATGACATAATTAAAATTTACCAAATTAATTACCGTACAGTAAATAAACGAACCAGCTCCAATTTACCACCATACCGTCACATCACCGCCGTAAATCACCAATATCACCGACAGATCGCCACTCCATTAATCATCATAACCCTCACGCAGCTGCCATGATAAATGTTTTCTAACAGTCGTGGAAACATACTGAAAATTATATCAACTGCAGTTTAGGGTTACAGTCATTTGTTGGTGCCTGTCGCGTGTCACCGCAGGATGACGGATCGTGTCTATCGAGGTGACAGGTGAAGTGTGTAAAAGTGACGGCTCGTCACAATGACGGCTCGTCACAGTGACGTCGAGACGTTTATTGGACGGATGCAACGGGAGATGCGCGCGCGCATGACAGCTAAGGTTGAAATACGTCGATTTTTGTTATTAAGTGTAATGCGATATGACTGAGGTTTGTTTTTAAGGAAATATCAAAGAGAATGTTTGATTATTTTAATGATATAATTCTTAATTGGTTGTGATTTTTAAAGTAAGGTAGGTGAACCAAGGAAGGCCACACTAACAAATAAACAGTTATTATTCGTTTATTTACTTAACAAATAAAACTAACAAATATTGTAGTAATACTTTGTTTTATTACTTAACATAAGACCACTTTTTTGAATTGCAGATTTAATCAATATTAATAAGACATAAGTTTTATTGAACTCTACCAAATGGCCTAACTAGGAACAGGGGCTTCTATGAAGGCCATCGTAATAAATAGGTTATTTAACACTAAAAGTTACTGTTATTAAATCTATGTTAAAAAGAAGTGGTTTATATGATTGTTATATAATAAAACAAAGTATCACTTTAACATTTCTTAGTTTAATTTATGCAATAAATGAATTAATAATAACTGTTTATTTATGAGAGTGGCCTTCCATGGTACACCACCTTAATTTTACGTTGTCTATTCCCGATATCCAAGAAGCGAGGGCCTGTTACGTACTACCAAAATAATAGCGCGAGCGATTCGCGGCTGCGTCTGTGATTTTCAGTTGGATGGATCTTTGTAAACGGAAGGAATTTGTCATCACATGGCAATAACTACGAAATTTTAATAATTGGCCTTCGAAGGAGCATGGCCTTCCATGGTCCACCCACTTTTTGTTGATAGACTTGCAACTATATTAAAATCATACAAACAAAACAAACCTGGAAAGACTGCATCAATGCTTAATTTTCGCTCTTTATAGCGCTGAAAGAATGTACCTGAGTAAATAATTTATTTTAATCCTCCCAATAAATTGCGATGCTGCATAAATATTCACGTGTTACTAAAATAACTATACAAAATATCTTCAATATTTATTCCTTTCAATTTAACTACAGATTAGCGACCCAATATAATACGAAACGCGCTCAAAAGTTAACAAGCTAAAGTTTTACGACAGAGTTGCGCGGGCGCAGTGTCGAGTGTCAGCCGTCACCGTCAGTGCAAAACGACGAGTGTCGCCCAGTGTCGGCGGTGGCGACATCAAAGCGGGTGTCGCGTGACACTGGCCCGATACATTTAATTATGACCTGCTAGACGGCAGGTTGCGTTGCACAAACTGGCCCGCTAAAAACGGCAGTAGAAACACGCTATAGTTTTTAAAATAGTAATATTCTATGCCGTTGTTCTCGCAATGGACAATACCTATATTTCTATGAATTTTTGGCCCATGATCTTAGTCTTAAACTGTCTATGAAGTCTCTGGTTTTATTTTTTACTTTGATTGACACTGAAGTAAGATGCCGACCATTTTTGTTTTCCTAACTATATTTGAACCATTTTATCATGGAGCACCTGTACGTGCTAGGCCCGCATTGTGTGGTGGATTACCACCCACTCCCTCATAGAGAAGAAACCTGTTTCCCAGCAGTCGGAACATTAAAAGCTGAATAAGCTTATGCGGTAAACTGTTAAGATAATCCCGCAGCCATAGGCCTTCTGATTATAAACATCGCCCTCAGTTTGAGCTAAGCGTATCTCTCACGAAATACCTAGATTCCTGATAAAGATGGGACATAATTCAAAAACTCCTTTTTATTTGTCCCCAGACCCCACTGGAGGCGGTATGGGAAACCCCGGCGTGGCAGGCACCGGCACCCAGCAGTACGGGGAAGTCAATCAGCTCGGAGGAGTGTTCGTCAACGGCAGACCCCTACCCAACGCCGTCAGGCTACGGATAGTAGAGCTAGCACAACTAGGCATCAGGTAAGGTGACAGTGGATGCAGACCATTACCCAACGCTTTAGTTATTAATAGTTGAGCTAGATTCCGCACCATGACTGAAGTTCTGCGGAATTATTATACGACTGAAGTTTTTATGAGGCAGTGCTGGTGTCTATGTCACTGCATCGAATTAAATTTAAAAAAATAAAGCATATTCGAGGTGCTTTATTTTTTTAAATTTAATTCGATGCAGTGACATAGACACCAGCGCTGCCTCATAAAAACTTCAGTCGTGGCGCACACTCTATCACAACTAAGCATCAGGAAAGCAGACACAATGGATTCAGACCCTTACCCTAAGCTGGCTACGAATAGGCTACGAATTTATATTGAGCTAACACAACATTTTGCAGTTTTTTATAATATGCATAATATAGTTTATTTGTGTGTGTGTATAGTTTAACAGTAACGTTTATTTGCTGCGGTATCTAGAACTCTGGCAAACATTCTCTCTTTTATTATTCTTTACACTATCACATAATCGGCTATTATTCTTATCAATAGTTTCAATACTTGAACTAATACATGTTAGTATAACCTCTCTGCTGATAATCTGAGACTTACAGAAAAGAAAACACTCTCTTAGTTACGGTCGTTTGAGCCAATCACCACCACATTACCACTACTAGTAGATATTGTGCCAATATCTGTGTCGTAACCTCAGATCAAAGAAATAGGCAGATAGAGCGCTCAGAACACGCGAGTGGTTCCACCAAAGTTAATACAAAATCAAAATCGAGTACAAAGTCGCGACCGTACCAAGCTACGCGTCGTACCAAGCTGCGCGTCGTTGTTGTTGTTTGCCAAAATATGCCGTCACGTGTCTTTAACCATGGTAAAAGTTGTTCTCAAAAACAGAGAAAACATTATGGAATGTTATTCGATTTGATTTTGTATTAACTTTGGTGGAACCACCCGCGTGTTCTGAGCGCTCTATCTGCCTATTTATTTGATCTGAGGTCGTAACTATACGTTGTTTTAAATGAATTAATGTTTAATAAAGTATTTTTCTAATGAATCACAACTTAATTATTGACTGAGCGTGAGCGATCAGACTTCTGTGTGTTTGATTTAAATGGTTATAGATCTATAGTAGTTGGGTATTTGTGTACCTATGTGAGTTGTGAGTTTAAATGTTTTTAAAAGCAACCACAATACAGGAGAACAATAAAAATGACTTAGGTATTTTTTCTAGATAAGGTATTTTTGCTAAAGTTGTTCTGTACGACTTGCAAGTAGGTACTTACTACAGGTATTATGATGACAATGGCCACCTGTATTTTTCTCAAGGTCTTCTTTTCAACCACGACATTATATTTTTTTGACAGGAACCCCTGGGAGAATAACCCTAATTCAGGTTCTTTTATTGGCAGGCCTTGTGACATAAGTCGACAGCTACGGGTGTCCCACGGCTGCGTGTCCAAGATCCTGGCGCGGTACCACGAGACAGGGTCCATCCTGCCCGGGGCCATCGGAGGGTCCAAGCCTAGAGTTACCACACCTAAGGTAAGCTCTCCTTTCCTGGTGTTTCTACCTTTTAATTCATCCCTAGTAATTCTTTGGTCAAAAACACTAATGCGAACTCTCTGGTGATTCAGCAAACGTTCTCCTAAGATAACTACAATGGATTTATTCGTTGACAAGATTCATTAGACTTTGGCACCATCCGCCACGATTTTATGCTTTGACCTGTCTGAGAACTATACAGAATTATCAACATAAAGGAATTGGAGTGAATAGAGAAAAAGTAACCCCTTTAGGCTCTCTTCTTTTTTACTCTATACTAATATTATAAAGCTGAAGAGTTTTTTGGTAAAACGCGCCAATCTTAGGAACCTGGTTCAAGTTCAAAAATATTTGTTTTTCTCCGAGGGTCTATTTTCGAAGAATGCTGCTGGCTGTAAAACATAACGCTACGATCAGTAAAAGCCAAGCAACGGGAGTGCAACCAAGAGGACAAGCTAGTTGTTTAATAAGGTTCCAATTTCCAGTTTCACATTCCTACCCACTGTCCAACCTACAAACATCTTTTTAAGAAGTAGTTCTCTCCAGGTGGTGTCATACATAAAGCAACTTAAAGCGAAAGACCCAGGCATCTTCGCGTGGGAGATCCGCGACCGGCTGCTGGCGGACGGCGTGTGCGACAAGTACAACGTGCCGTCGGTGTCCAGCATCAGCCGCATCCTGCGCAACAAGCTCGGCGGGGGCGCGCTGTACCCCGTGCCGCCTTTGTACCCCGTGCCGCCGCAGCGCTGCTGGCCCCTACACCAGCCTTATGATTACTACGTGTATTTACAGGTGAGGACTTTTTTACTTTCTTAGGGGTGACAGAGACACCCAGAAGAAGCCTGTTCACTCTACTTTGAAGAACCTAATGAGACTTGAGAGAGGGACGAACCCTAATGGATTGTATGCGTTCAGAAATAGCCGATGATTTTGATTGTGTGTTTGTGAGATGCAGGTAGAGAGGATAACATTTTCTTAGGCCATGGAATATTGTATCTAACTTCTTAAGGTTTGAAAATGGTAGACATCTAGATCTAAAAGAGACAATCTTTGGATTGTACGAACTTCAAATAAAACTGGGGTAGTTATATGGAAAGCTGTGTGAGGAATTTTAGACGTCTACGCAAAATACGGTATAAATAACTTCTCTCTTGTCCACAGGGTCGTCAGCACACATCCAGCAACCCCCACGCGCTGCCCCACCCTCACCAGCAGCCCCCTCCCCCCCACCATGCGCACGCGCACGCTCTCTGACACGCGCACCTCGCCACCAACCACGACCGGTGATCACCCTCCTGATCACCATCACCAGTGACAGTGATCACCCAGTGAAGTGCTAAGTGGTGCGAGTGACTTGACACTGTTCTCGTGTAAACGCGTCACGACTGAGATTAGTAGAGTAAGATGTGTGCTTGTTATATCACTGTACAGAATAATTGAGAAGCAACTAAACAAAGTGCTGCCGAAAACTATTGATTGTTGGATATCATAGTCACATACAACACCCGATATTGGTAGTCCTTTGTGAAAATGTCTAAGGAAGTGAACGATACTGAATAGCGAAGATGCAATGGTATGTGTTCGGACTTCGCTAAATAAAATCTCTATTCAACTATAATTAAGGAAGTAACGAAGTTTCATTTACGAAGATGCGTTTGAAGAACTACATTAAAAATAGAAAAGTTGGGAGCCATTCATTTAAAAAATGTAAACTAAATCTTAGTTCCTAAACCTGATCAAAAATCTGAAAGTTCTTATGATAGTGAAGCATAAGCAGCGGTTTTTCAATAAATAGGTTGAAATCAAAGGGTGTCGCGGACTCGCGGGATTTAGGTCCTCTAAAGTGTTACACTGTCGCGATATTTAAAGATATTCTGAATTCATATCTTCATTGGCATATAATGTCTTCTTATATCTTGGCAACATGACATTAATACGATCAAGACAAACTTTGATTAAACGGATTGGCATCCATGACAGTAATATTCATAGGTTTTGGAAATAAAAACAAAATGACGTTAACTCTCGCGCTCCCTCACCGCGAACATTCACCTGTAATGTAACATAAAAGTGCGCAATTTGATACTCTATTGTCTTCGAATGTTCGAATCTATAACGTTACATTACAGCTGAACGCTCGCGGTGAGGAAGCGCCCTTATAGGTACATTGCCAAGGAAGCGTTACATTTCTTGTTTGAATTTCAATTTGAATTTCTCATCCAAATCCGTCTCTGGTGTTCTTAAATCAATTCTTTAGTTACAAAGTCCGGTCCTGATCCATTGTGAAGACTGTGCACAGTGATATAAAAGTGAAAAACTGATCTTATAGTGATAAATAATTATAGTTGTTGATAAAAAGTATTATATTATTATTGTATATACGTTATCACGTGTAAGATAAATAGATTTTATATTTTCACGCGAGGCTTAGTGTCACAGATTTGTGTTTAAATGCAAAAGATAACGAAAGAAAGAGTTTATTGTTTCAAGTTGAAGAATTTTTTGACGATTGAATGATAAGGGTTTGGGTTTATGTGTCATACGTTATTGCATAATTCTTATTGATAATAAAAGTACCTACACCGATAATGATTCTTATTGTTTGTATTAATTTTAGCCATTTTTACTGATTTTCTATCCCGGTCTGTTCGTATCCGAACATAGATTTTAAATATTTTATTTTTATTACGCTGACTACATGCCATTTTCTTTTTGTTACTGGCAACAAGGTGTTGCGAGGAAAAGGAAGTCACGATAAAATGATCATGGCGGACTAACTTTAAAAAATTAAAAAGGTGTGCGTTTATAAAAATTATAGATCATATCCAATAAAATGATTCTCAATTGATTTCACAAAGTAATGTTATTTATGTTTTCGCCACGAACAATATAACCAATTTCAAAAATAATTTCAACTTTGAGTTTGATTTGACGGCTGCTAAAAGCCGTCGGTAAATATAAGTACAGAGCAATGACGCGACGGCGACGTAACGGTATGGCAACAAAAACTTTTTAAACCTATCGTAAGGCAATCGAAACTAATGAAAGATATTTTTTATGATTTAATTTAAAAGGGTAACATAATTTTGTATCAGTAGATACTTAATATGATCAGGGTATATTATGTAAAACGTTCGTTGCTTTTAAATTCAAATCATGATAAATTAGGCCTCAATTGGACTAAGTCCTCCCAAAACGATCTAACCCACAATCTTCTGTCTTGGATTAGTTTATTTCCAAAAGTTAGAAAGATGTGGGTTAGTACATTTTGTGAGAGCTAAGGTCAAGTGATTGTAGATATTATAATAATTAGTTATGGTGTAAACAAAGCGGATGTTGGCGAGTATTTAAGTATGGGTGCAATGATGTAAATATTTTATATAACTATGACACAAATGTACTTATTCTATTAAAAACACACTCGAACGAGTATCTTTAGCATTTTTATTTCTCAACATTGTCTTAAAATAATTGAAATGTTTGAAAAAATGTGGAGCTTGTCACTTTTCATACTTATGTAGATTTGAGTTAATTTAGTCCATTCTCTATTTTTTTTCTAATTCTGACTGTATACTTAATTTTGATCTACTCTTGTCTGGAATACTTATACCTAAATTTTTTGAAACTGCCGTTGTTTGTCTGATTAATGTAGGTTTACAAAATTGTAAATTAATCTCTTTACATTAAAAATCTTCTCGTAACTTTTCCTCCATGTTCTGTTCATAACTCCGTACTCTTTTGTTTCATCTGAATGATATTACTTACAATGTAAGTATTCAAGAAAACCTAGACACCATTTTAATAATGTTCAGATGAGAATAAAATGTACTTACGGTATCTTCAACTAAATAATAGCTAGAACCATAAAATCTGTACTAACTAGATGTATCTAAACTTCTTGATATTATTTAAACATAGTTCTATTGGTCAAAGTATAGAAAATAAATTGATTTGTTCATACATTAACTCTGTTTTGTATTATTGTGTTCCTGTACAAAGCGTTTAAGAAGTTCATTTTATGAACTTTTGCAGCCAGATTGTGTTATTGCGGCTCCTTTGTGTTTCAAAAAGAAGATAAACTAAAATAGAATACGAAATGAAATCAATATCAACTCTAAATTAATATTTAAACGAACAAAAAGTAACTGCCGGCGGAATTGGTCGCCCCGTCGTCGTAATAAACCGTCCATTGATTAGGCCGCGCTCAACACCGGCCACAATGGCTCCACAAATAAATCCTCTATTTTCAGTGCTGCGCTGTGATTTAATTACGTCTGTACAACGTGATATTTCATTAAAAATTCAGTGGCTAATTGAATGGCGCGCACAATGCGGCCGGCCGCACACGGCCGCGCCCGAATCGACTTTACAACCGAAAACAATAAACGAACGGATATTGGTCGCGTACAAATATTCACAAAACGTATAACGTCCCTCCAGCTCTGGACACGAATTACCAATTAAATCCCTGCTTTGTTTCGAATTTAATACTACCTAATCCGAAAATTTTACTGTATTAATAACAAAATTTTATGATCGCGCTCGAAAATGCGCGGGAGCAAAAAATAAGATGGCGACGGCCGCGCTGTTAAAATGACATTTGACGCCGCTCGACGTCCGCAGCCGCCTGCCGCCCGGTACGCAGGGCTGACCAAGTCGCCACCACTCTTGATAGACATTATCAGGTGGAATTTCTTAGCAACTGTTCAAAAGATCTACAAGAGCAGGGCTGTTAGCTCAGCCCAAACCAAGTCATCAGGTCAAAGAACGACAAATTATGCCCGGTAAATGGGTAGTGGATTCTACAAAATGAACCAAAGCATTGCGGTAGGCCCAAAAGTACCCAATCATTTGAGTCAGCACTCGACTTAGCAAAATGTGTGACAGTCCACAGGTCAATCTAAATTAGTATCTTTGTTGCTTTAGCACGTCGGACTGTGCTATTCTGCTACGTGAGTCAACCCTGCAAGGTCTGCGTGGCGTGATGAGAGGGGCAGAACATAATTAAAAAGTGCAGCAAGCGTTTTGCGGTGGCTTTGTGCGCGCGTAGGATTGTGCCTTATATTTTAATGAGTACGCGATGCCGTGAAATCGTGTCCCACAGTCGGAGCCGGTGTTTGTTGTGCTAATTTTATTATAAGTCCATGTTGGGCCCGAGACCTTCCATCTTATTTCGGTCTAACGCAACAGGTTATATTGTAGTACCTACGTGTTTTTGAGGAGGGAGTCCAACTTATTCCACCACTTTCTGTAGGCCAGCTGCTATAATTATGTTGAGGCAGGCTAAAGGCTGAAAGAGTCACGGAGTGACGAAGTGCGGAATTCTCAAATTGATTTATGTGTTTGAGTCGACCACTTAGATGAGGTAGGTATCAGGTTAATTATTAGCAATAATTTGTAACATCTTTACGTTTAACTAATAAATATCAGGTTGACCGAGCTTCGCTCGGTTTTTAAAATGTCTGTATCTTGGGAACCGAGCTTTTATCGAACCTGGGACTTTGATAAATCGATTCCTTGAGCCGAAAAACCCCTAATCTGTAACTTTCATGAAAATCCTTGGAGCCGTTTCCGAGATCCTGATTATATATAAATATACAAGAATTGCCCGTTTAAAGATATTAGATTAGATAGATGTTACATATTTCAATAAACTAGTTGTTGCCCAGTCACAGATTACTTAATTGTGGCCTACACAAAGTGAAAACCAAGCCCAGTAGTTTAGAATTCAGTCATTCACACTCACAGTCGGGGCCCATTCAAATTATGCCAATCAAATCTTCCCAAGGGGCCCCGACTGTAAACGAATAATAGGTAACTGTTTATTTGTTAGAGTGGCCTTCCTTGGTTCACCACCTTAGCTTTACGTCCTCGATTCTCGATATCAAAGAAGCGTCTGTGGTTTCCAATTCGATGGATGTTTGTTTGTGTAAATAGAAGGAATTTGTCAACTACGAAATTTTATTAAATGGCCTTCCATGGTCAACCCACCTTACATAATATTATGAAATGTACACTACTCTTTACAAATTCATGTCATATTACGGGCATGACATTGCACATTGATGAGAATTACTTTTCACTTTCTAAATACCTACTAATTTTTTTATCAGATCAGATTATGAAAATAAATTGATTTAGATATTGTGTTCAACGTAAGTTACTATTAACATTGTAATTTCCGCGCTACGTTCAGCTTCAGCAAATTTAAAACAGCCACTTTATCGTTGCTAACGAAATTGCGATCAAAATTCTTAAATTGATAAAGAACAATTGACAACATTACCTACTAGATTAGACCCGCAGGTCTCACTGCATGTGGATACGGGCCACAACACCGATTCGTATTTAAACAGCATTAGAGTAAGCTGTTCTAATCTGATCTGAATGACGCACTGGACACTCAGACCTTGAATATGTCGAAAAGGTCTCGTCATAGTTAATTAAGTATTAAAAACTAGAAGAAATTCGCCTGCTAACGCGTCCAATAGAAAATGGAAATAGACATGCTGCGCCGACTACAGATGAATTAAGTTATGTAGGTACTCATAGAATGGTTAATATATGTATCAGATTTAAACAGTGCCTTAACAAAATTTATGACGGGGCAAGACCCTTCATGTGCGAGGCCCCTTTTTTTCCAGCACGAAAAATATAACTTGCCTTCGCTGCCCGCGCAAGACCCCCTTGTTGTAAAATGACTTGGTTCTTCCAAGTTACCTACACCAAGTGTGATTGTGATTTGACAGCGTCATCAGCTTTGCGAGGCCTGTTACAAACCTCAACAACAAAAGGTTGCAACAGTTGGACTCCAGTAAAATAAAGTTACCAAGTTATTTTGCAAACTTGACCTTAACGTGACCGTCACGGTCGGAGACTTTAGTGCGAGGTGCCTTTAAGAGCAAGGCCGGAGGCTAGGGTCCGCTTCGCCCCCGCTTAGCTACGTCAATAAGCAACAAGGGCTGGCAATATTCTCTTATATTACATGATGTATTTAGTTGCTCTAGATTACTCAGCAATTTTGAATTAAAAAAAAAGTGTAATACTTATAGATAACGAATTTAGAACTCCATTTTTATCGTCGTTTAATATCAGAGTTCACCTAAGTTTACGATTATTTCAGGATTTGTCCCGAAATCTCAGGATTCAGGATTGCGGGCGGATTATGGTAAACTTCGGAAAAATCAACTTTGTCATGTCGATTGCACAAATAAAATCCATAAATAACAATAAAGTGAGTTGTTATCATCTGCACGGACTGTCCACACATTGTGCCGGGGACTTATTCTATATAGTTTAGATTTTATTGGTAGATATCGAGAAAATCTCAGTTCTATTTTGTTCGATATTTGTTTCGATTGGAAATCAGGGTTTCCCACCGGTCTTTTTAGTTATTTATTTGGTAGCCCTATGTATCTTTATAATATGTCCTGTATATTTTTGGGTATAATTTTATGTATAATTTTATGCAGATTCCCATTTATATGACGCAAGTACTTGTGGAATGGCAAGCAGTCAATGAATACATCATACAACCAACCAAATGGCTGCTTCAGTGCTAAGGAAAATTCCTTACCTACTCACTTTCTCACTCCGTTTTTCCCACCGCGTGAAGTCGGGTAATTTCTAATGAAATTCTCGTGACAACTAATTTTATTTATTTTAATAGACTGTTAGAGATAGACATTAACAACACTAATCCCGTGTAAAGCGGTGATTATGTCAGTATTATCACAATGTTCCACTATATTGTCTGATAACGGTGTACCGGCCTACCCCAACCTGATAATTCCATGAACAGATAAGCATTCGACATTGACTTGCAAAAATAATATAACGACTAGCGATATCCACAACAAAATCACGGTCATAAATCAGTTTAGTGTACAAAGAGCATTTATTCGTAGGTATACGGTAAAACTGGGATTCTACTTCGATTTAAAAACAACATCATTGATATTTCCAGAGTATTGGCGAGTTTTACGGACCTCTTTAGGGTTATCCTTCCCATGTAAGGGATACTTGCGTATTTGACGTAAATAACGTGAAAGAGCCTTGAGAGAGCTTTTTTGCCGTGAGAAAGGGTAGGGTCTATCCCGCAAAATCCTGCAGCAATCTGCAGCCTTCTTTTGTTTTAAACATAATTTTGTAAGGTAATTAATTAAGACAGGATAGTTTAAACTTTTCATGTAGATATCAGTATATTATCCTACTGAATCATAAGATAGGCATTCAGAAAAAAGGAGTAGCTGGTAACTACGTTAGGATTTGAAGCAACAGGCAGTCAAAAGCATTAATGTAGTAGAAACTAGAGAGATAGAGCCAACCTATTCCGTATGCACACTCTAATAATTACCTGTAAGTAGTTGTTGTGGGATAGCTTGCAGTCGGAATTTCCTATGAAAATCCATTGCGATGCCTCAGAGAAAGAAGTATTCTGTGGAGAAAGTCTTTTAGGTTAAAAAAAAACAAAGGGCTATAGACGTCAACAAAAACGGTGTCTATTACTTTATTAGCATATTTGCGGGTATTTGTTATAGTTTTTGCGGCAGTGGAGCGTGGCGAATGGTCAGAAGTAGCGCCGACACGTGCAACGCGGCGGCTTTGTAACGCGACGCGGTGCGGCACGACACGCCCTCGGCTCGGCAGTGGCGCCTGGGGTCGTAGGACAAAAACTATCCGCCGGACTTGCAAAGGTCACAAGATTTGACACGGTTCATTTGGAAACTAATTTAAAATTAAGAGTGTTGGAAATTCCTATGGCTTTCTGAAATAATGAGTGCATTGGCCGGAGGTAACCTAAGATTTTTATATGGCCCTAATAGGTTATTTGAATACGTATCAAGGTATGCAACATGATTTTTTTTTTCAAAATCATCAATGAGTCCTCCCACCTATTGCAGGGCGGGTTAGACCTTGTAACGTGAATTGCGAATATTCGTAAAGATATTTTTAATTAATAACTAGCTGTTGGTAAATATTTTGGGGGAGGGACTACAGATCTATCGAACTCTTTCCTTCTAGCCATGGACGTGGAGAGAAGACAGACAAAAACCTTGCAAAAAACCTATCTTTTTAAATTAATGATGTAGGAAGTGGGTGGAAACTTTCTCAGTAGATACTATCCTATCCTACAATCAGATTAGCAATTATCATTATTGTGTTTTATTATTTCTGACTAAAATCTTTTATCAAAGATTATCGAATTATTTATTTATTATCCTCTTATACAACATAATCAGTAATACTAAATTTAAAAAAAGGCTCGGGCTTGAATTATGTTCTTTTTCAGTTATTTCTCCTTTGAGATATTAACGCCATCTAGTGACAAGTAGCAAGAACGACATCTGTGAGTCCACTGTACTTGTACGGACGTTGCATCCTCTCAACGCTAGATGTCGTTAGCAGTTATTTCAGTGCAACTACTTTCATAAAATGAAATCAAACTTTTTTACATAATTTTCAATTAATAATAATTATTAAATCATAATTAATTAATTATTTGTTGTATTGTTTTGTAATTATTATCAAGCTGCTATCGGCTTTAGTAAAGTAGTGAGCCGGACTAGGTGCGCGTAGGAATGCGTGTATCGGTCAAATAAACGCGATTGAGCACCAATCTAGTGATATGATTGTTGTTGATTACAATTCATTTACGAAAGCCTTTTTGCGCACGGCACTAGAAATATTGGTGCCGGGTGAACTACACTTAAGGAGAAGCTTACTACGGGTTTTGAAGCAGTAGACAGTTATATTCAGTGCGGGTAGCAACACCTCGATAAGCGATGGTACTCGCTCTGATCCACAGGTTCAGTTATTTAATTCAGAATCCAGCAATTACCTACACAAGTAGATATTATAGATAATCAACTGTCTTAAATTCAATATTTTAGTCACTGTAGGCCTTAAGGTCTTCGCACATTATAACAACTCCACGCCAACGCGGCAGCAACTCTACTCACACTCTCGATGAGTAGTCAACTAGTTGATCCACCCAATGGTCACTAGTGGACAACGCGGTGTCAACGAGTGGCCAACGCGGTGCCAACGAGTGGGTTATTCAACAGACAACTCGTCTAACCTCAGTTTTCCCGTCACGCGTCAGTCGCAAACGCATAGTCGTTACGTGGACAACGTGTGGTCGTTGCGTGGACGACGTATGGTCATTGCGTGACAAACGTGTCGGGGTTGACCTCTAGTGTACGATGCGTAGGCCACTCGTTGTACACTACTTTATAATCATTTTTTGAAATTGAACCTTGAACATATGATACAGGGCTTAAATTTCAATGTCTAGCATAGAGTCGAGTCGCCGTTGAGTTGTTATAATGTGCGAAGACCCTTAAAGTCGTAATAAACTTACCCACCTATGCTTTCCAGTATAATTAATAAATAATGAAAAGGTGAGCAAGTACGACTTATGATTTTTTTTACTTAAACCTACTTTACTTCATAGTCTCTTAATTTACGAAAAAAAATTGACGCCATCAACTAAGAAACTCTTTGTACAATCTTCTCCTTAAGTGTTGTGCGCGCGGCACCACTCCACTCTTTATCACAGCTTTACTATCAATTATTATCATTGATACAGTAGTGTGTGCTGTGTGGTATGTTGTAGGTGACACTTCACTCCGGTACAATGTCACCACGGCAACCCGCGTGTGCGCCGATATCGCGGATAATCTGCACAAATCCCTGTTTTAATCGTAAATTAATCATTACAGGAGATTTATAATGAGTAAGAAGGATGATCATGCAAGTCTGGTAGGTTTATTTTAGGTAAATCAGCAGAATAACATGTCATAATAGATTATTATTAAAAAATAGAGCTAAGTTTAAGAATATATTTCTGTCATCAACATTGCACACGGTGCGATGTACATCTATTGGCGTAATTGTAAATTAACGACTTCGTGAAGTCTTAAAAATCGGGTCATAATTGTCATAAAATATTCATCATCATCAGCCTATTAATGTTCCCACTGCTGGGACACAGGCCTCCTGTCTTTGAGAGGGTTATAAAATATTGGTGTCTTCTTATTTCATTTAAAAGATCAAAAGGCTAAGTACTGTTATCCATTGTACTCTCCAAGCTACAATTTTCTATATCCTTCTTACCTCATCAATTCTGGCCTAGTCACCTTATAGTTTTATCTGATAAGTTTATGACTTAACAATGTTTTATACGAACATTAATAAATTGCCAATATTATAATGGGATACATGATTCTGGACATAATAAACATTCAATATCACCATCATCATCATCATCAGCCTATAATATTCCCACTGCTGGGTCACAGACCTCCTCTCTGCGAGAGGGAGTGGACCGTAATCCACCACGCGGGCCCACATGGGGAATATCACATGTCTTCGAATTTTTGGTTCTAGGACAGTAGGACATGGTTTCCTCACCATGTTTTTGAGAGCAGTGGTGTTGAAATAAATTACACAAAGTAATGCGCCGAATCCGTCGAACCCACGACCTACAATTCGTAAGTCAGGACCGATACCACTGGGCCACCACTGCTCCTAGGATACTAACTGGTAATGGGTCATTTTCTGTAAGGATTATCCAATTAATAAAGTGTTAATACTATGTAACAAACTACAAAGTGCTCCACATTATCGAGAGCCCTCGACAGTTAGCTTCCACTCAAAGTGCGACACTCGAGTTTATGAGTATTTCTCAGGTATTTTCAACCCTTTTCACAATATAATACTGCTGGCAACTCAGCTGGCAACATAACCAGAGTGTGTGCTGCTCCTTTGACAGGTATGAAATAGGTTTCTGATATATATAAACATAATAGTATTTTTTTAATCGTGGTAATATCATCAAATGGAAGGCTCTCCCCCTACCCAGGGCGGGACGGGAGGTACTGTCAGACTTGTACTGACTAAAATCCACGGTGATCATTCAATAGCCCTTTACGTTCAGGGTCACGGTTTAACTGATGACGCAGTCTCGCGATCCTGCTATTAACATCTAAGTACTTAGCCTGCCAAATCAATTGAAGTGGTCACTTTTCTTCTTAATTTACGTGTCGGTGATGGATTTTTATGTTTACAATTAACTGCTTATACAAATAAAGGAGTGATAACAGGCGATTAACTCGTTATTTGCAAGATTACTTAATGAGCCCTTTAGGGACAGCTTTTATAGATCATCCATTCAAACAAAAAAACCCGGGATTTTGAGAAAGTAATGCTAAATTGGGAGTTGGCAAACCTTTTGTTTTAAAATTACTTATAAAATTCTCATTTGTTTAATTAACTCTCCTGTGCTTACTCTAATTAAATCTTTAGTTAGGGCAGCGTGCATTACAAACATTGCACACGGCTGAGGTAGCCACCCAGCACCAACGGCGGGTACTTGCGCACGCGCACCTAATCACCTTATCTCTGAGCATTGAACTGTATCTGTTATACCGACGGATTGTCTCCCACTAATTAATCGTAGTAATACTTAATTAATGAAAAATATCATTTTGTTAAAACGTTTTTAAATGTAGATTAATAAAGAATTAAACTAATGAGACGAGGAAAATACATTTTCAATCTGTGTTTTGTGGTAAAATAAATTAATTACTAAAGTTGAAAAAAAACTGAAATAATACATAACTAAATTTGAGTCAAATACGAGATAAAATTTTCCAAAACATTTTATTTAGTCCCTAAAATTTATCGATAATAACAAAGTGCTTCAATTACTAACGGAATCAGTGAATAAAAAGTGAAATGATATAGATGTTAGTGCACCTAAGTTATCATATGTAGTCCCGCGATCCGGTTCCAACAGTGCAGTTTTTTACAAAACACACTTTCGCATTTGTGAAACTAAACTTGTTTGATGTTTTGAAAAAAGCTATCAAATGTTTGTGAAACTGGATTTACTGCGACCTTTCCTCGTAGTCACTGTGATGGATATAATGAGATGTTCGTCGAGGTTTGGATTGGGTTTGTAACTTTATTTTTTATTACATTTTCAACTTTTCTCAGGCCTTAAAGGTTATACACAATTATGGACTAATATCGGGGATATCTTTCAACAGAATTTATTACAAACTTGTTTTGTTTATTTGTTTTTATGTAGGTATATTACTTGAAACATTTGTTTCAAACTTCTAGATTTCCCAGTTTAGTTTCAATAAACGATTTTTGTTAACACGTGACTGTTTTAATCGCTCAATCTTACGACCTTCATTCATTGACAATATCATGTGTGTTCATATTTTTATTAACGCAGTCTCGTGTCCAAGTTTTCCCCAGTTTGGCTCGAACGTGCGTCAATTGAACTAAGGAAGTGTGCGCTATTCGCAAAATGTAAGTATTTAGGTACTTAGACACTCTATAAATATAATACATATACTTATAAAACAACACTTAAATTAAAATTAGGTGATTAACAATAATATTTTGATATGCGCCACATGCGTCATTTCGTCCATTTAGCGAAATTTTCACAAGGACGAGGCTATCTAAAATTTTATTGCTAGGTACATAATTATTATTTTAAATACGTGCCCCTTGCTTACCAATTTTATTTCCTTAAACTTTCCTTTTTACAGAAAGTTACAGGCATGCACATGATATTACTCGTATTATTGATAGAAACTTATTGTGTAGAGCAAAGTACAAACAGTACTATTATTTATTCTGTGTACAAACTAAGATTTGACCAGCATTGTTCCTTTTTTGTATCGTGTTTATCGTGGTAATATCATCAAAATGAGTCCACTTACCCAGGCCGGGGCGGGAGGGATTGTCAGACTTGTATTGACAAAAATTCAAGGTGATCCATCTATGGCCCTTAACGTTCCAGTGTCTCGGTTATTGATGAGACAGTCCCACGATCCCGACAGGCATGGGCCCGATAGTTTAAGGGGGTGCCGTCAGAGCATCGTTCCTAAAAGCAAGCGAGGCTTCACAGTCCTAGCACAGATCACGTGTTGCTTATACCCTTGAACTTAAGATAACCCTTTATTCCATTTCGATTAAAACTTTGCGAATAACTCTTGTTTCATCAAAAACATACAAATGTCGTGCCTGTAGATTACCCATCTTATAGGCTGACCATCATTTTAAATTTAAACCCACTATAATTCTCTGGCAAAACTCTTATAATTTTAAACTACATACCTACTGTCTTTTCCACGCCAGCAATGGGAATTAAACAAACGGTTATTGTGGATTTGTTGGTTGATACTGTTGATAAAAAGTAGTGTGCCTGATGTTAATGTGTGTGTTTAATGTTTTATATAGGCGCCATAGTCTGCAAAAACACCTAATCATAAATATTGAATGCTTTTAGAATAAGATCTGAATGTCATTTATCTGTTTTGTTTAAGTTTAAATTAAAAAAAAATAAGTGTGCCTAATGCAGCGGGGTCGCGAGGTGTGGGTTCAGGCGGGGCACTTGCCCTAGGCACCAGGTTCAGTCAAAACCATGCTTACGTGATGCATGTTAATCGCCAATTTGTAACACCCTGTTGGTGTTGGTTCTCGAACAAATCATAAACTAATTTATGAACCCGTGCATTTTCTACGTAATAAGAAAAATAATATACATAGGTAATAAGATAATGTGCTATCTCTCTAGAAACTAAGGACTACATGAGATGAGCGGGTCAGTCGCTATGGCGAACAGGCTCGTAGATTAAAATTTTTTTAAATTTAAATTTCAAGCTGTTTATTTCCAAATATGCATCATACAGTTTTCATACACGATAACGCTCAATCTTATTGAGGCAAGATTATGTGCGCTATCGAATAATATTAAGTTACTCGCTCACAGGTCATTGTCTCTTTTATACATTTCAATAGTGTAATAGTGTTTCAAGATATTTTTCACATGTTTTGATTTTTTATTTTCTAATTTTTTAACTAACTCTTTAGGCAGATAATTAAGAATTTCTGGGAGAGCATACGACCAGACTCTTTTACCATATTCATTATTTACTCTTGGCAGTTTATACAGAGGCAAGTATGACAGGTTGCGGACAAAGTTAGGTCTGCTATTTTTCTTTAACTTACTCATGTAATGTTCACAATAGTCAGAGGCAACAGCTAATTTCACCTTATCAAATACATTTATTACTTTACAATATTGAAATAGTTTATCATAATCGTGTTTATATCTGAGTTTAATTTTGTATGGCACCACTATCTTTAGTAATCGTGTTTGTATATTATATATTTTTTGAAGGTAAGTTTTATAAGTTCTTCCATAACTTGTTATGCCATAATTTATAACACTGTCGGCCAATGCCATATACAACAATCTCAACGTGCTATAAGGCAATTTATGCTTTAAGATGCGCAGTTTTGACATGATAGCTCTAAGCTTAATGCACACAGAGTCCACATGAGGGCCCCAGTTAAATTTATGATCAATTTTAAGACCTAGATATACATGTTCTTTAACATTTTCGATCGGTTTACAGTCACAGAAATCCAAGCACTGGTGCATGCACTGGTGTTCATGAGCCACTACTCTCGGTGTCCCTTGAGAATTTAAATACGGTGAATGAATGTGCATAAGTTTAGTTTTTTGGTAGTTGATTGTTAGGCCGACGTCATGTGCCCATTTACAAAGCAGGTTGAACTCAGATTGCATCAATTTCTCGGCAGTACTTAGATCCCTGTGAGCTATGATGAGACATGTATCGTCAGCAAATTGGTAGACGGAGGCATGGCGGAATAAGTTACACATGTCATTAACGTATACTAAGTATTCGGTCGGGCCAAGAATTGATCCTTGAGCCGTTCCATGACGTGTCGGAATTCTGTCGCTGAGTGCCCCAGCCACACTGACCACATTATATCTATGCTTGTGATAATCTTTGAACCACTCCAGCATTGGACCCCGTATACCATTCTGCTGCATTTTTTGTAAAGTACCTCGTAATTTAGCGTATCGAAAGCTTTGCTGAAATCTATCATTATTGTGATAACATGTTTTTTACAATTAAGGTGATCATTGATTTCGTCTGTAAAATGTGTTAGTAATTGTGTGGTACTTTTATTTTTCTGAAAACCAAATTGTTTTTCATGAATTATGGCATTGCTTGACAAAAAGTCGCTCACAATGTTCCCAAAGTATTTTTCTATAATTTTATCTATGCAAGAAAGGATAGTTATTGGTCTGTAGTTATTGGTATCAATAAAACTGCCTTTTTTGTGTATTGGTCTTATTATACCTATTTTCAAGTTATTGGGATAAACAGACTTTGATATACTGCTATTAATTAAGTGCGTTAGAACAGGTGTGATTTCTTTAGATACCGTTTTAATATCTTTTGCTCTGATTTGATCAAAGCCCGCGCTTTTTTTTTCGTTTAGATTTCTTATTATTTTAAACATCACTGTATCATTTATCTTTGGTAGTCGAATAGAGACATTAGAGAATTTTATGTACAACTTTTCGTCAAGCAGTGGCTGGTTACATACAGATAAAACATTTTTTACATTTGTATCAAAATCACAAGCAAACTTATTTGATATTAATTGAGGTTTTAATTTAAAAGATCTTAAGATAATGTCGTCTATGGCCTTTACAATTCTGCCTGTAAGTCTGTTAATTATTTCCCACATTTTTTTACGATTACTAAAATTATTACATATATCCCTTTTTATATATTTATTTTTAGCTTTAGACAATAATCTATTTGTTTTATTTCTATATTTATTGTATATCTGTCTATTTTTTTTATTATCTATGTCTGCTTTCCATATTTCTAGAAGTTCTTTCTTTTTATTTGACATGTATTTCAATTTATCAGTTATCCATTTACATTGGTATCGTTTGTTTGAGCTAATTGCTACTTTCTCTTTACACTTATTATATATCGTTTGGAATGTATCTCTGATAAGACTTTCAATTTCATTTGGATCACTCATTACATAAACCGGGGACCAGTCAACTGAACTCAGCTCCTCTTTGACTTTATCGTTGTTAATTTTCATAATTGTTTTACGTGTATTCTTCCGGGTAGAACTAGTAATAGCAAGACCGGTTATAAAGTGGTCAGCTATAGCGTTATGCACGACAGCTGATCGCAATGAATAGTTCTCGAGCCGACCCCCGTCAACGTTACGAGCAAAAACATGGTCTATGCAAGATTTGGATATGCCACTTGAACTTTTTTCAATTCTAGTTGGCTGAGTAATGCAGCATTCTAGCCCTAGCTCATATAAAGAATTAAGATATTGTTGAACAATAGAATCGTTATAGTTACTGATATTTAAGTTCATATCCCCAATTAAAACACAGTTCCTTATCACTGAGAATTCAGATAATAGTCGCGATAGCTCACTTATAAACAAACTCTTATTTAGACTCGGCGGCCTATATACAGCACATATAATCGTTTTATAGCCATCGAAAGACTCCACCTCACCAATAATACACTCAAAGTTCAATACATTAACCATATGCCGTACGAATGAGATACTTTTATGAACATAAATAACAATACCGCCTCCTTTTCTATTATTTCGTAGCTCCGTAAACATTGAGTAATCCTGTAATTCAAATAACGGTTTTATTGTATCTGTGATGTTAGCTTCCGTAACTATAATCAGATGAACAGTCACAGCGCTGGTGGAAATAATATACTCTAAATGCGCGTGATTTTTTGTCAATGATCTTATGTTGACATGTAAAATTAATAATTCATTGTTTTCCGGTCTAATGCCGCAAGCGAAGTCACTCCACGAATGATGCACATTATCAGTTATTAATGAATCTATATAATCAGTAATCATAAACAATCAAATATGTGAAAAAGACAGGTTAAGTGACTTGAGTACTTACATTGCCGGACATGAAACCGGTTTCTCTTTAGTGTTTATGTTATATATATATGTATATGCACCATAATGAGTTTTATTTAATTTGTAGTTCGTTGGCGATTTTTTCGATGTCACTGTTTGACCGCACTGTGTAAACTTTTTTATCACCTTCTTGTTTGCGTACAAGAATAAGCCCGTTTTTGCACCACACATATTTGCACTTATACTTTTCCTTCAGAACACTTTTTGATTTCCACAGGAGGAATGCTGTTGTAGGGCTCAGAGATTCGCGTATGTAGACCTTTTCGTCACTTTCTTCACCTATGTCACGCGCAGTTAGGGTTAAGTTTTTCGCCGCCTCAAGCCAGCAGTCACGGCCGTTATCACGTAGGGACACGATGATCGGTGCTGTAGCGGGAGCGGTGACCTTTGTATTTTGGCCCGTCGAGCGGTCGGCTTGCTTTTTCTTCCTGTATACTCTAATGATGTCCTCAGATTTTTGTTTTAGTTTTTGGCAAATAGACAACGCAATGTTCATGGCATTTTCACCTTCTTTTTCAGTCACCCCACATATTTCGATGTTATTTTGTGAGTTAGTCTGTTCAATTTTATTAACTTTTTGCTCAAAAACATCATTTTGTAGGTTTATATTTTTTATTGCGTTTTGAATGTCTTTGCATTGGTTTTCCACTAGTTTAACACGAGTTTCGTAGTCTTTCATTTTCTGTTCGTAATCATCGATTTTTCTAGAATAAAACTCGAGGGTAGATTGCAGTTCTTGTTTTATGATTTCACGAGTTTCTTGTCGGAATATAGCTAGGATAGCATCCTTGTCGGGAGCAGCAAATATCCCACTTCCTTCCTGGTCAGAATCGTCTTCTTCGGGATCCGGCAGAATACACGAAATGCGTTTTGGTTTAGGACCAATACAGTTGCGACATTTCCAATCAACCGAGTCCGTAGCCGACAGTGCACTAAGCTGTTCTGTAGTCAATGCAGAACAAACACCGTGTAGCCATTTGTTACATTTACTACACTGCACTCCAGGGTTCTTTTTCGTAATTACTTTGGTGCACTTCGCACACTTCACCATCTTTACTTATGTGCGCACGGACACCGTAGGCTATTATTGTTAATTACGTCCTTACGCGATCGCTGCGTGCGAGAAGATCAGGAGCTGAGTAGGTATCTAATTCTAAACTGTGATATAAGTATGATGACAATGTTGCTGTTGCATCAGACATACAATGCAATGATGATAAGGTCATTATCACGAAAACCGGGGGTTGTGTGGTGTGGTTGGCACATTTTTGAAGTTTGTAGGTACCTAATCAATGTGGGGAAATATTAATGACAAAGTTTTTAACAAAATTCAACCTCTTAGTAGGTATATGATTTTTCTTTAGAATAGAATAGAATAGAATATGTCTTTATTTGCTTAGAATGTAGGTACATAAAAATAAGATGTTGAATTATAAATAAGATCCATGTACAGACGCCAGTAGGTCAATCTACTCGAATCTGTCAAATTTTACCAATTGAACATAAACCTTCTGCTAATGTGATAAGGGTGAAAATCTATAAAATAAATGTGACAGATTGTGGTAGTTTGATGTGCTGGCGTCTGTACATCCTGCCATAACATAGCATGCAAAGATGTCACAAAAAACTGTCATTTAAGAAATCCATCTTTAGGGTCCAATATAATTACTTATAGGTAAGGTACAAACAAAGAATTAAGATGGATAGGTAGATAAGGTAATTCAGAAAAGTTGATTGTTTTTAACACTTTCACTGTCCGCGCAGCAGACATAATACCTAAACAATAGTCTTGGATCACGTGTGATTCATCGGACAGGGAATGGGTTAAAACTACTTTAAGTAGTCTACTTTTTGCGTTATCACGATGTAGTAAATCTTTCCGACGTTTACATTTGCAATTCCTACAGTCATTTGCACATCCATACAAACCTATCTGCTATTTATATATTCCGTTTTATATACTAGACTAGGTACACCCATAGCCATGACGTCAATTATCCAACTCATGGAACTGAAACTTTATCGCAAGTTATTATTATTTTTAAATTCTAAATGGGTTTCCTTCTGACCTCAATCCATCTCAAAAGCAAAGAGTTGTCTTAAGATGGAGAAGCACACCCAGAAGGAACATAGTACCTACAGCTTGGCCAGAACGGGTTGAAACGGAACTAAAATTTTTATTTCTGACAGCGTTTTAAAATCTTTGATACTTGATGTAAACAAAGACCGCAGGTTTGTTAGATTTAATTATTATTGTGCCATAAAACTAATGTTATAAGTGAAAAAAAAAACAAATCATTCAAAGTGCTGGTAGCGCAAAGACAGTGGCGACTTCCGGTTTTCTACATTTTTATGTCAAGCTGTACATAAAACCTGCGAAAAATACCTTTTTAAACTTCCGACCAACATGTCAGAGGCGACGGTATGTACCTGACTCATACAAACATGCACAGTTTTAGCTTTACGACGTCGAGACAACATAACTCTCTGTGCGCACATAACTCACGTATTTATGTATAAGTTTATGTGCTCAGCTATCTGATTGCAACACATAAAGTTTTACGTTCATTGCGCTCAAAGAAGCTGCTTGTAAAGTAGAGGTAACTGTCTCTCGTGGAGGGTAATAAGTCAATCAAATGATTCAATGAATTGGTTCTTTGAAAGTTATGAGTTCAGTCGTAGCCATAGCAAGAGTTGTGTATAGATAGCATAGTATAGTAGAGCTTCACTTAGGTATATGCAGTGCGTTAGCTTTCTTTCGTCCCTTTATTAGTGAAATCACTTACCAACGCAACGGGGTAAGTTTCCCTGAAGCTGACTGTACCATTCAGTGAGGAATACCGAGCCTATGTTGAATAATTTTATTGACAGAATTGAGCAAACTAACCTTTCCTACCTACCTCCCTTTTAAGTTAGTACCTACAGACTGAAACCGGACTCATTCTTAGGCTGGCCACATATATCAGTTTTCCTGATCAGGAATCCTGATCCGTTTTCTATCCGAACACAATGAATTCATATAAGTGTGTGTGCATATTTTGTGTGTTGTTCACATTTCATTCATCATTTCGAATTCCGAACGGAAAAAAAAAACTAATACAATGTATGTGGCCGCCCTTATTGTATGGGTTTTGAAATCAACACACTCTTTCTTTTTCTTAACAAACTTCGTCTTTTTTTGTCTCCCAAAAAAGATTTTTGTATCATTTATATGGATTGAGATACCTACCACAATTAGGGTGTTTCTTTTAAATTGTTGAAAATCATTCATCAATTGAAAAGAAAGTCCCTGTATATTTACATTGTACGTGAGCCCCGTTAGTCAGAAGCTACGCGCGCCAGCAAGTCTTGCAAGCTTTGATATCTCAGTAATTTATATGCTAAACAGACCACGTTATGTAATGCAAGCGTGCGCTCCTGCACGTTCACCATCTGCCTGAGTGCCTGGACTACATTGACATAATGAGACATTGAGGACCTGCCAATAACTTGATGCTGGTTGATCTTGAGAACAGTAAAACGCCTATTTAATAGTTGCAGGTTGTGTACCCTACAGCCTACAGTGTAGCCTACAGCTTTAAAGTTCTTTTTTTTAAGAAAACTTAACTTTATCGTCGGTGCGTTTATCGGAAATCGCCAATGATAAATCCCCAGTAGTGGGGATTCTTATTTTTTTTCAGAAATCTCCACCAGCTTCAATTTTTTTTTTTAAATTTAATATAGGGGGATTTCTGAACAAAACATATGAAGATTTGTCAGTGGGGATTTCTGATATTATACGGACTACTTGTAGATCATACAAATACTTTGTCCCGTACGGGAATCAAACACGCAGTCAATCGCTTAGCCACTGCTTCAACCAAGCCGTCAAAACGCACTGTTTGTCTATAAATAATAATTACATACGCATCTGGTACAAAGACATTACATAACATACCATCAAAATGCAAATCAATACATATTAATGGCGATTCACGAGTTTTTGAATCAGACAAAATGCAGATTAATGCAAAAATAACATCGATATTTTTAGTCCAAGTTCAAGTCAGCCTGTTAGCATCCAACACACGTTCTGTGCTAATACGAGGCATATTTTAAGCCTACATTGATCGTACCTGTCTATTTTGGCTCATTACAATAGTTAAGACTGGGTTTTTTTGATAATTCTGATCAAAATATTGGTGACATACTTCATGGTCATCACGTGTGGCCTCTTACACCCATATTCAGAGTCGAAATATCATTATTTCCTCCACTCCACTCAACATCACCTAGGTGGATTGATATTCATAGTTGCAATTTTTCTCCTCACCTCCAAATAGTTCCCTCAGTTGAGGTGAGGTTAGATAGGATGTGAGGAGAGGAATTATCTGTCAAATTTAAGGGCCTTCGCGCCTTTTAAGCCGTAAAAACGTTACATTCTAAAGCACATTCCTGATTAACGGCTGGGTGTAAAGATTGAAAAAAAAAATATATTATGTTGAATGTATATTCATGAACAATAATGTGAGTAAATATTTTCTTATGACAAATACGTAGTTGAACTGTAAAAAAATATTTAACAACACGCTATTTTGTTCAAATAAATGCTCACTCTTTCTAAACGGCTTCGTTTATTTAAAATATTTTTGAATAGATCAATCGGTGTTAAAATTTACTACAATGTGAGTAGCGCTCATGTAAATCAGTCAATATTTTACAAAGAATATGTTGAAAATTGAGATTTCCACATATAAAAACCGGGCGAAGGCGGGTTTTTGCAGCTGTTTCTTTCTAGCTGCATAGTCTATGATATCATTTTGAGGTGTCGCGGTATGCTCGGGACATATTAATATGTGCGGTGCAGTTAAGAAAGTGTGCGTTTAGCTCCGCCTGGATGCTCAAGGTCATTGAGGGTACTATGCGCCTTAAGGTAGGTCGGCATCTACCTTACAGCTTCCTTGAGGTAGATAACAAGGAATTTGCAACTAAAAACACCCGTTTTTAATCCGATTTCCATAATGTCTTTTGAATAATTTATTGAATGTGTACGATAATCCTTACGATTACATGTCTAGTATTTACGAGATACAGAAAACCAATTGAGTTTAATGATAAAATTAATAGATTTAAAAAATCTAAAAACCCACGTTTTTAATTTTTTTTTTAAATAAGAAAATAAACCTACGGGGCTGAGAGAGGGGCCACTCAAAACGTGGGGGCGCATATTATAAAAGGGATTTTTATAAGATATATTTACATGACGTGTATAGATCGTGGGTGTAACTTGCTAAGATACGGCCCCACGTTTTGAGTGGGGCCCTCTCTTCAGTCCCGTAGGGTTATTTTCTTATTTTTAAGAAATTTAAAAACGTGAGTTTTTTTTTTAATCTATTAATTATTTTACTACTTTTATCTTTCTTTTCATATTCCTGACAGCAAACCCTTTCGTTTAATATCCACCTCATGGGGGTGCATTTCAAATAGCCAAGCCACCATATTTTTTTTTAATCTATTAATTATTTTACTACTTTTATCTTTCTTTTCATATTCCTGACAGCAAACCCTTTCGTTTAATATCCACCTCATGGGGGTGCATTTCAAATAGCCAAGCCACCATATTGGATGTCCGCCATGTTGGATTCAAGAAACGTGACCATTTTTTTCATATTCCTGGAAGCAAACCCTTTCATTTGATACCCATATCATGGGCGTACATTTCAAATAGCCTGTCCGCCATTTTGGACGTCCGCCATATTGGATTAAAGTCACGTGATTATTTTTTTCGTTTATGTACCTGACAGCAAACCCTTCAATTTAATACCCATATCATGTGGGTGCATTTCAAATAGCCAATCCGCCATCTTGTATGTCCGCCATGTTGAGTTTAGTACATGTGACTATATTTTCCATATTCCTGACTACCTACAAACCCTTTCATTTGATACCCATATAATGGGGGTGGATTTCAAACAGCCCGTCCGCCATCGTGGGTGAGCCACCATATTAGATTTATTATGACGTTTCTTAGCTAGTCATGTATTGTCATCAGAATTCAGAGCGTATGCAAAATTTCAGCCTGCTAGCTTATCGGGAAGTGCCTCAAAATTGAGTTGCAAAAATCCAACCGGAACGACAAACAAGAAAAGTGAGATTATAAAAAAAATGTGGGAAATAAGACGCTTTGTCAAATTTCCTGATGTTGCTGTGCGAGCTGATGTGAAAAGCAGATTTCACCGTACCATGTTGCCAAGTCATCCACTTCACAAGTATCACCATTATTTTTTATTCAAGGCATGGTTTTTTGTAAGTTTTGCGTTCATTTGTCACGTGTTGACACTTCAAGTTGAAAACCACAGATAACGCGCTCACAGACAGCTCCCAAAATTAACAAATGACGAAATTCCTCCAAATGTAAAGACGTATTCGTGACGTATTCCCACACCTCACACTTACTCGATCCCTCATCATTTCCTCAATCTGACGACTTTGAATACCAATTTGGAGGGTCCGTCGAGGCTCTCCTCAAGGCCTCCTCGAAAGAGGTGTGAGTGGATCGGCTTTCGAGGCACCTCGAGATTACGACTTTGAATATGATATATCAAAATTTTATTGGTTTATTGGAATTGAGTAGCAGGTTTACGTGAACAGAATTTTTAAAAGAAATGTTTTTCGCCTCCTGCTGAATCATCAGTGTGTGTGTCATGTGGTGGTCTGTCTTCTGAGGGCTCTTATTTGATTGGCTCTTCTTATCTTGGCTAAAAGTAAAAGAGTACCTAAGTAAATAGTAGCTGCTATGGAGACAAGACGGTGCTAAAAACACCCTCGTTATAACTGCTCTCGAAACCTCGAAGTTAGACACTATAAGAAAACCACAACGTCTTAATAAATAATTGGAAGACATCCACAGAGGCACCAACACTACACGCACTAGGCGCATGTGGTGGATTACAATTTATTCCCCTCATGGAGGATATTTGTGCTTATTTTATGTGTGGAAGTTTTTCTCAATATACAATTCCAAAGTTTAGCCATGAGCAATTAGTAAGGCTAAGATCTAGGGAGAATGGAAGAAGAAAACGTGTTGCACCGACCACAAGTAAAATGAGATAAGGACAGAAAGATGATGTAGATAGGTAGGTACAGTTTTCTATGTTTCCGATGGTGGAAAGAGCCCCGCAAGTATCTCCCACCAGCTCCTCTCCAAGTTTTCCTACCACGTCAAACAAAACACTCGAAAGTATTAATACTAAAATGCCAACATGCGAACCGTTTTATATCCGTCTTTATCAAATTAATTGAGCGGAACAATCATAATGAAATCCCCACTCATTACAATTTAGGTACCAAAAATTCAGTGTACTTCCATGATTCTAGTTTTGATGACAAGCCTAGTTGGTGTAGTACGCATCACTTCAGCTAGGTAACGCTTCGGTGCAAAGATAGTGTAGTGTCAGTATATAGCAGATAGGAACAGGGTGGCAGTCCAGTGCCTGCCGGGAATTGGACACGAGCTGGTGACTGGACACGAGGTAGGATAGTGTTACTATTTCAGAGATCATGAATGAAAGTGATTGGGATGATGTGATGTGATCTTTGTTTTATACTTTTATTTCTAAATCGTATTGATAAGCTTTTATATTTGTAGGTATTGTTGATTTGTTATGAATACTAAGGTAGATACAATGTTTTACAACATAATTTTGATGTTTCCTAGCAGTCGTCGATGTATATATTGTCGTGACTTGTGGTTTCATTGTTAAGATGGCCTTTTTTATTTATTATCATTTATATAATATTTAAGTATCGAAATTGTCTCTTACACTAGGGCCACTAACGGGAAAAATCGTTGAATATCGCGCTATTAGACGTTTGATTTAAAGACTAATAACGCAAGAATCAACGGGAAACGCCGTTTTTGTGGCCAGGCTATTATAAAAAGTCAGTTTGATATGATCTGTTATCGCATTATTATTATCTGTTGTCAAAGTCTACTGGTTAATGCAAATAAATGATACCTTCCATCTCGTTTCGATCATTGCGTAATACTAAGCAATCGTAATAGCGCACCATATCGGTAATATCTAAGTGAATCTAAGTGAAAGCAACTAGATATAGCATTGAAGATACAGAACAATTCGTTTAATCACTCTAAAAATAAGTCTACTCAAGAATGTCTACTTTTCAACGCAGAAAGTCAACATTAGACCTCAAAACCTATCGACACAGCATTAAAACCATGCCATAAGGAAAGAAGGAGGACAATCCGCTACTACACCACTCGAAGTTTCAATACAAACTATGTACAAGCTATCTAATATGGAGTCGGTTCTCCATTAAAGACTATGGCATCTAGCATTTAGTAGTCACTGCTTTGTGTTCCTCCTACGGCTAACTATTTAGAACAATGAGATGCACGTCCTATGAATTCGCTCCTAAGTTGTAACATATGTAACATTATTCTTGTAAATGGTGAAGTAGACCTTTGCCACTTTTGCTTGTAAATAGAACAGACATTTCCTCCTCTGCTTGAAGACCAGTTATAAAGACCAGTACCCAATAGGGACGAGCCTATTGTCATCAACTGGTTACAAGTGCAGACACAGGGCAAATACTATCGCGGGCATGTGGACAGCGATTAATAGATGTCTCGCCGTCCGAACGCCTCGGAGGGCAAAATCTGACGGTCGGAGGGAATCAGTACCAAACGCCTGCTGGGGTCGCGACACTGTCCAAACTGGTTACCGAGACCCTGCAACGTAAAGGGCAATTGGAGGAACAGGGTGGACTTTTAGTCAGTAAGAATCCGACAGTCTCTTTCGCCTCACCCAGGACCATAGGACTCTTAACGGCCATTCCTGATTTAACGACCTCAAAAAAGGACCTTATTTTCACCAGTCGTGCTAAGTCGTATACAGCAGTAATAGTATGTTATAAGGTATAGGTGTAAGTCCATACCGTTGTACTTGTAATCTTTAAGATAAGCTATCAGTAGAGACTGACAGCTTAGTAATGCAGCTGTTTATTTTTATCCTTGTAATCCTAGATAAGCAATGCCCATAAACTGACCACTTGTAATCCAAAAATGATGTAAGCTCTTAGTGCCATGGTTGCGGGACTATCTTATCAAGTAACTGTGACCCCGGAACATAAAAGGCAAGGACAAAGAAGGGACATCACGGATTTTATTCAGTACGAGTATGTATTACAGTCCCTTCTGCTCCACCCCGGGCAGGAAGACTCATTTGATGTATTATCACGAAATACCCAACCTTCTAGTCATTTATTCGATCCAAATCACTTCAATTTATTTTTCGGAACTTGATCTTCCGTCCGCGACCTTAAATTCTGACGCTTGCCAGTATCGATTCTGGCTTTCAGGAGTATTTGGGAATAATAGGAAGGCGCTGTGTCTCAAAAAAAAACTCCGCAGGTCATAGACTTCTCCTAAAGTTTATTTCAATACTTGTTACTTTTTCTCTTCATCATTATCATTTCAACCAAAAGATATCCACTGCTGGACAAAAGCTATGTCAAAGCGCCATATTGACCGACACCAACTGGTGCTTCCCACAAGAGCGGATTCAATCCGAAGATGGGGTATCTTCAACATAACTGAAAAAACCATCGTTTGATATCAAAAGCATGCATCCACAAGTCATCCCAGTACCATATTAATGCAGTGGAAGTCGTGAGCCATTAACTGCGCGAGCGCAATGCTTGGCATTCGATCGTCAAAGAGTTGCGCCGATTGATTGACTGCCTAATGCTCTTCGATAAAGTTGCGAGTTATGAGCAGGGCTTGTGACTCGGCAAGTTGATATAATATTAGAGATGATGATAGAGCATTGCTTAATATGGTGAGGTGATCAAATTGTTATTTGATGAATGCTCGACTTTTAAGTGTTTACATAATTATGTTCAAATCAATGCAATCCGGAATCTCTTCAATTTGTTTTCGATTTCTTCTCCTGTTACTAAGTCCAAAGAAAACTCACAAATGATGGCAATTTTATTTACTTTCTCGGTCAAATTCCTTAAAACTTGGTCACTGGAAGCCCACTCTTTCCTTACATTATTTATTTAATTTCAGTATTATAGAGTGTAAAAACAATCACGTTACACAAATGGACAAATAATTCACCAACATGCACAAAAATTCTAAATAAATGCCCAGAACTAAATCTCATTAATTTTCGCAACGACTCGACTGTGACATAATCTTAATCTCGCATACGACACGAGTGAGTTACGTGAACGTCGCTTCCTTGCGCGCGGTCGTTAGCATGCTGCGCAGACGCAGGCTACACGTCAGACGAGCTTTACTCGTGTATGACTGCATTTACTGTTGTTATCAGTAACGGTGGAGGACTGGTAACGGACCCTAGGCCTGATTTGGATTGATAGCTGCAGTTGGATATGATTTAACCAGCCTAGAAAGTTAGTTTTTTTCCAAGTTAGCCAGTCCTTTAGCCTCGGCCTAAAGTACAAGCAAGTAAATCATTGACAATAGTTACGTACGGGTAGTTTGAAGCCTTTCTTAAAGACATTGTTTTACTCAGTCACTCGGTTGTGATAGTTAGATAGGCATTTGCACTATATCATAAATCCATAATAAAAAATATTTTGAGGATGCCGATTCCAAAATGATTGGGAAAAGATTAATTAAATGACGAGTCGTTCGATTTCATCGATTTTTTATTGCAGCCAACTTATAATATCATTGATTGCAGTTTGACTGGCTTCGTTATATGGTTTATGACATCGTTAATAATGTGCCTTAGCTCTTCATTTATACTATTTGATCTACATTCTTCTACATGGGTGATTAACCATTCCAACACATTTTTCAGAGAGTCATCGGACTTTTCCCTTTGCAATGTAGGTACATTATATTTGAATTCATATTGTATTTTCGCTGGCTCATGCCTGTTCATGCTGTTCATGTAAACCATGGAATCTCAAGACTATTTCTTTATTTCCCTTTTTATCTGTTTTGCGCTCTCCGTGAGAACACTAGTACCAATCGATGAGTCGTGAGATTCCGCCGCTCAAGCCGGTTTCCTTCCTTCCTCAACAAAGCCTCTAAGTTCTATAGAAAATCTTTCTTTATTATGGTATAGCACGTTACACGTTACATTATTCTCACCATCAGACGCTATATTATATCATTGTTTTAGAACTCATTCAGTTGCTGGCTACTGTTAGTAATTGCTGGGTAAAGGTCCCTAAGTCGAAAAGGCTTAATTTTTTCAATCTTTGGCCTTGTGCTAATGTAAACCACGGGTTTTGAATGTTAAGAAGAGATAAAATACAATCATGTCCAGATCGGTTTTCTATTAATTTCAAAACTGAATATTAAATTTGCCTTATCAAACCATATCTTATCTTTTGACCGCTAATTGCCCTGAAACCTAAGTCCTCACTATCTGGTGCAAGGTCATGCCATTACAAAAATCGGTCACAACCTACCCTGTAAGGTAACCGCAGTAACCACGTATTCCGTATAGTCGCATACGCAATGAGGTGGAACAGATAACAAGTTGGTGTCGTAACTTTGTGATCGCAGGCGCAGTCGACCGGCGTGCAGTCGGCCACGCCATTCCGCCATCGCTGCCCGGCAACCGCGGACGTTCGCGCCACTTTTTGACAGCAGCTGTCAATCGATCGCCAGATTTGTAATCGCGAGTGTATTCTCTATTGACATTTTTTTGAAAGAATCTCAGTTATCTGTGTGATACTGTTTGTTGTTTGTTTGGAGTTAATTAGGTGAGTGGTTAGTAGTAACTACAAGAATTACTAAAATAGTTTTAGTGTTATTTTATGGCGTCCTTGTACAATAATTGCGGTTATTTCGACTTTGACTGCGGCTTTGATACGAGAGGTTGTTTTGTGTGAAAAATTGAAAATTGACTTACCTGTTGAGATTGCTTTTCGGAATTTAAGGACGTTGAAAAATCCGGTTACAGAACCTTTTTCACTGTGCCTTACTTTATTGTACTTAGTTGGACCAGTGGACAGTGGAAGTAGACCTGATTATTTGGTCTAGTCGTTCATAAGCCGATAGCCTGGAACATTTAACAAGAAAACCCACTGTTTGAAGTTTTTATTTGACATATTTGACTAACACGTTTCCTGACTTTTGATTTGGTAAACTTCATAAGTAGTTAACCTTGAACTAGACTGGTTCTAATTTCCTTCGTATGAATACATAATATAACAATAAAACAACAAGAAACTACATAATTATAACCTACTATATTTCTTTTCCCAATTTTATTTTTACGACAGCCTGTCACCACACTGCCGATATGACAAAAACGTTACCTACATGCATTACAAAAGCGAACAACTAAACAAAAATGTGTGTAATTACATAAGGTGCATTACACAATGATTGCCGAACGAATGGTTGAAGTGAGCGGCGCAGGCGCAGCTGACCTTTGGGGGCAACGCGGGGTACTCGCACGCAAGACACCCGCCACTACTACAGGTACACGTTTGTTTACATACAAACGTACACAGATATCTCTCGCAGTCGCGGAACACTGACCATTGAGAAAAAAAAATAAGATGAGGTTCTTAAGATTGAAGAAGAAAAATTGAGAGGATCTTAAAATGAAGTGTACGGACTATAATATATTTTGTAAAGGGTGTATCATATAAAAAGATAATTTGATCATTTGATTTTCAAGCTGGCAGCAGCATCCTTTGATTGTGCATTTCAAATGTTGCAATCAAAAATATACTTAAGGATACACTAGTCGGCGGGACGAACTCGTTGGCGGGCGGGATTAAAATGCTTGTTATTTCATCCAACATCACGTACCAATGAGATGGATGAGCAGTAAGAAGCTAGGGAGCTTAGATACACATACTCCAACCTTCGACTGACTCATACAACATGCAGGATTTGATTGAAGAATAGACTACTGCAACTTTTCAAAAGACCTTCGGGAATTTGGAAATTATGAAAAAACTATTGAATGTATCTGTTCAAAATAAAATAATTTATATTTTTGAACAAATTATCTATACCTGTATGGAAATTATTTTACAATTTATCGTCTTCTTTCGTTATTTATTTTCCCCCAAAGATGCGTTAAAAATTGTCTTAAAATAAGGAACTTTCGACACCCATAACTCATAATTGATGTTTTTACAGGTCTAGATAATGATGAGATGAATGTGGATCATTATTTATTCTGAATGTATATTGTCAAACATTTGAATAATCGCGAAACTACATTTGTATGGAAGAATGACCGACTAACTTACCCTTAAACATCCGAATTGAGAACCTCCTCCTTTTCGAAGTCGGTTAAAAACATTTTTCTGACCTTTATCTGAATTATCTAAATTAGATAGGTACTGCATCAGAACGCAGTGTCTATCTGTATTTCCTCCTATAACAGGAAGATCCGTAATCCAAGTGTCGTATCCGTCGTTACCAGAAAACTGAACTGCGGTCCCCACATTAAAATATAAAAGACCTGGATTGATATGACCTGCCTCAAACTGATATAGGTTTATTAATGTCAATCAGACATGAGCTCCCAAGAAATAGGCAATGGACAAGCAGTTTTTTTTACACGTCTTTTTTTTGTGTCGTGGGTGCGTTTGCAAACATAGAAACATAAATACACATACAGCTAGACCTGGAACAACAATAAAAGGAAAACAAAATATTTGTATGAGCTACGAGTACGTAGGTCATACAAATATTTTTATTTTGTGCGGTAATCGCGCTATCATTTTCTGATTTACCTGTAAATCACGTGCAAAGTGAAGGGATGGTGGCCTTAAAGTAACGTAATCTTAATGTAACGTAATATTAACGTAAAGTAACGTAACAATGCAATACATACATGTGTATGCATGCGTTATATTTGCATCGCGTGAGTAAACTAGATCCAAATACTACGTTAATTTATTATGTTTGTTATTTGTATAAATAACTCCATTCCAGACGAGGTCGATTGCAATTTGTTGAATGCGATAAACGGTGAATTTTAATTGAAAACAACCAACTAATGTTGTTTTTTTAATTCTTTTGTAATGTAAATTTAACATTTTAACCTGATTAAAGAATTTGAAAATAGAAACCTTTGAAGATAGTGTTTTAAATAAATTAAATTTTGATGCCTCTAAAGTTAATCATTTTATTTTATTGATGGAATAATATGAAATTGTATCATTTGAAAATTATTCACGACATTTTATGTACAAGTTGAAGTTTTAGTACAGTACCTAACTCATAACTGTACATTAATGTAGATTGTAGAGCAAGCAATTAGGTATATGTAGGTATATTAGAATCATAATAGTGAGCTGATCTGGTGAGGTTTATAAAACTAATTAGTCGATCTTGCGAGGTTCAGATTTACAGGTATATTCCAAGGTGTTCTTAGAAAAGTTTTAGAAAAAATCATAAAGAATAATGTATGTTTCCTTTATTTCCTTACGTTGTTTGGATAAACATTTTAAGAAAGCTGCATATTCCTTGTGGACATGCAATAATTGTCTCTTGTCTGTGACATCCTTACTTCAACTACAACGCTATGGTAGGTTTTACGGTTTGGTAACATCTTCTTTGTTCTTTATAATATTTTAGTGAATGATAACGATATTAATATGCAAATGTGCTGACGTGTATTCTTTGTCTGAGTACTTTGTGAATTTCAGCAGCTGTGCATATATTTACTTTAAATAAATGTACATAGCACAGTAATTAACTTTGCTTAAAGTCGTGCAATGATATCGCTGAATATAGGATTTTATTTTGATTCGATATTGAAATAGTATCAGCTGTTCAGGGACCTTTTAATAGGTACTATTTCTTTCTTTCTTTTACAAATAAATACTTGCTTGTTTATGATTCATGGTAGGTGACTGCAATGTAAGTGTTTGTGTAAAATAAATGTCAGCGGTACTAATGTATGAGTTATGTTTGTCATAAATAACTGCTTTACGTGATTTTCTTTTTTACAATAAATAACAAGGTAAATACAAAAATACTTACCTACATAACAAAGCAATATTGCATGTAAAAGTACCTAACTTTTTACTAAGAGTATTTTTATTTGACTCTCGTAAGGAGTGCTACTACATAAATTATAAATATTTAATGTGAATGGTTGGATGAGGTGTTAGGGGGTGTATTGAGAAGGGGGTTTTTGATGACATTTCAGTAGATAAGGGTTCCTTATGTAGTCGAACCCCATTTAAAACCGCTGGCAATGGGCGATCCGGAAAATTATTCCTGATTACAGTTACCTACTTTAGTTTCGTTTTTATTTATAAAAGTAAAAAACCCTTTCAATCTTTGTTTCCCTTTTAAGTAAATATAGACACTGCAACCACTTTTGAATTTCGATAACATTAGATTTCAAAAAGTCAAGTTTCATGGCTTTACATTTACATTTCATTTTAGTTATATTATAAAAAATACTTAGATATTTGTATTATCTTATCTGAAATTATCAAAAATAACCGTATTAACAAAAATAAAAACATGTAAGAATACAACGTTTTATAATTTCAGTGACACCCTTTACAGATATTATGTCAACAAGTTTTGCGCGCGACCATCCAAAACAACCTCATAATTTACACTCGCCCTCAAATCTAGACATAAAATACGCATAAAAACAACTTGAATCTGTCAACACTATCTCAGGGAACATTCTCTTTAGTAGAGAGAGATAAGCAAAGGTCTAGTTCGTGTTTATTTACTTTGTTATCGCTCTTATTTGGGGGCCGTGTGATTTCCGCCCATGTGTATGTAGACTACGTAGTCATTGTCGGGTTCACTCGACCCAATCACGTTTTTAATGGGACAACTGGACCCACAGCCCAATTTGAAATGGGTTGACTGGACCCACTGCCCAATCTGAAATGGGTCGTCGGTCACTTATTAATACAAAATACTCTCACAATAATAAAACAAAAAGAAAAAGTAATAGGTAACGTGTTTGCCTGGCCCACGTTCTCGTAGTAAATACTCTCATGAAAGGAGCAGAGTGTCCAATTCCCACGACCAATGCCGATCAGAGGAAACACCGTTCATAGTTTACGTTGGTGTCCATGTTATTTCCACTACATTGCCTCTCTTACACAACACTTCTGATGTTTTCATCAACATCGGTGTAGATGTTCTTCTGTTTTTCTCACAGATTTTTCATAACTCTGCATTTGTTTCGTTTTTTTCAAGTGTGAATACTAAGTATTGCGCTGGATTCTCAGGATGAGCTAAGTTTCTTCAGGTCTAATTAATAGCAGCCTGAGTTCTAGGATTTTTACCCAGTTGTTGACAATACGCTCGCTTTTCATTACTTGGGAATTGAATTCTCCTATAACTTTATACTAAATATCAGAAAAAAAATGCTGCTGTAACCAAACAAGGCAACGCCAGTATTTCGGTTGTCAATGCTGCTTCCCTCTATTTTCTCACACTATTACCAATGATATTTATTTTTACTAGGCAAGTAATTTTGATGAATACATGAAGGACGTTTATTTATCTTATATTGGTTAATCTCCCAAACAAGTACATTATGTAATTATAAGTTTACCTTAGCCACCATTGTCGAACAATCCGGTGATTACAAGTATGACGTTACGTCATTATGTGGTATGAACAACATCCACACGTGTCTAGTTTTCTCAACTTCCTGTTTATCTAGAAAAAGTGCTAGGTTCCAGCACGTTCTCATCTCACAGACTAAGCGTAGATATCCGCTGAGTGACGTCACAAGTCGGTGAACGAAGATCGCCGACCACCGTCTCGATCGGGACACTTTATTGTTTTAAATTAAACAAAATGGGGCACGGCAATCATGCGCACACAGCCCACACTGGCCCACACCGACACTACACCAAAAGGTATAGAATACACGTAATATCACGGTTGTAACCCCCCCAGGGTTAGGAGTAGCGTACCGAGGTTTTATCAGAAGTTTTCACGATAAAATTAGTTCCTTGTTCTTACCTAGAGGTGCGTTTTCATTTCAGTACGCTGTACCACAGAACCTACAGCCAAATACGTAGAATGCATGCTAGGGGCTACTGATAGTAAAACCCCATTTCTCCGGTTATATTTTAAGAGTACCAAAATCTATAAAATTAGATTAAATAAATTTAACGATGGTTTTATTTCCAGGCTCAACATTTTTTTTTTTTTTACATAATAACAATATAATAAAAACTGGTTAAAAACGACATATTTTTAAACAATCATTATTATACCGTTAAAATATGCGAATTAAAATAGATTTTATATGGTAAAGAAACCAAAGTGTCAGTAAACTTATTTGCCTATCAATCGGCTAATTAGAAATATAAACAAAAGCTCCCACTTAGCACATTCATATTTAATTAGTTATTCTAATTAGATAAAAATCAACATTAAAATGAGATTGTTTGACTTGACGGCGCAGTTTGTGCATTCGTTGAGCTATCGACTGCTAACATAATACGTACTTATAGCAAAAATATCATTACCAAAACTCCTTTTCGTCAGTTTTCCACGATTTCCACTAAAGATTTTGCTCGAATTTGTGTAAATGTTTTTGTTTCTTTCTCTTTGTATAATTTTTATTTCGTATTGCCCAGTTACTGGGTTGTAGAGGTCTGACAGGCAGTCGCTCCATGTAAAATACCAGCTGCATCTGGTTCGATTGGAAGCGAACCGCAATATAGTTGGGAAAAAGCTAGGCAGATGATGATGATGATAATTTTTATTTCACAAAACAATAAGGTACATTTTTCAATTTTTTTATTCCACAACTATCACACAACGCCATCTAGTCCCAAGCTAAGCAGAGCTTGTGTTATGGGTACTAGAAAACTGATAAACATACTTATACATATATATCTAAATACATACATATTATAGATAAATAACACCCAGACACAGAACAAATGATCGTGCTCACCACACAAACATTTGTGCCGGGTGGGAATCGAACCCACGACCTCCGGCATAGCAGTCAGGGTCACTAACCACTAGACCAACAGGCCAGTCAAAGTTATAAAAGAAAAAAAAATGGATTTTCACACACAAGCAAAATTTTCGAACACAAGCTTAAGAATGCAGTTTTATTTTAGCATCTATTAGTCCATCCATACAGTCATGATCTACCTTATCTCAATCTTTGTGATTATCCTCATCGCGACCTCCTCACCTCTCAGTTAATAGTTCTCAGAACTGGTTGGCAGACTGGACATTATCCAATTCTTGATATTTTGGCAATCAATACGTAATTAATGAATTTATATTTTATGAACGATTATACTGATGATGATGCTATCTTCATTTCAAAATTATAAAATGTGTACAATATCAGCATTATTAGGTATATTAGTTTTGAACTTGATATAAACAAAATTAATAATAATAATAACAAATTATCGATATCAAAGTATATAAATAAATCAAAGTATATAAAAATGTATATTTTTATATACTTTGATATCGATAATTTGATGCAGTCGCGGCAGTTAGTCCAAGTAATAAAGGTTATCCAAATATTTTGCTGAATCTGTTTGAAATGAAAGTTGATTGTATTACTCGTAGTTGGGTAAAGACAGACAGATGATGTACCTAGTCGTCACTTCATAGTAGACCCTTATCTGTAATGTATTTATTTACAGCAGTTGACTGAACAAGTTTCACTTAATACGGTTAATTTATACATGTTGATAAAACAAGAGTAGGTGCAATCTAAAAGATCTTGTGTAATTTCCAACATTTCATTGTTCTGTCTGAAGAGGTTGACCCTGAGTTTTAATTTTTCACTCGGCCTTTTATCGTTGCACCTGGTGACCAAATCTCTGACATACAACAAAATATAAAAATAAAATGATTTCTCTATTTTACGATTGTTTTATCTCTACGTAAATTATCTAGGTTTTACACACGGCCATAAAGTTTTGAAATGTTGCCTTAAAATACTTGTTGCTGGCTTCCTCTCAAGTTTGCTGATAAGAGTATAAGTTAATGTAACGGTGCTGATAACTGATAGTGATAACACGCTGGTTACAAACTGATAAATTGTTGTATTGTCATGACACAAATCAATCAATTTCTCTGTATAATGATTGAAGGCGAGAATGTTATCAAAAAAATCTCTTCGATTTATTTTACTGTTTGTGAACATAGGGACTATAAAAAACACAGAAAAATAGCATTTATACAAGGGTTAATTTTATTTAAATACACTAGTTTATTAAGGTGTACAGCTGTGGCAAGAATAGCATCGAACCAAATTATAGTGATACCACATAGTTTACAAAACATACTGAATTACGATCAAATATTTACAGTTCCACATGAAATTGACTCGCTAATGTTACCAAATCAGGAAACTATCAAAATAAATAAAGTAAGCATAGGTAATGTTATTTAAAACATCGGATCGGTTTCGTTCCAGCCACGGGCGTTAACTTTATTTACAAATTCGTTCAAATCGTGAAGATTCCTGTAAATCTGGCGTTGCATAAGGTTTTCCTCCTTTTGTCAAAATAACAAATGTTGAAGTATCAAATATTCGGGGAATTCCGATTGATCAGTTTACAAAGAAGTAAGTAGTACTCATAATTGGCTTGATCCTTGAGATTTCACTTAATATAACTTTTTTTTTTTCCTAAATTGTGGAATTGTGGGGTTACAAACACTTTGATATAAGAGCAAACATTGGCCCTGTGTCAGAGGAGGTCCAATGATTCTCGTACTGCTAAGGATCTTAGAGCTTTCCTCAAGAATTGGATAAACTAAATAAAAAAAGAACAAACATTGTTTTTTTAAAATAATCCGTAGTTTTGATACCAATTTGAAAAACATTGAAACTGAACTCTCTAATTCTTACTTATTTTTAACTAAGTGTCAGTCGCATAAGTTATATTGTCATCTTGGCTTATAATATATAGCACTTCCCCCGCGACTTCGTCCGCGCTTATTTAGAACTTTGCGTCTGTGAATTTCTTTTCCGGCCACCCTCTTTATGCAATACTTTTAGAAAATCTAAATCATTATGCAATTAAAATTCTATTCTCTCTCATTCGACCACAAATATTCCTTTAGCAGTCGGTTTTCGCAACATCCCAGCTTAATAAGCTCCTACATCCTAAAGATATACTATGATAATCACGTCTTAAATAGCACCTACGTCGTAAAAGAACCCTCCAGTAAAACACTAAAAACTCCTAGTACTTGTAGTAATGAAGTTTCATACAAACTATCAACCTCGAAAACAACCCTTTAGAGGTCAATTTCACCACATCCCGTCTAAGTGAGTTCCTACTTCTTTAAAAGAACCCCCTTCCAAAAGAGACATCTATCTTTCAAACAACAGAAACAACCCCTTTGGGGACCAATTTCACAAATCTACCTATATCCTAAAAATAGCTCCCGCTCAAAAATTGGCTCCCAGCATTTGTCGTAAGGAAGTTCATACAAACTACTAACACCATAAAAAAAACTCTTTAGGGGTCGATTTATCCAAAACTCGTCTCAGGTAGAATCTACGTACTAAAAACCGATAAGCAAAATTTTAAACCTATCAAGAACGAAATCCCGTCATAATGAGCATCTATTCCCTAAAAACCTCTATGCATATTTTGACACTCCCAACACTTGTAATAACGAAGTTTCCGGATAGAATTTCAGAAAATCCCGCATAAGCAGTACCTACATCTTATAAAATCCCTATGTAAAATTTGAGACTCTTATCCATCAACCCCAAAAACAGCCCTTTAGAAGTTAAAAACTAAGTCCCGTCATAGTGAGCACCTAAGTCCTTAAAAGAATCCCCATGGAAAATTTAAACCTGTATCTATCAACATCAAAAACAACCCCTTAGGGTTCGAATTTTGAATCACCCCGTCATAGTAAGCATCTAAGTCCTAAAAATAAACCCCATGCAAAATTTGAGACTTCTAGCATGTGTAATAACGAAGTTTCAAACAAACTATCAACTCCAAAAGCAACCCCTTCGAAGGTCGAATTTCGCAAATTCTCGTCTTAAGTAGCACTACATCATAATAAGAACCCTAATTCAACATTTTAAACTCCTAGTACTTGTAATAACAAAGTTTCATACAAACTATCAGCCCCAAAAACAGCCCTTTAGAAGTTAAAAACTAAGTCCCGTCATAGTGAGCACCTAAGTCCTTAAAAGAATCCCCATGGAAAATTTAAACCTGTATCTGTCAACATCAAAAACAACCCCTTAGGGTTCGAATTTCGAATCACCCCGTCATAGTAAGCATCTAAGTCCTAAAAATAAACCCCATGCAAAATTTGAAACTTCTAGCACTTGTAGTAACAAAGTTACATGCAACCTATCAACCCCAAAAATAACCCCTTAGGGGTGAAATTTCGCAAAATCCCGTCTTAGAGAGCACCTACGTCCTTTTGAGAAACCCCATGCAAAATTTTAAACCTGTATCTATCATCATCACAAACTACCCCTTAGAGTTCGAATTTCGAATCACCCCGTCATAGAGAGCATCTAAGTCCTAAAGATAAAGCCCATGCAAAATTTGAGACCGCACTTGTAGTAACAAAGTTTCATACAACCTATCAACCCAAAAAACAACCCCTTAGGGGTAGAATTTCGCAAAATCCCGTCTTAGTAAGCACCTACGTCCCTAAAAGAATCCCCATGCAAAATTTGAAACCTGTATCTATCAACGTCAATAACAACCCCTTAGGGTTCGAATTTCGAATCACCCCGTCATAGTGAGCATCTAAGTCCTTAAAACAACCCCTATGAAAAATTTGAGACTCCTAGCATGTGTAATAACGAAGTTTCAAACAAACTTTCAACACCGAAAACAACCCCTTAGGGGTCGAATTTTGAAAAACCCTTTTCTAAAGTAGCATCTACGTCCTACAAAGAACCCGCATGCAAAATTGGAAACTCCTAGTACTTGTAGCAAAAAAGTTTCATACAAACTGTCAACCCCAAAAACAACCCCTTAGGGGCCTAATATCGCAAAATCCGTTCTTAGCGGGTACCTACGTCCTAAAAAGAACCCCTATGCAAAATTTTAAACCCCTAGCACTGGTAGTTTCCGAGATTTCGTGTCCTATGAGTGAGTGACCTTTTGCTTTTATATATATAGACTAGGAACGCAAAGACTCCGAGAGAACAGTCGTTGGACTTGCAATAAACTCTAGATTCCGGTTCAACGGACCGGTTCCCAACAGATACTCGTAGTTTTCCGTGTCGGAGCTATGAGCGCCGGCTGAGACTGCAATATGCAATTATTGTGCATTCTCAGCTATGAGGCTTGACTTTACAATAACATTGATGTTTGACAACTTAATAGACGCTAAAACAAAAGTCACTAAATTCCAATATTTTGAGCAACTATTCGGTTCGATAGAACACTGTTTGAATGTCATTTTTGCGAGGCTCGTTTTGATGTCTGAAGTATTCCCACCTAAGAAGGCCCTCGTCTCAGTCGAATTATGGTAACATTCGTCCAAATGTTAAATTGTCCACATGTCATTACGTAAAAAAGTCAAAAGTTTTGTTATAAAGATCAAGTGACAAAATGTTCATATGACAAAAAGTGAAAATGATTTTATATCTACAAATGAAATTATTGAACGAAATTTGAACGTAAAGGGCTTTCGAAATAAAAATTAATGAAATTTGTTCTATTGCCTATCTACAAAAAAAAACAGATGTCATTTTATCACAGAACCTAGGATTTTGAGCCATGTATGCACAATATGAGTTTTCGACATTATAACACTTGTTGATTTTTGCAAAACTTCATTCTAACCAAATAGAAATATAACATTTTGTTATTCTGACATGTGGACATTTTAACACTTGGACGAATATTACCTACCATGAACCAACCAGTCCTTTTTAAGGTTTATCATGTCAACCATCAGTAACGTTGTTGTTATGTCCTCATATTTCTTCAATCCCTATTTTGAAAGTCTATTCCGACCAATTCAGCAAGAACTAGAACAAATTGACATGAATGGTTTTATGTCTACATAGTGTAATGTAACAAAGTCACTTCCCTCTGTATATGCGCTTAGATCTTAGTGAAAATAATAGACAGAGTGATAAGAGGATTAATTTGATGTACAAAAACATTCTGACACGATAACGTTTCTATAACTCTTTATGGTCTACCGCATAGCATAGATATAATATTTCTGTGGCCTACCGTTATCCGTTTTCGGTAAAGGACTAACTAAAATAATTGCCTTAAAATGTGTGAAATGTAACGTAACATTATAATTATTTAAATGTATGGTCAAGCAATACGATACGCGACTGATTCGACTATAAACACTTCTTATCACTTGAGTACTACAGCCGCCTGCAGTTAGGTGCAGCATGCAGTCACGGAATATTACGTTCGTCACAGCCACGCCGCCGTAATTACCCGTTAGCCATCACGCCCATCACATAACACCGTGTTTTTTACTAACTTACTTTTCAATTAGTTTTCAGTGTTAATGCAGTGCGCAGTAAGAATTATGTTGCTTTGTAAGGATTGTTTAGACTTCTAAAGGTCAGACTATATTCGTTTCGCGTTAGGTTCGGTTTTATCGTAGTGTTTTGGTTGGTTCTTCGGTAGTAAATGTCTCGCGGTATTGAATAAATATATTAAAACCGTTGTTTAATATCACGCTTTAAATAGCGGGGGGGGGGGAGGACAGAAGTGTTTTACCTTAGTTATATAACACCAATTCCAGGTACATGGCTCCTGAAAAGTGTGCAAGCTAGTTCAGCAGTGAATATTGCGACTGCTCGACCACGGGACAAGGTAATAAATATCGAAAAGTGTCAAATGTCAATGCATAAAACTACAGGACACTTCCAAGACAGTTTAATAGAAATATCATTACATTATTATGCTAAATAAAGCTTTAAAAAAGGAAATATGTAACACAAGTTATGTTTATAATCTGTAACCTCAATAAAACTTTCCTCAATATCAAAATTATAATACCCAAATTCTTCTGTTACTACCCAGAGTACTTACCCATTTTGATCTAGACTAATCTAATTAATCTACTTCTTCAAAAACTGATTCATAAATCTATGCCAACCAGAAGTAGCAGTTACACTTAATTTAAAGGTCAGCGGCGGTTGACCGGATCGGTTGAGCAACCGACCTTGGGGTTGCCACTCAGCAACCACTTTTCACTTTCATAGTCCATTGCCACCTGCTAAGGGTTTTTGGAAAAATTGGTTAAATATTACCAGTATTGGAATTAAAAGTAGGTTTTAATGTCGCAACAGTGATTAAGATATTGGTCATTTCGTAAAGGCCCTTGATATCAGAATCAGGTTGTGGCAACTTCGAGTCATTATTCTGAGCTGGCAGCACTGCGAGTTGCCATTCATTCATTCGCTCCGGGAGAAAAGTTCTGTTCATGGCGGACGATAGAACGCCGAATAATAATTGCTTCTGAACCTCTAACTCAATACCTATATACATATATGTTAATGTCAATATATGAAAGTATCTGTGTTCAGATTATATATAATAAATATCATTGATGTAGAATCTATGTGTGTCTGTCTTGTGATTGGCAACCGAAACCCAAAAGGTGTTAGCAACGGAAATATTTTGTTTCCATTAAAAGTAGTTTAAATCTCACAGTAAAGGAATGGAACTCACTTCTTGCGTCGGTGTTCCCGAACGCATATTACCCGAATCTCTTCAAAGTTGAGTGAACAGGCTTCTTCTGGGTAAGCTCGCTCCGTTGTAGGCTTTGTCTCAGTCACCTGGACTAGAGTCAAGAGCAAACACATCTTAAATAAAATTAAAAAAAAAAAACAAATTGGTAATTTGACAAAACATGGTACTGTGATCGCGAACGATACTGTTGAATAAAAATAGTCCAGCAGCTTTTGATTAGTCAAATTTTTAGATTTTCGCCCATTTACCTGATATTTTTTTTATCAAGTAAATTCATCTGGGCAAGGTTGGCATGGGATTTTAGGAAATATGACTATGGGTCACGGATAGGGGTTGCAGAACCGGTACTTTTTAAAGCCCGGTACCGAAGTTTTCGTATTCGTAAATCTATAATTGACAATAAGTATCAGAACATAATCTCAAGGAACCAATTTAAATGTTTTTTTAAACTATTGCATAGCTTTTATTGCGGGCTCTGAACGCGGCGCGGCGCGGCGCGGCGACCAAATCAAGTCAACAGTCCCAATAAAAACCTAACGAAAATACCCGACACCACGCATCGTCTAACGTCGTTTCAGTTCGGGAGACTTCAGTAATCATAAAAATATCCGTCATAAAAACAATTACCTTTATCTTACTAATTTTAAACGGCTAGCTACAAAAGGAGTTTTCACAATGAACCTACTTATGAAATTCTCCTGCAACAAAGAAGTTCTATATTACAGTCGTGCATCACAAACATATTAATTTTCTTTTAAAATAAAATAGTTATGTGTTAAAATAGTTAAAATTTCGCGCCAAATACCTACTTTGCAGCCTTTATACAAGGCTGCAAAGTAGGTATTTTGCGCGAAATATGGCGAGAAATTCTTCTCAAAGGTACGAGATGCAGAAAAACATTGCTTCCGAATGCAACACACAACTTTTCACCTCAGTACAAGATATTTTGTCCGAATTTTGAACAAATCCTTGCGCTCTAGCGCAGAAAATGGAGTTCTGCGTGTTTTGCGTGCACATACTTGGTCACTTTTTTTCTTCTACTATAAATATCATTAAACAAACTGTAGCAAAACAAAAACTAGTAAAATGCTTTTTGAGATGAAAAAAATATAAAACTCAAGAAAAGAATGTAACAAACGCTATATAAATATAAAATACACAAAATCTGAGCATGATTAAAGTTATTCTCTTCAAAATGAAAGTGATGCAATAAATGAATCATAATCATCATCATAACTGACCCCTTACTTACATTGCTGATTTTTTTTTTGTTCATGAAAAAACATAAAACAACATTGTAAAATAATAGTTTTTTGGATATGATTTGTAACATTATATTTAAAAAAAAGGAAAATAATAAAGTACCGAAAGTATCGAAAGTACCGGGACTACGGGACGAAGAACCGGTACAGGATTGCTTTAAAAATTCCCGGGATTCCCCGGTATTTTCGGTACCGAGATTTCTCGGTTGCATGCCCTACACCGAGGTCATGACAGATTACCCCCGACAGATTACCCCCCGACAGATTACCCCCCGACAGATTACCACCAACAGATTACCCCCGACAGATTACCCCCCTAAAGATTACCCCCCGACAGATTACCCCCGACAGACTACCCCCCGACAGATTACCCCCTAAAGATTACCCCCGACAGATTACCACCGACAGATTACCCCCCTACAGATTACCCCCCTAAAGATTACGCCCTAAAGATTACCCCCCTACAGATTACCCCCGTTCTATATTACAGTCGTGCATCACAAACATATTAATTTTCTTTTAAAATAAAATAGTTGAATGTTTAAATAGTTACAGTTATTTGGCGCGAAATTTTCGCTACGCTCAGTTTTCAATCCAAGTAGGCGAACTTTTCAAAGGTACGAGATGCAGAAAAACATTGCTTCCGAATGCAACACACAACTTTTCCCCTCATCATCAGCCTATTAATGTTCCCACTGCTGGGACACAGGCCTCCTCTCGGTGAGAGGGGGTGGGCCATAATCCACCACGCGGGCCCAGTGCGGATTGGTGGATGTCACATGTCTTCGAATTTTTGGTTCTAGGACATGCCGGTTTCCTCACGATGTTTTCCTTCACCGTTTTGAGAGCAGTGGTGATGAAATAAATTACACAAAGTAATGCGCCTGCCGGGATTCGAACCCACGACCTACAACTCGTAAGTCGGGGCCGATACCACTGGGCCACCACTGCTTCACTTTTCCCCTCACTACAAGATATTTTGTCCGAATTTTGAACAAATCCTTGCGCTCTAGCGCAGAAAATGGAGTTCGTTTTGCGTGTTTTGCGTGCACATAATTGGTCACTTTTTTCCTTCTACTATAAATATCATTAAACAAACTGTAGCAAAACAAAACTAGTATAATGCTTTTTGAGATGAAAAAAATATAAAACTGAAGAAAAGAATGTAACAAACGCTATAATATTATAAATATAAAATACACAAAATCTGAGCATGATTAAAGTTATTCTCTTCAAAATGAAAGTGATGCAATAAATGAATCACAATCATCATCATAACTGACCCCTTACTAACATTGCTGATTAGTTTTTGTTTATGAAATTCTCATTATTTTCAAATAAAATGTTTTATAACAACATTATAAAATAATAGTTTATTGAATATGATTTGTAACATTATATTGAAAAAAAAAGGAAAATAATAAAGTACCGAAAGTATCGAAAGTACCGGGACTACGGGACGAAGAACCGGTACAGGATTGCTTTAAAAATTCGCGGGATTTCCCGGTATTTTCGGTACCGGGATTTCCCGGTTGCATGCCCATTAACTGGTGATTTTATGTTTTACGTTACATTATATCTCAGCCATATCCGATTACGAAATAGAAACCAGTTAGTTTTCACTAGTATCAGTGTTGCAATTGTAAGAACAATAAGTTGTTACTACACGATTAGCAACTCATAACAAAAGAACATCGTCAGAGTTCTGTGTGTCACTAAAAAGCGTGTAGCGAGAAATTGCCGAAAATGTCATGCTGAGTTTCTACTTCCTGGGTTACTAATCTTCCGTCTGTGTCCACTTTTGAAATGAAGTGATGATTATTTTTGCAAGTAGGTCAAGTCAACACTTTTATACGTCTTTTTAAAAACTTGGAATTCGGAATTTGTACACACTTGTGTGAATGCACTGTGTTCGGATAAAAAACGGACCAGGATTCCGTGGCCGGCCTTACAGCTGCAATCAAATTTCTGGCTGAATTTTTTGAAATTATCATGAAGGGACTTTTTCCTTCTCATCTTTCAAGCCAAGTCTAATATTTGTCTGATCCTTTACTTTCGATTAACTACTTCTTTCGTTGAAACAAACACATCTAGAAAGAGCACATTGTTTGGCACTGTTCCGATGATAAATTGGACAGTAAGGATGTTTCAAAATTATCGTTTTCCTGTATAAAAAGAGTGTTTACATCCGTTACGTAGGATATGTAACACCTACCAAAGGTCACCCATATTTACAAAGTATAGTGCCAGCGACAATAATACAATAACATGACAATAGTGCCGCGGGCAAACACGCGGGGCGCAGTAGTAAACATCCGTAATACTATCACTATTATGTTTGGTAAACAATATCGAGCAGGTGGGTTACTATATCCTATTAGTACTGTAAACGTTGAGGAACATCGCAAAATTCAGGATTTATATCATTACGAAGAAATGTCAAATGATTCAAAATTAAAACAAACAAATGAGAAGGCACTAAGGAGTGGAATTATCTGCAAGGGTCTGTTCCTGATAGTGATAGTTAATAATTAGAGACCGGATTACATGCAAATGCATATTTGCATCAATTGCATTATTATGGCTAGTTTTTCTTAGAAGTAGAGACACTTTCGTCTTTTTTTCTCAAGAAGATAATTAAACTGCTGCGCGACCTTGCAATGTCAAAAACCGGCCAAGTGCGTGTCGGGCCACGCACAGTGTAGGGTTCCGTAGTTGCCCATCAAAATACTTCTGCGAACTAACTAAACTGATTCGCTGATTTTTATTTTAAAAAGAAGAATTTTCAAAATCGGTCCAGGAGTCTTTGAGAAATCGGGGAAAATACATAAAAAAAAAGATTACGACGAATTTAGAACCTCCTCCTTTTTTGAAGTTAGTTAAAAATAGTTGACGATAAAAACCTACCTATCCCCAAAAAACATACCGTAAAAACATACCTATAAGGGCCATACCTCACCGGGATGCCATGGCGACGTAGCTAGCAACGTCGCCAACTAGTTCTGATAGAGATGTATGACGGTTAACTCACTTGGCGACCAACTGGCGACTCTGGCGGCCCATAGAAAACAGTTGGCGACGTCGCTGGCTACGTCGCCATGGCATCTTGGTGAGGTATGGCCCTTAAAGCTGTAAAAATAAAGTTGACAAACTTACATTTGCAGTTGAAGAGCATGTTCTCCGATACATTTTGTTTTAGAAAATATGATAAGGGCATTTCTACGAAGAGGGCATTTTTTTTGTCCTTTTAAAAAAAACATGGTTAGAAGTTACATACATTTCCCAAAATTTTTAAACGGACGTCCCAATCTATATTCTAACTGGAGAGCATAACATAAATTCCGTACTACTTCTTAATTTTCCTAAAAAAAAATCTGAAGTGAAAAAACGGGGGTAATTTCACTGATTTTGACCTGTCCCTTTTCCGAAATCGAGTGTAAAATATTTTATATTTTTTAATGGAGCTGAATTTCAAGCAAACTTTTGATATTCTTGGGTATATGGATAGTTAACCAAGAGACATTGACAATAAATAAACCTGTAATTGCTTATTTTGTTATATTTGTGGATGCGTAAAGATTTGTCCCAGTCTAATGAGTCATTTCCGTGTCATACAAAAAACACTTGATTACGATACTAAATACCCGCGAACTGGACATCACCATCCGATTCTTGTAAACTATCAGGTGCTCCCGAGCAGGCCATGTGAGTGCATGTGTGGTGTGCTGCTGTTTTTTTAGATTTTCGAAGGTGAGAACCTGTTTCCGTGTCTTTAGTTCGGGGTCTTTTCTCAATACCGTGTCAAAGATATCTTCTGACAGTTTTATTTTTTTAAATGTTTTGTTTCCCTAGACTGAAGTTTAACTGGACACCAGCATGGTTTTTTCGTTTAATTTGTTTGAAGTCGTAACAGTAATAAGTTATTTTGATTAGTACGATATTTTTTCAATTCCGTGGCCCTCAATTTTGTGCCCTGGTGTCCACGGAATTGAGAACGATGGTTTACCCATGTAACTAATCTCGGTTTATATAAGGTTTAAAGTCATTTACTTCACAATTTGTCATGGTAAAGTAGTTAACGCCATATATTATGTGTCTATAATGTTGTATAAAAGGTTTAAAGTATCTAGAGTTGACGTTGCAATTGCAAGATCTGATTTTAGCTAATACTACCGCGACTAGCTACTCGAGCCTCGGAAGATCGTATTATGATAGCCTATATTTTATTCTGATGTATAAACTATATTGCTGCAAAGTTTCATTAAAATACATTCAGTAATTTTTGAGTAAAAAATTGACCTGACTAATATACGGCCGAAAACTTCGATTATGTCTATTACTTTCTGCGGTTTGATAAATAAAACTGACTTGACGTTTATACTTAATGTTTCTTGTTTGTAATTTAAAGGTTTAACGAAAATGCTTAATATAAATACATTTTACAATATAAGTTTAATAAAAATGCTCATTTAAATGATTTGACTAAAAGTTAGTTAACTAAGCATGATAACTCAAGGAATCTCTCTCAAGGCAGACTCAATGTAACTTACATACCTAAAATACCAAAAACTGCTAAAATATGTTCTTGAATGTTTTTTTTAAATTGAATTTGTCTTTCCCGGTTACGTAAAATATGTGTAATTCTAAATTCTGTGGTCACATTTCTCAATTCCATGGCACTCAAAATTTATTTCATAAACTACTGGAGCAATTACTGGCAAATTAGCACCATTTTGTTTGGAAAAATATGCATTTTATTTTGGTGATATACAATTAGTCATAATGTGAAAAAAAAATTGCCCACGGAATTGAGCAAAAATCACCGTGTCCGTAGAAATGCCCATAACCAAGTACATTTTATAAGTTGGTGGACTATTACTCGTCAAGTTGTAAAGCCTACTTAGTCATGGTAATTTTCTTTTAAACTTCGTTATATATACTACTATTGTGAATTTTTTCACACCCCCAAACATAACTGTTTAGCTGGTAGAGGGGGGGGACACTCGAGTCGAGCAAAATTTAGCACTTTAAAGCTTAATATTTCACAAACGAATTTTTTCATCAAAAAATGGTTAATGGAAACTCACATTATTTTTTAAAGACCTATTTAATGATACCCCACACTATGGGGTACGCGAGAAAAAAAAAAACATTCCCACTTTACGTGTATGTACAGGAGGTACCCTAAAATAAAATATTTTTCGAGATTTTATTTTACCACTTTTTCGGCACAACAAATCCGTATATTTACAACAAATTACAGCTCTCTAGTACTGTGCGTCTCTGAGCTAAACTGCGGACAGACGGACGGACGGACGGACGGACATGGCGAAACTATAAGGGTTCCTTGTTGACTACGGAACCCTAAAAATGAAGTCATGTCGCGGCGGCCATTGCCCAACGAGACAACAAGTCATTGCTACATCATAGTCATCCATGACGGTGATCATTTAACACAATATCGCGGAGACAATCGATGTTTCAGCGATGGGTTATTTTTAAGAACAATTTGCAATGTGCTACTGAAAGGTCTGATACTGAAAGGTCTGATTGATCCTGTTTCCGAAATATAAACATTTAAGGAACCTCCTACTGTTATTAAAACTGCTTTCAAAGCTTTTCGTATCTCTAAAGTCTAACACAGCAAGTCTCTAAAACGGGCACTTGTGCACACCTATTCCAAATTAGCGAAGTAAATCACAAGGAATATTTATTAAAGTTGCTTTTAGACCCTCTGAATAGAATTGATATAAAGTCTTCTGTACAAAAGACAGTGTTATTTATTTCATTTTGTTTCCATCATCGTTATTGGATATCGTCTACAGGATGTCGACTTCAGCCACGGAAACTTCAGCTAATTTCTTAGAATAAAATTTCCTAAAAGTGAAAAAATTATAATGTGATTTTTAGGGTTCCGTAGTCAACAAGGAACCCTTATAGTTTCGCCATGTCCGTCCGTCCGTCCGTCCGTCCGTCCGTCCGTCCGTCTGTCCGCAGTTTAGCTCAGAGACGCACAGTACTAGAGAGCTGTAATTTGGTGTAAATATACGGATTTGTTGTGCCGAAAAAGTGGTAAAATAAAATCTCGTAAAATATTTTTTTTTAGGGTACCTCCTGTACACGTAAAGTGGGGATGTTATTTTTTTTTCTCGCGTACCCCATAGTGTGGGGTATCATTAAATAGGTCTTTAAAAAATATTGATGGTTTCCATTAACAGTTTTTTGATAAAAAAATTGGTTTGTGAAATATTAAGCTTTAAAGTGCTAAATTTTGCTCGACTCGAGTGTCCCCCCCCTCTCTACCAGCTAAACGGTTATGTTTGGGGGTGTGAAAAAATTCACAATGGTAGTATATATAACGAAGTTTAAAAGAAAATTGTCATGACTTAGTAGGCTTTACAACTTTACGAGTAATAGTCGACCAACTTATAAAATGTACTTGGATAATATTTTTCTTAAACAAAATGTATCGGAGAAAATGTTATTCAACTGCAAATGTAAGTTTGTCAACTTTATTTTTACAGCTTTAATAGGTATGTTCTTTGGGGACAGGTAGGTTTTTATCGTCAACTATTTTTAACTAACTTCAAAAAAAGGAGGAGGTTCTAAATTCATCGTAATCTTTTTTTTTAATGTATTTTGCCCGATTTCTCAAAGACTCCTGGACCGATTTTGAAAATTCTTCTTTTTAAAATTAAATTCAGCGAATCAGTTTAGTTAGTTCGCATAAGTATTTTGATGGGCAACTACGGAACCCTACACTGTGCGTGGCCCGACACGCACTTGTAATTCCTACTAAAAACGCTTGTAATACAAAAATACAATAATACCGAGACAATTAAAATAACAGTTTAATAGTCTCGGTTAATAAAACAAAAGCCGCCGATAATGCAACTGTTAACAATGTCCAGTGTAAATCAATCAAGCGAGCGAATTTGAAGCGTCTCTAATTGAGAGCTCTCATTGGTCCATTGACTATTACAACAATAGAAAAAAGTTTTATTGTTTTCCTTTTAATTTTTGTCAGCCTCGGTTCAAAACTTAATAGTGACACCGGGTCTTCAGCCTTTTAATTTGACTTGTGAACGAGATTATTGGCCGCTTTCTGGATATGTTCGCCCTGGCTAGGCTACTGTCCCACTGAGCTCACGTAGCCCTTAGTTTCCAGAGAGATAGCACCACGATAGCACATTGTCTAATGTCTTGTCTGCATACGTTCCTAAACGACACGACGTTTCTAAACGTTCCGCCTCTCCGTGTGCAATAGTCAATAAGTCTCGTTTGTAGGTGATTCATATGTATTAGTTTCTTTATAATTATTTTATCAATGGTATATTTTATATGTTATGGGCCATAGTTGCCTGAAATAAAGGCATAAATAAATAAAATTAATTAATTTACCTACAATTTATTCGAAAACCAACTGGGTGTTACAGCCACGTGTATGGATGCTAGGCACTTAGTTAGAAAAATGACCTTCGGGGATTGCTATAATTAAGAAAGAAACACCTTTCTTTCTGTAGTATCCCTTACTGGGTTTTATCCATAACTCACTGGCTCGCACACCATGCATCGGTTTACTTCTTCTGCCTAAACCTGATTCCGCGCCATTCCATAATGACTGACAGGTGTCATTTGTGACAGGTCCGAATCACAGAAATATTAATATATCTATGGTCCGAATCTAATATCTTTAAACGAGCAATTCTTGTATATTTATACATATAATCAGGATCTCGTAAACGGCTCCAAGGATTTTCATGAAAGTTACAGATTAGGGGTTTTTCGGCTCAAGGAATCGATTTATCAAGGTCCCAGGTTCGAGAAAAGCTCGGTTCCCAAGATATATTTTAAAAACCGAGCGAAGCTCGGTCAACCAGATATTACTTAGTTAAGATAAGAGAGATAGTGTTTACCTACATATACTACACTTTCTTTTACACTATTACATTACTATTATTCCAAGTTCAAACTGAACCATCAGCGCTGTATTACGTGGTGATAGTGAATACGTAACATAATAACTGTTTACTAGTGCTCTTTATCAGAGCATGACCACTGGATAGCTAGCGAGCTCATCAGCTGTGGCTGGTGATGTCAAGTAGCTACCATCTCCAAAAACTGTTGTCTTTTTCTAAGATAAAACCCGTTTTCTTAATCATATAAGTTTTCATACTGACATCGTTTCTACATTATATCTATGACTAGTTGCTGCTAGCGACTACGTCCTTTAAAACTCGGAGATTATCTCACGGGGAGATACGGGAGATATTATAATAGGGATAAAAAATTATGTGCTTAGTGTTATTCCAGGTAAATAAACGATCTGTGTACCAAACATTCAAATCTATTGAGTACTTTTTGCGTGGAAGAGTAACAAACATCTATCAATCCATTCATCCATTGTGACAAACTTTCGCATTAAAATAGATATTAGTTAATTTAGAACTTGAAACAAGTAATTTACCGTAGGTATTTATTATTTATTTCTAGTTTCCGATATTTCGATCACATTACGTGTTTGTGAGGAGTCACCCCATGTTTTTCAAGGTCAAAGTTTTCTTTCTAGCCTTAATAAAAACGTTAACATTCATTTAAACGGTTCGGCAATTTTTCGGTATTGAAAAATAAAAACATTTAACAATTAGGTAAAAAATTGGTAATAAACCTAAAAAACTTGCTATGCTATATCAGTGTTTTTAGAGGACCTAAATGGCCCAGAAGCAGCACATTCGCCTTTCGTACCAAAAGGTCACGGTGTCGCTTCCCGTATCAGGAATTCAAACCACATCCTTGTTTGGACAAGCTTATGACTTTTACATTGGTTTTGTTTAATCGTGAGTGAGAAAATGTAGATGTATGTACTAGGTACATTATTTTATATCTAAACCTCGTCTGCGGTGGAGAAACCATAATTACTAAAATTCGAAATTGGTTTGGTTAGGTTCATGCAACTCACCTAATGTGAGTATTTTTTTTGAAGAATTTGAATTTGATTCTGAAGGAAAGCTGTCTAGAAAAATGTTGTCTAGAAGCCCAAGAAATATTCAAATCTATTATCCCGTTTATCAAACCTTTCAGGGAACAGAGTCTGAAAATGTCTGTCATTATAAATACCTACTTAATTATTGTGATGTTTGTGTCACATTAAGAGTCATTTAGAGCAGAAGTAAATTGAACTGTCTAAATTATCACGTCACTTTTATGTGAAATTTTTTGGCCAAAATCACGCCAATTTTCTAGTCTAGCACTTGCGGTAATAGTCATAACAATAGTTATAAAATTGATGATTATATTTAAATTCAGCGCGCGACCAGTACATCCCGTCGCGTGTCGTGCGTCTGCGCATCCTTGACACTGCACGATCATAGCAACGCAGCAGTTTGATGGTTTTATCATCATATTTGAACACCTGCTTTGAGTTTATCCGATGGTTTCCATTCATCGAAATCGAAAATGCTGAACGGCATTCAGCCTAATACTGACTAAATTATCTACTGAACATGGGCTGAAACCATGCTGAGTTCAGACGAGAGTGAAGCATTTTGACAGCTGTCTCAGCCTATGCTACTCAGCATTCGCCATTTTTCTTTAAGTGCTGCTTAGATATTGTATCGGCTAACCGTACCCATATTTTTTAAATGAAAACTCTAATGTGTCTGTACCAGCTTAATCCCTTATCTTAAGATGTTACTTCATGCTAAATATAGGCTGTCTATGAGAGAGATTAGACTATAAACCCGGAGACGTTTTGGTTGATATTTATGCATTTTCATGAAAAAAGAAATAAGTTTTTCTTTTAACTTTTAAACTTATTAAAAAAAAAGTATGCCACAGCAAAGACATATAACAATATACGAGCAGTAGACGGGACATCACGAAGAGTGATCCAAAATTTTTTACCAATAGGTAAAAAGTCCCTCAGTCAGTAGTCGCGTTGCTATGCAATGCTTAGATAGTGCTACTGACGCAGGGCATCAACAATTTTGTATGACAATTTTCCCAATGCCCGCTCTATAGGTTCTTTTAAATCTCTTTGTGCCACAGCCACAATGATATTTTAAAGTTGTTGATAGTTAAACTAAAATAAAGATAAGAAACAACTACAACAAGTGGCGTAAAGAAAACTGCTTACTAAAAATATTATGAGTTTTAATGTCAAGGTGTGTATGTAAGTACCGCATGCCCAACGTGGATCACCTTGAGGCTCAGATGAGCACGCGCAGTCGCGCGCGCATGTAGTACTCATTACTTTGATTATAGGAGTTGAACTGATGATTTCTTTATCTGTTGTTTTTTGACAAGACATACAACGAACATAGGCATGCATTTATGCTTACTTAGTATTCATATTTAACAGAAAGTCATTGGTTTATTTCAATTATGATCGTTTTTATATATAATTATGTATGCTGTGTACTATGACACTGTAAGATCGGGAAACGATGTTTTTTATCTCATCGTACCTAATAAATAAACTGTTGATGAATTGCGAGCGATAATAACGTATCATTTTCAATGTTTACAATAAATCATCTAATTTGATTCCAGATTTAGAAATGGTCCTTCAGACACACCTTGTCTGAGTTTTACGGGACTTGACTGCACAAAAATATGTTTAGTAGAAGCACGTCTTATTAGAGGAAACTTAAAATTACAGCCATTTTTTCGAAGTCCATTATTTACGTACAGAATATTGTGCTGCATTCAATAGGAATATCAAACAATGTCGGTCACAAGCCCACGTGTGTCCAACAATGCTTGTGTGTAATTGTTACTGCATCTGCACGTGCTGGATCGAGACTTACATTACAAGATTATATGTTCTTATAGGAGTATGTAAGTATCATAGCAGGTGCTCTATAGTCTCTGCCTACCCCCATGGGATGAAGGTTTGAGGGTATGTATGTATCTAATATCTTTAAACGAGCAATTCTTGTATATTTATATATATAATCAGGATCTCGGAAACGGCTCCAAGGATTTTCATGAAAGTTACAGATTAGGTGTTTTTCGGCTCATGGAATCGATTTATCAATCGGTCCAAGGTTCGAGAAAAGCTCGGTTCCCAAGATATAGACATTTTAAAAACCCAGATATTGTATATTATTCTACAAAATAACCGTCAAGTAAAATTCAGGTTCAATGACTGCTGGTCTAATGATTTGATGTACTGCATACAACAAAAGATACTGCATCCACTTTTGTTTTCAACTAATCAATCAGCCCAAGTACCTAAATCAAAATTCAATTTTAAGAATTCCCCGAAATTAGCGATAATTATTTTGTTATTTATTTACTTACCTGCATAAAGATGTGTGATAAAATTACAAAAACATTCGATCAACATTAAGTAATTGTCTTGATAATTCTTGCAGGATTTATTGATAAAGTTTGGTACCTTGCTTGCAAGGTGGCAATTAAGTACCTAAATAAACGACACGTGATTCAATTAAGTTCGTTTGGCCTCTATTTTTTTGTAAGATTTTCTTTTATCTACTTGTAAGTATAAAAATAACGTTCGTACAGCAGGAAAATAGTATTTAGTCCAGTCACTAAAGCCTAAACCCGAAAATAATTAGTAACACGCTGAAATTTTTAGGGGTTCTTAAGGAAGGTAAAATAACATACCGGGTGATTTTGCAGCGTTCTGGGGTGTACGGAAAGGGTTGAAAAGGGGTGAAAAGGGGTGAAAATGGTTTTTCGTTAATAACATTGCCAAGAAAATTAGTAACACGCTGCAAATTTGGAATTAGGTTGTTCTTACCGTTTTTTAACGTGTATTAAATTTGCAGCGCTTTGCGACATACGGAACATTGTTTTTTTTTTAAAAACAGTCATTGCACTGTTTTTATTGTAAAAACAGGGGTAAGAAAATTAGTAACACGCTGCAAATTTGGAATTAGGTTGTTCTTACCGGTTTGTAACGTGTATAAAGTTTGCAGCGTTTTGCAACATACGGAACATTGTCTATTATTAAAAAAACAATGAAATTATTTAATCACACAGGTGAAAGAAATTTGTAACTCGCTGTAAATTTGTAATTAGGTTGTTTTTACCGTTTCGTAACGTATATCAAATTTGCAGCGTTTTACAACAAATTGAACAGTGTTTATTATTAAAAAACAGTGCGATTTGTTAGCAACAAGGGTAAAAAAGTAGGAACACGCTGCAATTTTAGAATTAGGTTGTTCTTACCGGTTTGTAACGTTTTGCAAAAAACTGAACTTTTTTCATTCATTACCATAAAAACAAATATTTCAGTTAGTAACAATAGTGAAAAAGTTAATGAAGAGTTGCAATCTGGAGAAAATGTTGTCAAAACCTTTTTGAAACATTTTTCAAAGGACATCATTGTTTTTGGGCCATTTCTGAAAGTGCCAACGAAAAAAATTGGTACCTTTTGTATTATTGGTTGGTATAGGTAGTACTAGTCATTTGGAGCAATAGTTACTATGGCACAAAAGTTGTAGGATTGCTCTCGGCCAAGTTATACAAGTTCGAAGATTCGTAATTTTCATACATTTTTCAATTTTTGAAAGTGCCGATATTCACCAAATAATGATAAGAATTGCTAGAACTAGCGACCTCAAGTAATTTAACATAACGCCTGTAATCCCTGAGGGGTTGGGCAGAGGAGTACCGAATAAAAATGAATAATAATCTGTTTCTTTTTATGAAAAGTAACAAAAACATTTTAAAATATACAAATCTGCTGGTAGGACCAGCATCGGGAACAGTATCGGGGTTGCCTGTGGTTAGGGGTCTTGGGAGAGGAATCTCCTAACAATACGAAACGTAATCAGCACTGCTGCTTGAATCAGCCCTTTTTAGGGGGAAATAAAATCATCAAATGAGTTATCTCGCTCTGGGCTGATCTCTAGAGTCTGTCAGACTCCTAGACGCCCTTTGCGTTCCAGATACTAAGATAGTCGACGAGCTGGTACCTACATTTCATTCATACATTTGTTGTTTTCTCAAAGAGCCTCATAGCTTTGGAACACGATACTTGTATGTTAGCGGTGAGACGGGTTTGCCTCACCGCCCGCCCAATCAACGAGACTCGACTGAAACTCGTCCTTGGAATCCCGTGGAACTTTAAGGAGCATTTCCGACGTTTGGATCAAAAACAGGATCGAGCCGGGGCTGCCATCAAGCTGTTACCCAACCTTGTAAGCAAACGCCGCTTTCTGAAGGCTCTACGAGGAAGTGGTACTGTTAAAGCCCCTCTACGGGAACCCTGTGTCTGTCGTTTCCATACGGAAGCAAACACACAAGCCAATCGCACCAGGGGATCATGGCTATTCGGGCGATCCACTCATACACAAAGATGCTGGAGGATCTGCTTTCAGATCACACGTTGGCAATCCGGAAAGGAGGTTGCCACTACTTCAGCAGCAGTAATGACAGCGAAGGAAGAGGCAGAACACGCGAAAGGACGCCCTCGAAATCTCAATCCAGTCGCGTACGGCAAGTAATGCGGAGCTAGGTGTCTTATCAAGGATCAGGCCCAGGATGACAGCATATCGTGTTCCACCCTCGTCTAAAGAACCCAAACGCCTACCGGCTTGCGGGACCATTTCAGCGGGAAAGGTACCGTAGCACGGTCGATGATGATGATTCCTGCGTTTGGCCCCAAGGCTGAACCGGGCATCAGCCGCCCTCAGGCGGCTCCTCAATATCGGCGGGCCAAACGCCACCTGCAGGAGGTTGCACGCGCACTGTCGTGCGCTCCATGGCCCTCTACGGGGCCCCCGTGTGTGCCTTGAGCAAAGCTGGTCGCATGCCAGAGGGTCATGGATATCAGAATGATCTGAGGGTACCGCACGATTGCTGCGAATCGGCCAACGTTCTTGCCGGATCGCTGCCCTGGGATCTGGGGGTGACTGCCCTCCGGCGCGTCTATGAGTGGCGCGTAGAGGCGCAGCGTCGGGGTGTATCCCCGCTGCCACGAGAAGTCGAGGCGCAGCGAGAAGAGCTCCGGCGCGATCTCAAGGCAGTTTGGAGAGAACGACTGTCGCACCCGAGGCACTAATAATTGGGATAATTGGGATCTGACAGTTCCGCGTACTGAAGGCTATGAGACTCTTTCAGAAAACAACAAATGTATGAATGAAATGTATTGGGTCGTCGACTATCTTAGATCTGGAACGCATATTGCAACCTAATGAAGGAGGTGGACTGTTAGTCAGCAGGAGTCTAACTTGACGATTTTATTACCCAAAAAACGGGTTGATTCAAAAAGCAATATTTTTGGTCACGATTCGTACTCTTAGGAGGTCGCTCTCCCAGAACCCCTAATACAGACAACTTCGATTCTGTTCTCGATTCTGGCCCCACCAGTAGATTTATATATTAAAAAAAAAAACCACAACAATAATGTGATTAATTATTATTCATTTTTATTGGGTACACCTCTACCCAACCCTTCTGGAATAACAGGTGTAATGATATTTTATGTTAAATTGCTTGAAGTCGCTAGTTTTTATCATTATTTGCTTATTGGTACTTTCAGAAATTAAAAAATGTATGTAAATTACGAATCTTCGATCTTGTATAACTTGGCCGCGAGAGCAATCCTACAACTGTTGTGCTATAGTAACTATTTCTCCCAATGACTAGTACTACCCATAGGTGACAATTTTTTTCGTTCCTTTCAGAAAAGGCCCAAAAAAAAAATATTATTCCACAACTATCACACAACGCCATCTAGTCCCAAGCCAAGCTAAGCAGAGCTTGTGATAGGGGTACTAGACAACTGATAAGCATACTTATATATTTCTAAATACATACATCAAAATATAATAGACAAATTACACCCAGACACAGAACAAATGAACGTGCTCTTCACACAAACATTTGTCCTGGGTGGGAATCGAACCCACGACCCCCGGCATAGCAGTCAGGGTCACTAACCACTAGACCAACAGGCCAGTCAAAATGTATGGAGCGTGAATGTTCTCCTTTGAAAAATGTTTCAAAAAGGTGTTGACAACATTTTCACCAGATTGCAACTATTCACTAACTTTTTCACCATTGTTACTAACTGAAATATTTGTTTATAATTTATGGTAATGAATGAAAAAAGTTCAGTTTTTTGCAAAACGTTACAAACCGGTAAGAACCATCTAATTCTAAAATTGAAGCGTGTTCCTACTTTTTTTACTCTTGTTACTAACAAATCGCACTGTTTTTACCGACTTCAAAAAAAAGGAGGTTATCAATTCGACCCGTATGTATGTAATATTATCAGAACTGCCCAGTTTTCGCATATGTTAGTCTGTATCAGCGTCTGAACAAATGTACCAAATTTCATAAGTGTATGTATGTATGTTTTTATGTTTGTGCACGCATATCTCCGGAACTACAAGTTTAATTTAAGTAATTCTTTTTTTGTTGTACTAAGTATTGTTCAACTTAGGGTACACTGTAAGTTTCATCAAAATCGGTTCAGTAGGTTTAGAGATATGGACTGTTTTCGTTGTGACGGATTACAAGATTAGTGCACATCATGTAAGAAAACTTTGTATTTTACAAGAATTTGGGTTGAATATTTAATAAATAAACTGAAAAGGGTAAAATAAAAACTTAAAAAAAAGTACCGACTTCAAAATAAATACAAAAAAGTTTAAAATAACCTTTCTTTCGGAAGTCGGTGGCAATAGTCAATGAAATATTAAAAATCAAAGCCACAGACTTCCGAAAGAAAGGTTATTTTAAACTTTTTGTATTTATTTTGAAGTCGGTACTTTTTTAAAAAAAGTTTTTTTTTAATAATAAACAATGTTCAATTTGTTGTAAAACGCTGCAAATTTGATATACGTTACGAAACGGTAAAACAAATTAATTACAAATTTACAGCGAGTTACAAATTTTTTTCACCCGTGTGAATAAATAATTTCATTCTTTTTTTAATAGTAGACAATGTTCCGTTTGCTCCTTGAAGTTCCACGGGATGCCAAGGACGAGTTTCAGTCGAGTCTCGTTGATTGGGCGGGCGGTAAGGCAAACCCGTCTCACCGCTAACATACAAGTATCGTGTTCCAAAGCTATGAGGCTCTTTGAGAAAACAACAAATGTATGAATGAAATGTAGGTACCAGCTCGTCGACTATCTTAGTATCTGGAACGCAAAGGGCGTCTAGGAGTCTGACAGACTCTAGAGATCAGCCCAGAGCGAGATAACTCATTTGATGATTGTATTTCCCCCTAAAAGGGGCTGATTCAAGCAGCAGTGCTGATCACGTTTCGTATTGTTAGGAGATTCCTCTCCCAAGACCCCTAACCACAGGCAACCCCGATACTGTTCCCGATGCTGGTCCTACCAGCAGATTTGTATATTTTAAAATGTTTTTGTTACTTTTCACAAAAAGAAACAGATTATTATTCATTTTTATTCGGTACTCCTCTGCCCAACCCCTCAGGGATTACAGGCGTTATGTTAAATTACTTGAGGTCGCTAGTTCTAGCAATTCTTATCATTATTTGGTGAATATCGGCACTTTCAAAAATTGAAAAATGTATGAAAATTACGAATCTTCGAACTTGTATAACTTGGCTGAGAGCAATCCTACAACTTTTGTGCCATAGTAACTATTGCTCCAAATGACTAGTACTACCTATACCAACCAATAATACAAAAGGTACCAATTTTTTTCGTTGGCACTTTCAGAAATGGCCCAAAAACAATGATGTCCTTTGAAAAATGTTTCAAAAAGGTTTTGACAACATTTTCTCCAGATTGTAACTCTTCATTAACTTTTTCACTATTGTTACTAACTGAAATATTTGTTTTTATGGTAATGAATGAAAAAATTTCAGTTTTTTGCAAAACGTTACAAACCGGTAAGAACAACCTAATTCTAAAATTGCAGCGTGTTCCTACTTTTTTACCCTTGTTACTAACAAATCGCACTGTTTTTTAATAATAAACAATGTTCAATTTGTTGTAAAACGCTGCAAATTTGATATACGTTACGAAACGGTAAAAACAACCTAATTACAAATTTACAGCGAGTTACAAATTTCTTTCAACTGTGTGATTAAATAATTTCATTGTTTTTTTAATAATAGACAATGTTCCGTATGTTGCAAAACGCTGCAAACTTTATACACGTTACAAACCGGTAAGAACAACCTAATTCCAAATTTGCAGCGTGTTACTAATTTTCTTACCCCTGTTTTTACAATAAAAACAGTGCAATCACTGTTTTTTTTAAAAAAAAACAATGTTCCGTATGTCGCAAAGCGCTGCAAATTTAATACACGTTAAAAAACGGTAAGAACAACCTAATTCCAAATTTGCAGCGTGTTACTAATTTTCTTGGCAATGTTATTAACGAAAAACCATTTTCACCCCTTTTCACCCCTTTTCAACCCTTTCCGTACACCCCAGAACGCTGCAAAATCACCCGGTATGTTATTTTACCTTCCTTAAGAACCCCTAAAAATTTCAGCGTGTTACTAATTATTTTCGGGTTTAGGCTTTAGTGACTGGACTAATTTTAGATTCACCACTTTTGATTTGCTTCTGTACTGTTTATTTTATGCAAATGATTAATACCGTTTGATCTCTAATCCAACAAGACTCCAGTCAGTAACTATAAGAGACACTGCAGTTGACCCAACGCCGATACATCTTCCATTGAAATAACTTAGTCTGAGATGTATTTGTATTGTATAGTTGTTAAAGACAAAAGCTTTAACAACATTCAAATCTCCTTGTGGATGGACACAAGACCTCTTTCTTTCTTGCAAATCATTCAATTAATTAACTGAACTATGGTTGGTAACGAATTGTGCCTTTTTACGAGACCTACTTATTTGGTTCTTACTTAGTACACTATTTTGCTGAAAGAGCTCATCTTACGCCTAGCATTAATTTACGTTCAAAATCCGAACGGGAAATTTAGCTTAAAATAAGCCCTACATGTTTGTGTGCCAGGCTTGGGGCCTTGAGTGCAATGGACTCGCATAATCTCCTATCTAGAATCACGTGGGTCTCCCATATCCACCTTATATGGTGCAGGCACGTACCCTGGACCCCAGCCCACACGTCCGAGCCTCTCTATCGGGTATCTAATGGCCGCTAAAGCCGGTTTATTGGCAAGAGTCGGGAACATTCGCGACTAGTATCCAAACAATTGCATGTATCCGGCAGGGTGGGGTCTCAGTGTGAGGGGTCATTGGGACAGGATTGGTCATTTTCTTATCTGTGGTGTGGGTGCTGGTGCACTATTTGTTCAGATTGAAACATATATGTAGAAGATACTACTAGTCAGGAAAAGGTTCTAAATAAAACAGAACAATTACAAAGACAATTTGAAAATTCACACAAGTTTCATTGTACATTTCGTTTTTAGGGTTCCGTAGTCAACAAGGAACCCTTATAGTTTCGCCATGTCCGTCCGTCCGTCCGTCTGTCCGCAGTTTAGCTCAGAGACGCACAGTACTAGAGAGCTGTAATTTGGTGTGAATATACGGATTTTTTGTGCCGAAAAAGTGGTAAAATAAAATCTCGTAAAATATTTTTTTTTAGGGTACCTCCTGTACTTACACGTAAAGTGAGGATTTTTTTTTTCTCGCGTACCCCTTAGTGTGGGGTATCATTAAATAGGCCTTTAAAAAATAATGATAGTTTCCATTAACAATTTTTTGATAAAAAAATTCGTTTGTGAAATATTAAGCTTTAAAGTGCTAAATTTTGCTCGATTCGAGTGTCCCCCCCCTCTACCAGCTAAACGGTTATGTTTGGGGGTGTGAAAAAATTCACAATAGTAGTATATATAACGAAGTTTAAAAGAAAATTATCATGACTAAGTAGGCTTTACAACTTTACGAGTAATAGTCGACCAACTTATAAAATGTACTTGAGTAGTATGTTTTCCTAAACAAAATGTATCGGAGAAACAATAAATCAACTGCAAATGTAAGTTTGACAACTTTATTTTTACAGCTTTAATAGGTATGTTTTTTTGGGGATAGGTAGGTTTTTATCGTCAACTATTTAACTAACTTCAAAAAAAGGAGGAGGTTCTAAACTCGTCGTAATCTTTTTTCTTATGTATTTTCCCTGATTTCTCAAAGACCTCCATCTTTTCCTGGACTGATTTTGAAAATTCTTCTTTTTAAAATTACATTCTTCAGCGAATCAGTTTAGTTAGTTCGCATAAGTATTTTGATGGGCAACTACGGAACCCTACACTGTGCGTGGCCCGACACGCACTTGGCCGTTTTTTATTTTTATCCAATGTGGGCGGGACGGGAGAGACTGTCAGACTTGTACTGACTAAAATCCACCGTGATCCTTCAATAGCCCTTTCAGGGTCACGGTTACTTGATGAGACAATCCCGCGACTCTGGCAGGCTTTGAATTAATCTTAAAACGAACTCCAAACATTGCATTTCTTTTATTTGCATTTTATTTATAAAAATGTTCTAAATGGTACCCTACCTATACTGAGCTGAGAATGACAAAACTATTTTCAAAGAATAAAAAAAATAATTAGAGATGAATTTTGTAAAGTATGGAGTGAAGTAGGCACCACCACTATTATCATAGGTTAAGCCGCTGTAACTGCGGCCACTCACCCGACTGCACTCCACTGATTGTTCTAACTCCACCGAGACATGATAACATCGCATTATTTAGTCTTACACAGCTATTACTATAGTCATATAGTGCAACAAGCACTAATACAATGTGTCCTTGAAAAATACTTATTATAACTTGTGTTACTTTATTTTATAACTTGCATGCACATTTTTTTATTGTTCGACCGTTTCGCAACAAATCCCACCAATGCTGTACAATCATAAAAATAACAGAAATCGTTAATTTTACATTTTCAGTTTTTCACTTTGCTTATCAACCAAATTCCGCGCCTGCGCATGGTTCACTTACAATTTGTTTATCTGGGTCGAAATGTGGTTGATGAATGTGGTTCTTTTATTTTTAACTAGCTTTAACCCGCGGCTTTGCTCGCGTTAAGTTTGGAGATAAATGAATCTCCATACTAAATCTATATCCTACTAATATTATAAAGGCGAAAGTTTATGAGTGTGAATGGATGGATGTTTTTTACTCTTTCACCCAAAAACTACTGAACAGACTACGATGATATTTGGTTTTTAGGTAGCTGAAGATCCAGAATAACACATAGGGTAGGTAGATGTAGGGTAGGGGTAGGGAGGTAGGTGTAGGGCAGGCTCAGCGGGTACACTACGATAATACGAAAAACTTTATTCCGAAATTCATAAATACGAATTTCAAAATACCGAATTCCATAATTCCGAATGGTTCAAAATTCCTAATATTATATTAACTCCGATGGATCAAAATTCCTAATTTAATAATTTCGAAATTCCTAACGTTTATAATTACTATTTTCAAAATACCGAATTTCAATAGACCGAATATTAAAAATTCGGACTTAATATTTCCGAAACATCAAAACACGAATACCGAATATTAAAATTCCGATTATTGGAATTCCGATTCGGGACCGTCGGGTCGAAAAGTCCGAGTCGGGGTGCCCCAAGACACATTTTTGCTCGCTATTGCATCCTGAGTTAAAGAACCACCAAGGTGGTTCAACGGAGCCCCGTTTAGCGGGGCTCCTATTTCTGTGAGCAAAGTTTAAAGTAACCTAAGACGAAGGGGATGGCGGGGTCTTACCTGTCCGAGTCGGGGGTGCCCCAAGTACCGAGCTCGCTTCGCTCGCTCTTGCATCCTTGGTCAATTTGTTGACTACGCTCGCTCTTGGATCCTAAGTTCTTCTAATAACAATAAAAATCCTGAAGGCAAACAGTAAAAGTTAAGAGGATACGCCTCGCCATTCCGTGCCTACACAGGCTTAAATAACACTCTGCGAGTACGGTAGACAAAATTACGTGGAGCCGGTTTTGCACCAATTCGTTTCTGTCACTGACTTTCTGGAATGAGAAACGAAATTCCGATTTTTATTATTCCAAAAAAATCAGTTTATTCGGAATATTGAAAATCGGAATTTTGTTTTTCGGAATGAGAACTCATCGAGCATTACATTTTTCGAATATGTGAAAATCGGAAAAAGAAGAAATCGGACATACGACTTTCGATCAAATAAATTTCGAGATTCTTAATAATAGATATTGTAATTTTTAGGTATTATATATATCGGAGTTTTGAAAATCGGAATATCAAAATTCGGAATAAAATATTTCGGAGTATTTGGGTGTTCCCCAGGCTCAGCAAGTGAGGTATAAAAATGTATAGCTACGGATGGTCACGCTTTAACTTGCAAAAGGCTGAACTGATTTGGCTGATTTTAATCTTAAAAAACCGGCCAAGTGCGTGTCGGGCCACGCACAGTGTAGGGTTCCGTAGTTGCCCATCAAAATACTTATGCGAACCAACTAAACTGAATTTAATTTTAACCCTTAGCCACCTGACGTGTTTTTCAGTTACACTACCACCTGACGTCGGTCACAGAGACCGCTTGCGTATTTCCTTTGTTTAATTATTTTTTATTTATATGTTATGTTAAATGCAAGTCAAATATATATTTTTATTACATTTTTTATAAATTTTAAGTTTTTAAACAATAAAAAGTCTTGATTTACTTCTACTAAATCAAGACATAAAATAAACACATGAAATTTTAGAGAAAAGAAGGAACTTTGGATATATGAGATGTGAATAGGAATTTTAATGACTACATATTGTAATATACCTATGTACTATTAGTCGAACATATTATCTTGAGTTTAAAATTATTTTTGGCTTAATCAAGACACAATTATTATAAAATCACAAAGTGGAAAGTGTTAGAAGTTGCGGTGACAATCAAGGCACATTTTTTGGCAATATTCAATGTAAATTGGATTTTTACATACGAAACAAAGCTGTTTAACGGTTCTTTTTGGGGTCGCATGTTGAACATGTCTTCCTTTTTTCAAATTTTTTTATGATTGTCAGATTTGTTTTTCGGTAAAATTTAGCCTCGTCACCTTTAGCTTCTGAATCTGACTGACAGTTGCCATCAATAACGAAGTTCTGGTACACTGAGATGATTTCCAGACTCTGTAGTCATCGTAATATATTTGCTTCAGCCATTACGAGCCGACAATAAAATAAATACTATGTAGTAATCATAACATAACAACCTGACGTCGGTCACTCAGACCGCACACAAAATATAATTACCTATAATTCAAATCTGTGCGCAAGTCTGGAGCTGCCAAGCTTGTGGCGTATACTGCCGGGGAAGAGGAAAAAGTACAGGGATGCACGGTTGCACCGTGCGCATAGCAACAGATTTATTTTGAAAATAAAATCGCCAGAGTCTCTGAGACCGACGTCAGGTGGTTAAGGGTTAAAAAGAAGAATTTTCAAAATCGGTCCAGGAGTCTTTGAGAAATCAGGGAAAATACATAAGAAAAAAGATTACGACGAATTTAAAATCTCCTCCTTTTTTTGAAGTTAGTTAAAAATAGTTGAGGATAAAAATCTACCTATCCCCAAAAAACATACCGTAAAAACATACCTATTAAAGCTAAATAAAGTTAAATAAAGCTAAATAAAGTTGACAAACTTACATTTGCAGTTGAAGAGCATGTTCTCCGATACATTTTGTTAAAGAAAACATATTATTCAAGTACATTTTTATAAGTGACTATTACTCGTAAAGTTGTAAAGCCTACTTAGTCATGATAATTTTCTTTTAAACTTCGTTATACTCGTATATACTACTATTATGAATTTTTTCACCCCCAAACATAACCGTTTAGCTGGTAGAGGGGGGGGACACTCGAATCGAGCAAAATTTAGCACTTTAAAGCTTAATATTTCACAAACGAATTTTTTAATCAAAAAACTGTTAATGGAAACTATCATTATTTTTTAAAGGCCTATTTAATGATACCCCACACTAAGGGGTACGCGAGAAAAAAAAAACCTCACTTTACGTGACAAATTACAGCTCTCTAGTACCTACTGTGCGTCTCTGAGCTAAACTGCGGACAGACGGACGGACGGACATGGCGAAACTATAAGGGTTCCTTGTTGGCTGAGGAACCCTAAAAATCGTGGATGTTCAGGGAAGGTTAAGGTAAGTGTGGTGTAGGTATAAAGTAGGTGTAGTGTAGTAACAGGGGGGGGGGGGTAAAATCAGTTAATTTTAGTATTTTTTAGAGCTATATCTATGAAAATTGGCATTTAGCTATTTGACTACAAATGAAGGCTGACGTGTTTTAATTTTTTTGGAAATTCGCCCTTTAAGGGGTAAAAAAGGGGGGAAAGTTTGTGTGAATTCCGTACATTTTAGTATTTGGTTGGTTATTCGGTCTCAAATTCAGCACGATTTGTTATAGGAAGGGGGTAAAAGGAGGGCGTGCGGGTGTTGGTAAAAGTGGGGGGGGGGGCGAGCAAGATTAGTTAATTTTAGTATTTGGTTGGCTATTAGGTTGCAAATTAATCACTATTTGTTAAAGGGTGGTAACGTGGGCCGTGGGGGTGGAAAGGGGTGGAAGTTAAGGAGTCGGTTAAAATAGTTTTAAAATTTTAGATTTATTTAGGTGGGGTAATTTCTATGTTTTTAAAATTGTATTTGCTGCCATATTGTTATATCATCAATCGGCGAAGACGGGAGCCGTACGGTCGGCGGCGGGGCGGGGGGAATAGGTAGACATCGGAAAACTTTCTGGATTGCATCCGTAGATTAGTTCTTCGAAGGTGCGGCACGGAGGTGTACTACTTAAAGAATATTCGATCGAGTTGCATCAGAACAGAAGTTGACTTAAAATGCAGAAAATCTTAAGTATTTCTACAATCATAAAGGCGCAGGTGAGGCTTCGCTCGCTACCTGGCCTCTTCTTTTATAACTTGACTTTAAATAAGATTATTATAATACTTACTTCATTCATCGTTATTTCTTTTGCAGGCTGATAATACTTTTCTCATTCATAAAAAAGGCAAAAATTGTCCTTATTGTGGCAAGTACGTCATGAGAGTGAACTGTAAGATAACTGAAGATTAAAATTTATTGCAATTAGTAACTACTTATTGACAATAGCACTATTAACTTTTTTAAATTTTTTAAGTTACTTGCCCGTTCTGCAAAGCATATTGGCATTATCGGCCCGTCTTCGCCGATTGATGATATAACTTTATGGCAGCAAATACAATTTTAAAAACCTAGAAATTACCCCACCTACATAAACTTAAAATTTTAAAACTATTTTACCCCACTCCTTAACTTCCTCCCCTTTCCACCCCCACGGCCCACGTTACCACCCTTTAACAAATAGTGCTTAATTTGCAACCGAATAACCAACCAAATACTAAAATGTACGGAATTCATACAAACTTTCCCCCCTTTTTACCCCTTACAGGGTGATTTCCAAAAATCCTAAAACACGTCAGCCTTCATTTGTAGTCAAATAGCTAAATGCCAATTTCATACATATAGCTCTAAAGAAATACTAAAATTAACTGATTTTACCCCCCCCCCCCTGTTACTCTCTTCCACTTTACCTCCCCCCCTTAGCCCTCCCATTACCCACCTTAACAAATCATGCTTAGTGTGCAACCGAATAGCCAACCAAATAATAAAATTAACTGATTTCACCCCCCCCATTCACCCCCCCCACTTTACCCACCCCCCACGCCCTCCCCTTACCCCCATTATCAAATCGTGCCTAATTTTCAACCGAATAACCAACCAGATACTAAAATGTACGGAATTTTTTACAACCTTTCACCCCCTTTTTTACCCCCTTAAAGGGCGATTTTCCAAAAATCCTGAAACACGTCATCCTTTATTTATTACCAAATAGCTATATTACAATTTTCATCGATATAGCTTCAGAAATGACCGAGTTTCATACAAACTTCCCCCCCTTTTTTACCCCCTTAAAGGCCGAATTTCCAAAAATCCTTTCTTAGTGCTCCCCTACGCTTTATAAGGAACCTATGTTCCAAATTTGGAGTCTCTAGGCCAAGCGGTCTGGGCTGTGGCTTGATTAGTAATCATTCAGTTTGCCTTTTATATATATAGATTAATATCAGCTGAAAACTGGTGTGTTGAGTTTATTTGTATCGACGAAATCGAAGGCAAACAAGACGTTGTTAAAAGTAATACTTACTTTAAATATACATATACTGCTACAAAACAAGTTTACAAACTGGGGCACTAATAATTGAACAATGTCTTCTCGGAAAGTTCACAATCGTGTTGATCTAGTCTTCCATCTGAGATTTTTCAGTAACATCCATGTAGCCCGAAATGACTCCCAACTACATATTTTAGAAAACTGGTATACCTACTGTAACTTCTAGTTTTCACTTTTAGCATAACTGCTGGAATATGGAAAGTATTGAAGGTAAACCTTTGCCTAAACCTTTGGGGCTTCTTCAGGTGTGCCGTTATGTAACCTACAAATTGAGGTTACAAATTATCGAAAGCTATAGATTTTTTAGCTATTATTACACAGAAAGTTCACGTGTTAATATTACGTGCATAGCTCACCTGTTCGGATGAGGAAAACCAACCTGTATGCAGGTAGGTACAAAACTGTGATAGACTGGTAAAACCCAGCGCTATTGACGTCTGCAAAGGAGTCATTTTCTTAATCATTTTGGTTTCTCAAGACTGTAACTATCTGGACCTGTTTATTTTTTAATCAGCTGGTGGGATTATCCCTTTGAAAGCTTTAGCAATGTGGGATTCTGAAGTTTTTGCGCATTATGGTATTTGAATAGAGCAGTGGTGGGCCAGTGGTACTTATCGGCCCCCACTTACGTATTGTATGGGTGATAAAAAACATCGTGAAAACCGGCATGTGTCCCAGCAGTGGGAATATTATGGGCTGATGGACTGATGATGATTGTATTTTGAGTAAAATCAGTAAGACTGTTCTAACATATTGAGCTTAGAGACGCGCGAGGGCGAATGGACGCTAAATGAATGTGACACTTACTACTTGGCTACCGGGCATTGTCCTACAAAGGTGATAATTGTTACGACATCTAATACCGCTCTGTGCGAATTAAAACAGGCATATCCACTATCGCGATATTATGAAGATATCCACATAATTATTTTATTTTTATTATATTAGGTATCAATTTATCAATTCCGGTTATTCATCATATTTCATTTAAAAAAAATGAGAAACAATCAAAATGAGAGAAACAGGATCCAAGATATCGGTGGTTGGGGCTCCTCCCAATGCTATATTAAAAGTTTTTTATTTTACACTTTCGCGTTATATTCCGCCATGGATTTTTTTCCATGCCAAGAGATGTTTAGATCATTAAAATAAAAATTACCTACTTATCTTTAAGATTTAAGAACAGATAAAATCCGGGGAAGTACATGGTACATGATCTATCGGAGCCAAGGCTGTGGTTTGCGCAACGCATGCGCCTGCACAGCCCTGCGCAGTGAAAGCCGATCTTGCACAACCGTAGATCTTAGACCGAGTCGCGAGCAAACTGGGAAATTATATGCACTTTATGCATATTTAGTTACTGTTCATTAAATTGTGTAGTAGTTTGAGATTAAGTTCCTAGTATTTAATAAAGTAAAATTGTGCAAGAAAAAGTGTCTTTGTAGAATTTGTTCCGCCATTTCTTCTCCTTAGTTAAAGTACTAAGAATTGTTAAAGGAGATTTCCTCATCATAATTTTGACATCCAACATTTAAAACGTAGTAGGTATAGTGTAAAACGTAGTCCCAAATTTTTTTCCTTAAATTATTTGTAGTTTATTATCCGTCATCATCAGCTTAGACTTCTTCTATGTTTAGGGTGACTTCAGGGTTTAATAGAGTGTACATGAAGTAAGTTCTTCTAATAATGATAGTTTTAAATAGCAATAAGGTCTATACATACAAATATAATCAACGATAGTCAGCAGATATAATAATGCACCTTAGTAACATGACAGCTAGGTGGTCATTTGATCGCAGCATAGTACACATACCTTTACCTACTTTAATATTAGTTTTTATAAGATGTTATCGCGTGGGTTTCCTCAAGGTTTTCCTCTACTGTTAATCAGTATCTTTTAAAAGACAACTGATACTCTGAAAAATCATTTAGAAGAGTGAAACTGTCGTAAAACTAAATTAAAAATTAATTTGTGCGGTCACTTTGTTTTTATTACGGTTGAAAAGTGTTAATGGCATAGTGAACTAGAGTACCTACTACCTACCTACTACTACGTGTACGTACCTACCTATTTACATAATATAGGTAATAGAACAAGTGCAAGAAATGATTTATACGCTGGATGGAATTATCTAGTACCTACCTATATATTAAAATAAAATACAGCAAGAAGCATAGCAACACAATAAATACCATCATTGTTAAACGTGACAATGTTTTCTCCACATTTTTCAAACCTTTGTATAAAAAGGGGTCCTACGTAGGTAATTTAAACTATTCCTTTTTGTAACGCAGAACAAAACAAAAACACTGTTTTTTTTTCAAAGCTGGTTTTTATTCCAATCATTTATGTCAAGCAGCTGTATCCACAGAACAGTACGGTTTAATAATGATTCATGAAGTATATTACCTATGCATATCTACTGTCTATTTACCTACCCAATGTAGGTAGGTAGATGTATACTAGTATTTTAAAGCGTAATTTATTTGTTTCTTTGTTTTTTGAAACCGAATTGTGCAAATTATTTTTTGCTAATATCTTTCAAGTTACATTGACAGAGGTCATTGACATCTTAACTCTTATCATAGGCACACAGTAGGTGCCCTTAGCTCAAGCTCTAAATGACCGACAATAACCTCTACTTACCCCCTCAGCTATGTAGCTTTTTTACGAAGATATGCATTATTTGAATTTGTATTAAACAAATAAGGCGCTCTGATAACGACGGACTATCGAATTGATAAGACGCTAAGCTTGTGATGATGGGCTCACACGAATTAGTATTAAATGATAACCAAAATATTTGATGTTATCTAATAAGAAATGCATTAAAAAAGTCCCTAAAAGGACTTTCATACACGTGGTTACACGTATAGAAAATTAGGACTAGCTAATCACCGCGCCGCGGTTTCACTCGTTGCTCATCCCGTGTAGATCGAAGGGTCGTACGTAGCATGAAGTATAACTTCATGCTACGTATGCCATGCCTATAGCATTCCTCGAGGAATAGACTATCCAAACAAAAAAGTTTTTTTTTCAATTGAAACAGCAGTTCCTGAGATAAGTGCGTTTAAGTTCAGTTCGTTCGTGCTTCACCTTCTATCACTTCTTCGCTTACATCAGGCGAGATAGTGGTCAAACGCGAACCTATCATTAATAAAAAAAAAAAAAAAACAAAGTTTTCAGCATCATTTATATTTTAAACTACAGTTATAATACAACAATATTATATTTGAAAAATAGATAGAGAGAAAAGTCAGGTACAATTTTCAGGCAAAACTCATAGATTTTATATTTTCATTATTTAGCCCTTCATAACCGACTTCTAACATGGAGGTTATCAATTCGTCTACCTAAATGTTTTTTTACCATGTTTACCGTAATACGGTTGCGGTATTATAGTTGCGTACATATGTCGTTGTGTACTTGTTGATACACAAGCAGTTAAGATTATTATCAATCGGAAAACCGCAAAAAAACTCAACAATTCACACACAATTCACTGACGCATTAATTCGTTCAACGGGCTGAGTAGACTTCCAAGTGACCGACAGGCAACATGTTGGTGAAGAATATCCCGTCGTTTCGTTGGTGATTTGATAACAATACCAAACATTGCGGTTTCACAACTACCGAATAGCAACCGTTTTGTGTTTTTTCGTGGAACTAAAAAAAGTCCCTTTTATAACTGACACTTTTTCCTGTTAGTTTATTAACTTAATTTAGTTATTTAGTTTATAAATTAACTAAGATTGAACTATAACTGAAACAAGCTGAAAGTAATTTATTATTGTTTCAGTAAGTTACATTATATCTTACTTGTTTTAAATTTATTTATTACCCCGGAACATAAAGGGCTATTGAAGGACACCGTGGATTTTAGTCAGTACAAGTCTGACAGTCTCTCCCGCCCTGCCCGGGGTTAGGACTCATTTGATGATGTTACCATGCAAGAAAAAAGCCATTCCTCACGGGACTATCTCATCAAGTCACTGCAACCCTGAAATATAAAAGTCTACTGAAGGATAACCGTAGATTTTAGTCAGTACAAGTCTGACAGTCTGACTCATTTGATGATTTTACCACGATAATAACTTCAATAACTCCTTGACCCAGGAACACAATATAAACAAATGCCTTAAGACGATTTAATCCATTTTGTACTGCCACTAAACCAGCAATGTGCTGAAACAGTAGAAAATTGTCAATGAGAGGAAAATGATGAGTTTCCTCCGACAAGTACATAATGGCCGTTATTTAGTGGCAATCGTGTCATTTACCTATATGTGAGGGCATTGTGGCAAAAGGTGATGTCAAACAGCACAAAAGCCTTCGTGATTATTTATAGGTATATTATGTGTATTTACCTGCATGTAATGATTGTTTTACGTAAGTGTAATAAACAATAAGACATAATTTCTAAAGGAAAATAGACCGGATTCTCCCAGAACCACTTTTTGTTTCGATACAAGTTGTGTGAATCAAAGAAATGTATTTTAATATAATACAATAGAAAATAATTGAAATAAAACAGTTTGTATCCAGCATTATAAATGAATAATTAAAAACTTTTGTTTTTGTTATTTAGTCTGTTCAATAGATGTTAGTTGTCGGGAGGGGTGACTATGCCGGCTTTTTCTGGAGCCCCTGCCTCCTTCTAGATCCGACCCTGGACCACCATGGATGTGACTAACATGGTCTTCTCTATCTTTCCAGACAGCTGTAGAAGATGGACCACATGGACCACAGCATGCACCACGCCGACCCAGACCACGGCGGTCACAACATGGACAACCACGACGACCCGTGCGCACACGCCGGACACGGACATGCCATGGTGGTGAGTGTCTTGTCTACCGATTTTATCGACCACTTATATGGCATTTATTTCCAACAGGGTTGGCAACCTGAAAAGGTTTTGTAGGATCGTAGAATGGTAAAAAAAATAACAAATATGTAAGTAAGTAGCACGTGGTAGCACTTTAGGAAAAAGGCCAAAGAAAAGATGGATGGATTGTGTGAGGAAATGAGTACGGTTAGCCGATACAAAATCTGAACAGAAATCTTAAAATGCTGAACAGAATTTAGCCTATGCTGACAAAATTATCGGCTAAATGGCTAAAACCATGCTGAGTTCAGACGAGAGTGAAGCATTTTGACAGCTGTCTCAGCCTATGCTACTCAGCAGTCGCCATTTTTCTTTTAGTGCTGCTCAGATATTGTATCGGCTAACCGTACCCAATGAACCACTACGGATAACCAATATATAATAACCAATACGGATTTAGAAGCGGTTTATCAACCGAAGATGCAGTTGTGAACTTTAGTAGCAGGGTAACAAGTCTATTAGATAAAAAGCAGAAATGTCTCGGAGTCTTTTTAGACTTGTCTAAGGCTTTTGACACGGTCTCAATTCCAATTCTTGTCTCCAAGATGGAGCGCATTGGTATACGTGGACTCACCTTAAGTATTTTTAAGGATTACTTGTCTGATCGGACTCAGTCAGTTTGCATTGGTGCGGTGGTGAGTGACGAGGAAACTGTTAACTATGGTGTTCCTCAGGGAAGTATTTTAGGACCAACTATGTTTCTTATATATGTTAACGACTTATGCAATCTTATAATCCCGAATTGTTACATATTATCATATGCAGACGACACGGTTCTTTTATCGCACGGAGAAGACTGGACTAGTGCTAAGAAACATGCTGAAAACGGACTGCAGGTTGTAATGCAATGGCTTTGTAAAAATTTGCTCACCCTTAATATAGAAAAAAACAAAATTTATACGCTTCTTACTTCCACACTCTTCAAACCCACCTGATGACACAAATATAGTCAGAGTTCACGTCTGCGAGGTGCCAACGAACTGTGTCTGCTTGTCCTTGTCACGAGTGAGTTATATTAAATATCTTGGAGTCCTACTGGACGAACGACTCGACTGGAGACCACAAATTGAAGCTCTCACAAATCGCATCAGAAAACTTATGTACATTTTTAAGAATCTGAGACACAGCGCTGATGCGTCAACGATTTATATGGTCTACACTGCCCTATGTCAATCAGTATTGACTTATTGTATTTCTGTATGGGGTGGAGCCTACAAGACTCTCTTTCTTGTCTTAGAGAGGGCGCAAAGGGCAATTTTAAAGGTGATAAACTTTAAACCACGGTTTTACTCAACCACCAAACTCTATGCCGAATGCCATGTTATGACTGTGAGACAACTGTATATTCTAAGAACAGTACTCCGGAGGCATTCTTTACTGCCACTGGATGACAAAACCAGGAAAAAGCGCTCCGGAGCACTTGTCTGCCCCGGTGTACCCTGTAGGACAGCTTTCGCTAGTAGGCAATTTGAAGCAGTGAGCTCGAGATTGTATAATACAATCAACAAAACCACAGACATCTACTGCTTAACTAAACGTGAGGTTAAACATAAATTAAGTGATTGGTTGTTAAATCTGGACTATGATCAAACTGAATTGCTTTTAACTATCTCAAAGTGAATTATTAATCTCAGGCTATAATATGAAGGTGTATATTTGAAATATTTAAGTTAAATTAATTTTCATTATATGCTAGATGGACAAAATTATAACCTGTGTTTTGAATTATTTAATTAGGTATTTTATTTATAAATGTATGTTTTCTTTATAAATGTAGACTTGTATGTATTTTCATTAATTACATTATCTACTGTTACTTCCAAATTAATTATGCTACAAGGTTGTGTCTATGTAAGTCTTGCGTATTAAGAACCACGAACTCCCAAAATACAAGCTTGGCTTAGTTTGGGAGTCGATTTCATAAAAATGTGCTATTGTACAACCATTTAACACTTAAATTAATGAATTGTACCCTATATACTAAGTCCTCCTTTTTTTTTTTGTTGTTGTACATGCCTTTGTGAGTGAAATAAATTATTAATTATTATAAAATTATTAATAATGATTTGAATGAAAAAGGAGTAAATGATGCTTTGAGTTCTAACGAAGAAGAAACGTGTTGCGACGACCACAAGAAAGATGAGACAAGGGTACAAAGATGATGTTGAGTAGCACTTTGTGAAGGAGCTTCATCATCATCATAATATCAACGGAAGAATATCCACTGCTGAACATAGCTGCCTTCCTTATACGTAGATAACCATCAGGACCGGTTACCTGATTACCAGACCTGCAATGTGGTCTTAGATCGTCTTCTGCCCACCTTGGGGATGGAGAACCTTATCCAGGAACATGATAATTAAATATTGTTTTATTTCACCCTCTAAAAGAGTTGCATCCGCTTGATTTCTGAGTTTAACATATAACTACCATATACCATTTACCAATAAACCTGATGCCTGCAAATAATTGACAAAAATACTTAAGTGATAATGTCGCAAGGCAATGCCCTCTAAGCTATATGATACAAATACCCACTATCACTAGCACCTAATAGTCTAGTATCAAGTAAATAGCATAGTAGTTACATTGTCACTATCAGTTCCTTATCACCTGTGGTGAGCGACAACCACACTTTCCCGTAGATATCGGACGGCGCGGGAGTGCGGGAATTATACGATAATTTATTGTCAATGGTTTGCGGTGAGCGGAAGTTATGTTGTCTATGATAATAATTATGTTTGATGCAATTTGTGTATGAGAAAGGACATGTTTCGCGTCATGTCATGCAATTACCTATAAGCAAAAACTCAACTAGTTATTGTCACGAACGTTATGACTTCACAAAAATAGTAATTTCTTTGATTCAAAACTTATGAACTGATATTATTTATGCTTTATAGAGCATAAATATTGCAGGGTAACATCGACCAATAAATAACGGAGCCTAAATGTCAAAGGACTGCACGACATTCTTTACAGAATGTTTTTAGAATAAGACCCAGACACACTGAGAATAAATAAGTAGAGCAATAACACTATGGTGTAAATCAATACTAATAAGCACCAGTATACTGTTATTTTTTTCTCAAAAGATGAAAATACAGCACTGTTTACGACCCACTTTCTCCGTATACTGCAAAGGAGAAGTTTCAGGTGCTGATAAACTTGAGCATATTTGTAATGAGCAAGCATTCTTCGTGCGAATTTTACACTATAAATAAACAAACAAGAGCGTTTTACGTTTGCACTCTAGCGAAAGACCACTTCCATTAGACAATAGTTTAGATTACCACCATCGTTCATGATGTAAACATTTTCATGAAGAATACTTTTTTTTACGAGGATCGACGTCTTAGCTAGAGTTTTCGCTATAGAGATCATTAAAATATTCGTGGCAATGTGTGGCTCTATTAATTCTCTATATTTAATGTCTATTCATTGTTGTAAAAACAGCGAATGCTCGATGTTCGGTTGCAAGTCTTGTGAATGCTCAAGTCGATCATCGTGATTAATTATTATTTATTTATTTCATTTTCCTGCTCTAAGTGTTACAAATTGATTGTAATGTATGCATTAAGTATTCAGTGTAATTGAACACGAATTTCCCGTCCCAGTGTAAGAACAAGAACGAATGTCGATATGATATGATAAACAGGCGCATTCCTTCACGATTGTACCGAAACTGAGAAATTCGTGTCTGTGTGTCAGACTGTTTGCTCGTGCGACATTGTTTTGGCACCAGGTGATGCTTGTCTTAAATATTTAGGCCTTACATTCAGTCCGTGCCGAAAGTGGCTAATGTAGAGGAGCTAAATGTGGAATGCATGGCATGCATGTTATTGGGCAAATGAATGATTACCTTTTAAATCGATGAAAGTTTCGAAGATTTGCTGCCTTTTGTTTACCTCTCAAAACCAGAATAACTAAAGTATCGTTCAGAAATAAAACCTATGACAACTATGTACACTTGTACAGTTCGCAGCCGGCGCAACAGATGCTTTTTTTATTACCCTTTCATCAAATATTCACAATCGAATGTGGCATCAGTTCTGCGATATCCTGTGTAACCTTAGATCGTGGGAATCACGTTTACATGCAAAATTCGTAAAAGGAAACGTCTGCGCGTCGTTGATTAATGTTGTGTTGAGGGACGCCCAGTAAACTATCGCGAATAAAATGAAAAGGACGACACAGAATACTAACCACCTTTAGCTTTATTAGCTAAGAGATATATTGTCTTCGGCTATTCGGACGCTTGAAAAATGAAGGGTATGTTTCGAAAACTTAAGGCCTGTTTAAATATTCTGTAAACAAAAATGTGGAAACCACACTACAACAAGTTAAGTTATTATGCAAGTTGTTTGATCTTTAACTTCTAATGATTAGCACAAGATTTCAAGTCCAACGTGCGTTTATTTAGTTTGCTGATAAAAATACTGGTTTTACTGTAGGAAAAACTACATAGAATAATGAAAAGATGCCTCAGCTCTATCATTCGGGCCTGAAGATGGGTCATGCATTTACGCACAAACATTGCATATTGATTGAGCATACATGAGTTTTCGCCAAAATAAATACCCGCCATCACATGGCATAAGAACTAGTAAAATTTGTAGTAAATAATAAGCAGAAACAAGAAGAAGAAGAAGAAAGAAGAGAAGCAGAAGAAGAAGGATGATAAATAATAAAATCTTCAGACAATTTTCTCTTGGGCAAGAAGCCAAGTCAAAGAGTATTTATTCAGCGTTTACGAGGATTTATTAAAGCCCCCAATTATGTCCGTGTCCAAGGCATAAATCTATCTCAATTCACGCCTCATTCTCTCAGACCATCCCTTACAAAATCTATCCATCTGTTCTAAGATAAGAAACTTATTTGTGACTTTCTCCCTTTCCAGTTCCACGCCGGAGTGTGCCAGGAGATCCTCTTCAGCGGCTGGATGACCACCAACGCTCTGGAGCTGTTCGGTTCCGCCGTGGCCATCTTCTTCGCGGGAGTGCTCTACGAGGGCCTCAAGTACTTCCGTGAGGCTCTCCACGCTAGGGCCTCGGCCTCTACCGGAGACTCCAGGGTCAATATCACGAAGAGCGAGTGTGGGGCTAACGGACCTTGTGGGGGAACCGCTGTTGTCAAGTAAGCTTGATTTTATGTTTTATGAAATACTAGAACTAGATTGAGGCATAAGAAGTATAAGGGAACAACTAGCTGTCGTATTTTCTCGCTCAAAGATCGTCAAAAAGTTTCTTGGTCCCGTGTCAATAAAAGTGTGGTTGATCGCTGACTGCTTTGGCCAGCAATCGTTTTTAGTTAGACTAGTAATTCTGCTCGCTAATCGCTGACGTTCATTCATCTTCATAATAATTTAATAAACCTGCTAAGTTTCTTTACGAAATAAAAATTATATAAAAAAAATATTTAACGAAAAACAAAAAACCCGACTGCGTTAAAAAAACTAAAAAGAAAGAAACAAGCCCGTAGATAAGAATTCACTCATTCACACTCACAGTCGGGGCCCATTCAAATTATACCAATCAAATCTTCCCAACGGGCCCCGACTGTGAAGCCTTTGTCAAACAGGCAGGCGAAAGCGAGGCGAAAGCGAGGCGATCCGATTCCGAGGCGAATGCGAAGCGAAGGGCGACGTCAAACTGGGTGCAGCGAACCGACGTTTTGTATGAAGCCAGTACCGAATTTATAGCGATCCGAAGGCGAAGCGGAGCGTTTTTGTTACGTCATGTATGGAAATATGAAGCGATATCGCGCCGAAACTGAGACCACGTCAAACAGAAAGGCGTGCCCGCGAAGCGAGGCGTGGCAGTTGTATTAGCTGGCTTTATAAGAACGACGTCAAACAGAGCAAATACGGGAAAGCGAGACCGAAGCGTGCACGTTGTTTGTGTTGCCAGATTTTTCTTTTTCTTCAGTTTCTTTCTTGTAACATCGATAATTTATTGAGAAATTTCACAGAGAAAACAGTTTGAATTCTTTTTATTAGATAAGGTTCGCTAATCGATGAAATCAATTCAAAGGTTTTTCAAGTTTTCTTCGCGTGGTACAGACGCCAGCAAATCAACCTTCAATATTACCCAATTGGCATCGGCTGGCTTTTGCCTGGTCCACTAAAACGCCAGCTGATGTCATCACTGGTTACCACTGTGCTGTCAAAAATGCAGTTGAAGTGGTGTAAATGCTGTATATTTCACGCCTTTTGAGGGTCTCAGCAACCACAGCAAAAGCGACAGCACAGCCACTGTGCTTGCAATATAAGATAGCGCAACGGTGTCGACACAAATACCGCCACACACCAAAGGCCCACCCGCCTTCCAATATCCCAACGTCATGTCGTCTGGTCTCTTCCCATCGTCAGTAACTGAGCCGTTAGGTCCTAAACCTGTAGGTAAGTCGGCGCTGGCTGGTAGTGGCCCTTTTGCAACCCTCTAATATAAAAATACTTATCAGGTATACTATGTAAAAATAAAAACAACATTTTTAAAATTGTTTATTTAATAATCTTTATCAACAATATCGAGGAATCCTGCCCATACAGTAATATTTTGTTAATGTCTAAAACATTACCATAGGTACTATTTTTGGCAATAATTATATCTCTTGAAGTACCTACTGAACTGAATAATTTTAACTTTTAAATAGATAAATATTATGACAATCGCGTTGTTTCCAAATAGGTCATTCTCCAAGAATCCATTGATTAATAATTCTAAGGTATCGTGTGGCAAAGTCTTGTCAATAAATCATCTTCCTCCATTAAACCCTCCGTTCGAATAGGGTACTTTTCCCAGAGATAAGACTCTCGTCTAATTCCATGTCCTCATCTTCAACACAAATAGGTACTGATACTGATTAGAGCGAAGCTTCTATGCAGCTCAGAGAGGCATAACAAAGTGTTTAATGAATTTGGCATCCATATTCTTTTCTCTTCAAAGTTAGAATGAACAGGCTTTTTCTGGGTAAGCTCGCTCCATCGTAGGCTTCGTCTCAGTCACCTTTGCCTAGCTATGCTATTCTCAATAAGCACAGCATAAATCACATCGCTGGATCCACAATGTCTTTTTGGACGTGACACAACGACTCTCACCGTTCGCACCTCACGATTGGTTAGGGATTTAACCAAAACCTTTAAAAAAAGTTTTAAAATACTTAAAATTAACATAATGTTATTTAAGACATATTAGTGACAGCACTAGTGACAAACAAAATAAAGAGTAATACATTCATAGAGAAAAATTGTAAAGAGTTTCTATATATCAGTCTCCCGCACTAATATGTAATTAAGGCTTATTCAGACCTGAGCGATATTCGCTGCCGCTGTGGGTAGAGGTACATACCGCGCGGGTTTCGCTCAGGTATTTAGTATCAAGTACCGTGACTAGAGCGACCTGAGCGATATTCGCTGCCGCTGTGGGTAGAGGTACATACATACCGCGCGTTATTCTACCCACAAGAATAGCGAAATCCGTTTTGGTGTGAACAGTAATATTACCGCATACCCGCTGGGTTTTCTCTGACGCAGACGGTAGCGAATACCGCTTAGGTCTGAATAGGCCAATTTTTAAATCATTTAAAAATTGTGGTTGTCTATGTATGCACAGAATACTTAATAATACTACGTACAGAAGAGTCACTTCCCAAAAACAGTCAAACAAACGTAAAATCTTTGCTCGAGAGAATAAAGTACATTTTTTTTAACTGGCGTCAAGATTGCACACCTACTTTTAAAATAGCCTACACGACGCGTGCTCAAGCAAAAATGCACTAAATGGATACCCGCGTGAGTTTATTTTGGTTTATCTGACACTAATGACTCTTGAAGGTCACGATCAAAGCATAAGTCCCCATTCACACGAGCGCTTTTTTTTCGGGCGTATATAACAAAAAATTAAATTGAACTTATATGTCACCGTCCAGCACTTAAAGTCAAATACAGTACAAATTAAGCGCCGTGCTTTAAAAGCGCTATGTGTGAACAGATACATAGAATTGCATTTCTTCTCTTCGGCGTTTTTTTTAACGCCATATTATTTTATTTTGTATTTTGTGATGTACTTGCTAGCACGACCGTGAACACATTCATTATAACTTTTGATGGTAATAAATTTCTCTCATATTGTACTATTTTAAACCACTAATTAGCGAAGACACTAAATGTCGTAACTTGTAAGAAAAAATGGTTTAATAATTCTGCGACTAATAACGAAAGAGGAATTTACTACCGTCAAAGGTTATATTGAATATGTTCACGGTCGTGCTAAGAAGTACAACACAATTTTTTGACTGAGGGACCACACTTTAAGGGCTGTAGTTTTTAATATATTTTTTTACAAATTCCCAGATTTGTTCTACAATTGTTTTAAGTGTACTACTAAATCCTACGATTCTTATTTTGCGCGTTCCAGTTTGGTCCCTCAGTTCACACACACATCAAAATATAAGGCATGGTCCCGTGTCTTCAATTTCAATGCCAACTGGAATTTTAGCGTGGTCGTGATGGGAAGCAATCTTCGTAGCACGACCTGCTTATCTACGGTAATTGAGAGGTACAAAATTACTAATTAGTGGTATAAAATAGTACGAAGTAAGATGAATTTATTACCATCAAAAGTTATAGTGAATAAGTTCATGGTCGTGCTAGGAAGTACAACACAATTTTTTAAGTTCCTACACCACAAATTACAGAAATCTCGGACCCGGTGATAATTCTTCCACCAGACGAACCATTTCATGATATTATAAAGAGCGATGCTATGTTCAGATGTCAGGTTAATGTTTCCCTTGTAAAAAAAAAACAGATATTTTTTTAGATATTTATTGAATACAAAATACAGAAATAGATATAAATAACAAAATCGAATCTTTCAATCGGTCGGATATTTTGTATTCTTTTTTTTAACGAAGAAGAAGAGTTCAGGATGCTGTACATTGTTTGATGTCTCTGTTTCGGTACATTCGACTTCAAAATATAAATGTAGATATTGAACCTAATTCTGACTAAATAATGTCCTAAAGTGTACACATACTTTTTTTTTTTTTTATATATGATAAATTAATGTTTTGTGACTACTGACATTTAGTAAAGAATTTGTAAAGATGTTTACTGAATGGGGATTGTCTTATTTTTAAACATTCGATTTTATTTTATTTTCTGAAAATTTAGAGCATTTTGAGAAACTAATTTGAATATTTTTATGATTAGCTCAATAGTTTTTTTATTTTTAATATTTTAATTTTTGAGGTAGCTGACGTCACGATTGACCAAAAAGTAGTGACATTGCCTCACTAGTGAATAATTTAAAAAAACTGCCTGACAACACAACGTCACTTTCTCTTGATAGTAGACGTCAGATAGCATCCTTAGTCGGGGAGCCCAGGAAGGGAATTTTATGGATTGTGACTGACGCATCAGATTATCATAAAGGAGAATTCTTGCACCCTCTAATGTACCTGTACCAAGTATCAACCCTTCATATGGTGGGGTTTGTGTGGGAGAACGCGCCAGATTAGTAAAAAAAAATCTATCCACAGAAATACTCGAGCGAGTCAGATTACGAAAAGGTAGATTAATTACGTTCAAAAAATTGAATATCATTATGTACAGATGCCAGCAGGTCAACCTACCCGAATCTGTCAGATTTTACCATTCAAACCTTAACCTTCTACTTTTGCGATAAGGTTGAAATTTTATTAAAGAAATCTGACAGATCGTGGTAGCTTGATGTGCTGGCGTCTGTACATCGAAGATGGCGGATATTAAATCACGACCGATAGTTGCGAACTAACAGGTAGTTCACCTTTTCTCCGTGATTCTACCGACATCGCCCCATGAAAAAAGTTCAATTAAAAAAAAATGGAACGCGCTCGAGTATTTCGAGATAACGTTTTTTTACCAATAGAAATATGAATTATTACTTTGTGCCACATCCAAATCGTCAGACATTTTAATACGACACTTTTTAGATTTTCAACCGCTTGCCACGGACAGCCCCCTCGAGTTAATCGTCCGATTAATATGTATTGGTTATCAGAAAAAGAAAAGCGCGTTTACACTGTAAATAGCTGACGCGCCCGAGTACTTCTGTACAACTGTTTTTTTTTTTACAGTTTTAAAACTGTTTACACGCCCTCCCCCCCACTAAAATAGAAAACTTGTAAGAAACTTATAAAGAAATATTCTTTCAAATCCAATAGGTCGCCATGATGCTCGAGTAACTGCAAATTAGAATCCTGGCCTCCCCTACTATAAAAATACAATAAATTTTTGAAATCTTTTTTGAAAGGTTTTTTAACACGGAAAGTCGTCGACGCGGTGACATTATTGTTCGCTTTCCTGAGCAATACTTTAGCATTAACTTAATGAGTATACAAAGGTATCTAAAGCTTTGATATCTTACTTACATCTAAGTGATCTTCGCAACAGTAGGTACATTTTATAAACCTTGCAATATTACACGCCTACATCACGGCATCACTTTTCTCGCAAATCTTATAAAGAGATTATGAGGCATGTTGCAGAAATAATCATAAAATATACAAAAAGCTAAACATATTCTTTGTTTACATTTTTGACATTTTTAATTTGACACTTGACACTTACATTTTATTTTCTGAGGCAACGATACAAAACGGTACAGCCAAAAGTAACGTCATTTGAAGGCCAAGGAAGGTCAAGCGTATTTTATCAAAAATATCAATCAAATATGAACATTTTTCATTTTTGATTGGTTACTAATGATTAGTAACGCTATTCCTAGAAATGGTTTTTCAATTACAAGATATTAAAAAAAATGAACAATGCCCATTGCTGATCACAAAGCATTAAAGGTAAAAAATATACAACGACTAAACTGTGGTCCCTCAATCCACACAGGAAAAATAATTATTTTAGTGAATATTACCTAGTAAATCTTTCTTTTTCGTAAAGTTACCACATAAAGTTTTAGTAAAAATCGTAATGCATTTTGTAAAAAAGAAATAGAAAGATATATCGACGCAATATGAAGATAGCGAATAATAAAAGTGGTCCCTCAATCCTCACCTCTACTAACATAAGTGCATGTATTAGCTGCTAGACGAGAGGATTATCAGAAAGTCTATATAGTGTACTTAACTTTTAGTAAAAAGTTACTACTAAAACATAGTTATCTAAAATGGAGTATTTCTCACCTCTTAGCTGAGATAATATAATTCACACACAATTCGGTTTCAGGGCTGGACTATCCAGTGAGAGTGCTATTTTATCTCTTAAGACCCCTTTTACCTGCTTGCGCGTAGAACTAAAATTGTGGTCGTCGAATTTACCAAATTAATTAATACTCCAACATTTTTGAATACCTGTAAAAGAAAGACCAGTTTTTCGTGTTGTAAAAAAACGTAAAATATTTCAAAAAACTCTTTTATTAACTTTGTGGTAAATAATCTCCGACAAGTAGTTTACTGAAAAATCAACGCAGAGTCGATTTGCGACTCCTAAATCTACCATTAATATTTATAATTTTAACCAAAAAAAATACACAAGTCATCAGACATACGTTTTTGTCATGAAAAAACGTAGTAGAATTTATATTTTTAATAACACAAATTAGTAAAAAAATAAAGTCTGAGGTCAATTTTTACGTTTTATAGCGCTGTTTTATCGCCATTTTTGGTTCGAACAAAGCATAATTACATTTAAAAAAATATGTAAATATAAACTATGTTTACAGACTAAACTAATTTCTAAATTTCATTAAAATCCCTTCATGTAATTAATCATAATATCGTTTTTAAAATCACTCTAAACTAGCATAAATTACGAAACATAACCGGGCTGCGATCAGTACGGCTCCAGCGCCCGTCGACGTAGGACCTGTGTCACTTTTTTCCTCGTCCTGATTTTAGAGCGTACGTATCGTGAACGGAATACTATACTGCGACTGCCACATTTTGATTCTCTCCATATATTTTTTCGTAAGGTAAGATTTTCGTTACTTTATCAAACTAAAGTATTTTTGTAATTATAATAGTAGTTTATAGAATTTGTGCATTAAATAACCATCCGTTTTTGTTTTATTAGTTTTTGCAATGGGGCGCAAGAGTGGTGAAAAATCCAATATGGCGGCCTCCTCAAGATCGCGGTCGGGCTGTTTGAAATCCAACCCGATAATATGGGTATCAAATGAAAGGGTTTGCTGTCAGGAATATGAAAAAAATAGTCACGTGTCTTATATCCAACATGGCGGACATCCAAGATGGCGGATTGGCTATTTGAAATGCATCCCCATGATATGGATATCAAATGAAAGGGTTTGTTATCAGGAATATGAAAAAAATAGTCACTTGTCTCAAATCCAAAATGGCGGACATCCAAGACGGCGGATTGGCTATTTGAAATGCACCCTCTTGATATGGGTATCAAATGAAAGGGTTTGCTGTCCGAAATATGAAAAAACCCACATTTTGATTTTCTTAAAAAAATTAAAATAACCCTACGGGGCTGAGAGAGGGGCCACTCAAAACGTGGGGGCGTATATTATTTATGGGATATATTTACATGACGTGTATAGATCGTGGTTGTAACTTGCAAAGATACGCTCCCACACGTTTTGAGTGGCCCTTCTCTGCCCCGTAGCACAGTAAAAATATGGATAGTACGGAAACTACGTACTAACGTTCGAAACGGTGCACTCACACAAACACGCGCATCTACGAGGCTTCTGAGCGGACATCGCAGTGCTGTTAGTTCTGAGTGCCGCGTAAAGACGAGTTACGTTTATTTCTACAAAATCACGAGTGTATTGCGTTGTGTAGGTATATAGCTGTTTGAACTCGGCTTCATCATAACCAGAGATTTTGTTTTTTAAACGTCCTGCTTATTTTGAAAATTAAGAATGATTTTTATCAATATCGAATTCTATATCCGCGTGACCGTTTAATAAATTCGTAAATCATTTGTAAAAAAACCAAAATGGTTTCTGCTACAATTTCTCATAATAAGCGTTTTTCATAGTTTTCGTCTTCGAGGATTTTGAATCCGATAGTACTGTCAAAATGTAAATCCAAGATGGCGGCTGTTAAAAATATCGAGGTTTTCGTCATGGGTGTCGTTTTCATGGTTTTCGAGGGTGTTGAAACCGATGGTGCTGTCAAAATGTAAATCCAAGATGGCGGCTGCAAAAATTATCGAGGTTTTCGTCATGGGTGTCGTTTTCATGGTTTTCGAGGGTGTTGAAACCGATGGTGCTGTCAAAATGTAAATCCAAGATGGCGGCTGCATAAATTATCGAGGTTTTCGTCATGGGTGTCGTTTTCATGGTTTTCGAGGGTGTTGAAACCGATGGTGCTGTCAAAATGTAAATCCAAGATGGCGGCTGCATAAATTATCGAGGTTTTCGTCATGGGTGTCGTTTTCATGGTTTTCGAGTGCGTTGAAACCGATGGTGTAGTCAAATTGTAAATCCAAGATGGGGGCTGCAAAAATTATCGAGGTTTTCGTCATGGGTGTCGTTTTCATGGTTTTCGAGGGTGTTGAAACCGATGGTGCTGTCAAAATGTAAATCCAAGATGGCGGCTGCATAAATTATCGAGGTTTTCGTCATGGGTGTCGTTTTCATGGTTTTCGAGTGCGTTGAAACCGATGGTGTAGTCAAATTGTAAATCCAAGATGGGGCTGCAAAAATTATCGAGGTTTTCGTCATGGGTGTCGTTTTCATGGTTTTCGAGGGTGTTGAAACCGATGGTGCAGTCAAAATGTAAATCCAAGATGGCGGCTGCAAAAATTATCGACGTTTTCATCATGGGTGCCGTTTTCATGGTTTTCGAGGGTGTTGAAACCGATGGTGAAGTCGAAAACGACACCCATGACGAAAACCTCGATAATTTAAGCAGCCGCCATCTTGGATTTACATTTTGACAGCACCATCGGTTTCAACACCCTAGAAAACCATGAAAACGACACCCATGACGAAAACCTCGATAATTTTGCAGCCGCCATCTTGGATTTACAATTTGACTACACCATCGGTTTCAACGCACTCGAAAACCATGAAAACGACACCCATGACGAAAACCTCGATAATTTATGCAGCCGCCATCTTGGATTTACATTTTGACTGCACCATCGGTTTCAACACCCTCGAAAACCATGAAAACGACACCCATGACGAAAACCTCGATAATTTATGCAGCCGCCATCTTGGATTTACATTTTGACAGCACCATCGGTTTCAACACCCTCGAAAACCATGAAAACGACACCCATGACGAAAACCTCGATAATTTATGCAGCCGTCATCTTGGATTTACATTTTGACTGCACCATCGGTTTCAACACCCTCGAAAACCATGAAAACGATACCCATGACGAAAACCTCGATAATTTATGCAGCCGCCATCTTGGATTTACATTTTGACAGCACCATCGGTTTCAACACCCTCGAAAACCATGAAAACGACACCCATGACGAAAACCTCGATATTTTTAACAGCCGCCATCTTGGATTTACATTTTGACAGTACTATCGGATTCAAAATCCTCGAAGACGAAAACTATGAAAAACGCTTATTATGAGAAATTGTAGCAGAAACCATTTTGTTTTTTTTACAAATGATTTACGAATTTATTAAACGGTCACGCGGATATAGAATTCGATATTGATAAAAATCATTCTTAATTTTCAAAATAAGCACGACGTTTAAAAAACAAAATCTCTGCTTATGATGAAGCCTAGTTCAAACAGCCATAATAATATACCTACACAACGCAATACACTCGTGATTTTGTAGAAATAAACGCAAGTCGTCTTTACGCGGCACTCAGAACTTCTTACAGTAGCTCGTTCTGTGTTCTTGTAGTAGATGTTTAAAAGGTTCTCATTCATAAAAAATATGAAAACTCGGAAAATGTAGTAGGTTAGGTTAGGTAGGACAAAGGGCTGATTTTTTAATAGTCAGACAACTTTTATCTGAGGAATGAAAATAGCGGTTTGACATAATTATTTTCTATAGATAAGCTGTCAAACCCCCATTTTTATTGCTCAGATATAAGTTATCTGACTATTAAAAAATCAGCCCCAAAACTTATTTATTGTTCAAACTTCACTTCTTAGGTTAATTGCAGATTCAGTTTTACTTCCACAACAATAAAATATAATTAACTTTAACTGACAGGTTATTTTAACACAAAATTTAAATAAATCACCGGAACAGTTTAACATTCGACATCTAACAAATATTGTGGCGGGCACATGCCGTTCAACCAATCAACGCGCGAGATGCTTTCCGTTCTATACCATTTAACAGTCTAATAGACTGAATAAACAAAAAAATCTTTTCCAGAAATGTAACCAAAGTGCATTACGATTATATCGGCTCAAAATTGTTTAGTCCGTCTCAACAGTAGCGCTACACTGGTTGCGTTGTGTATGTGTGAACAGCTACGCACACATGAACATTGCTGCCGTCTTTTACCTAAACTCGAGCGTTCGAATTTTGTGAACTGGCTCTTAAGCATACCGTCAGGTATTATACGGAGAGAAATACGCCGATATATGCCTGTTTGACGTCCGACGTCAACCGCGAAGCGGTGCTCCGTCGACATTTTCTGGTCATTTGACATTGAATTGAAAATAAAACGGTAGTGTATTTAGTGATATTTTGACTTTTAACATTTTGCTGTGCAATCAGTAATTTTGATGGGAATTCGGAATCTTATTGCATAGCAAAAGGATATTTTTTGATTTGCGTTTAAATACTACCCATTTATGTGTGTACGTGTACGTAATGAATAAAACTGAAAAACTAAAACCGATTCAAATAATCTTGTTTTGAATTTGTTAAAAATTTTATTTTATCCACAATAAATCTTTCTTACGGACTGTATTTTGTTTTTTTTTTTTTAAGCTAAAAAAAGCAAATTTCGCTTGCTTCTTTCTCTTCTTCGAGGGCCTGGTGGACTTGAGTATTTCATTTCAGTTTGATACCTCCACGCGTTCCTGAGAAAAAGGGTCTTGACAGATGGACAGGCGGACACCAAAGTCAAATCCCTAGTACATGATCTTATGTTTCCACTCAAATTAAAAAGGTGTACAACGTATCGAAATGCCTCTATGGCGTTTTTGGAATAAAAAAAATCGTATCTTTACATTTATATTGGTTGAATATCTCCCCCGCCCGGTCTGTAATTTTGTGTTACGATATTATTTATTTTCTTTAGGTATAAAATACTGTCTTTATGAAAAGCTATCATCTGTTGATAAATCTCGTTGGGGCCTGCTAGATAGACATACACAAGAACTTTTAGACAAGTTTTTATTTACTCCTACCCAAAAATGGCATAAAGCTTAGCTTAAAGGCCTTGAAGTCGTAACCAAAAATTAATGAAAAAAAATAGTGATACCGTAAACATGTCACAAATTGACATCTATTGATATTGCCTAGATAATTCTTGATTTCATGTTTTGTTTTGTTGATTTTCCGTGATTGTTTACTAATCGACCGACTGCGTAAAGTAATGAACTAATATGCAACAAGAAAATGTGCAGCCATTGTGGGTGTGCACATACTTAGTTTTCTAAAAAACCACAGTATGCGATTAAAACTAGGTTTTGAAAATAATATTCAGACATTTACCTACTGTTGACCAAACACAACTTGTATTTACATTTGTGACTGTATTAAGACTTTACCAGTTCTCAAGACACGGTTAACGGATTATTCGAATACTGGATTGGTCCACCTATAAAGGAAAACAATAAGTTATATTTTCATTGAGGAGGTACCAAGTATCTTTGATTTGCATTGAAAAAGTTGAGGCCCAGCCGTCGTTTTGTTGAAGATGAGAACAGTACGACATCAAACAGAGGATTAAATGATGATATTTTGAATGCCACGACCTTGTGTTACGATATCTTTGCATTAATCAATTGACTGTTGCAGTATGGCTTCACTAATATTAATTTATCAATTCCAGTCCTATTTTGGAAACAATAATGCTATTATCATAATCATGTGATTGAACATACATTCGTGCGTATTCTGAAAAAAAATTGTAATGTGTGTTTTGTACGGTTAAAACACATCAACAAAATGTTAAAGAGCAGGGGTTTCATGACATCGTTGTTATAGATAATATCACAATAAAATAATTGAATAATAAGTTGTTTGATTTTTACACGGTGCACCTATTGGGCGTTTTTCCATTAGCCGGCCCGGCAAAAATAGCAAAAATGTATGAAATGGTATGGCTCGCTTTTGCACTGCCAGCGCCGGCCCCGGCGCCGGTGCCATGCCGGCAAATGGAAAAGCACCCATTAGATACGTTACTTTTTATAAAGAGGATAGCAAACGAATAGGTACGGAATGCGTTACTTACGTCCTCATAATTATATTTTATTTTGTAAAGGTGTTTGCGCAGCACTGTTGCCTGCTGCTGCACCTGACCAGTAGTGATATATCTCTTATCAACATTAAAATACAAATTACAACAACAAAATGTATTTATAGATTTCTTACATAAATAGCTATATTTAAAAGATATTTGTACGCGTTATTCACTCAAGCCGCATGAAAATACATCCGTTCATGATCTTCGTTCATTACACGGATTGTTCTTGTGAGAGGTGTTTTGGCCAGTATGTTGGGCCTGGCCACCGGACACAGCAAGCAGTGGCGCGTGCCAATTAACGCCACCACAACAGCTTCCTCAGCATCACTCCCGGGCTATATGCTTAGCAGTAGCTTTACCACATATGCACCAGTTAAATTCCGTGGGCATCCTGAGCTTGTCGTCAATATCTAGCGTGATGACCAAACAGATTTCACCAGAAGCGTTCGCTCCACTCATCCTCGGTCAAGATATGATGCACGTCCTCGATTATTCCACATTTCTCACAAAGCAGAACAGCTAATTTGTAAATAATATTAGTTTTTAAATCGGCATGACAGTGTGTGTCACTGTGGCACTGTCAAGTTTCGGATTCGCTTCGGATTCGCCTCGGAATCGCCTCGCTAACGCTTCGCTTAGTTTTATGTTTGACGTCGTGCATACAAAGCCAGCCATTACTAATAGTTCGGCAACGCTTCGCATTCGCCTTCGCCACGCCTCGCTGAGTTGTAATATCGCCAACGCCTTCGGATCGCTATCGCTATCGCATCGCTTTCGCGTTTCTATGTGACTGGATTCAAACAATTCCCTATATTACAAATGAAAACGCTTCGCTTCGCTTTCGGCACGCCTCTCTGTTTGACAATAGCTTGAGTGTGAATGAGTGAATTCTTATCTACGGGCTTGTTTCTTTCTTTTTAGTTTTTTTAACGCAGTCGGGTTTTTTGTTTTTCGTTAAATATTTTTTTTATTTCATACTTTTTAGTTACTATTTAGAGAATTATTGTTTTGCTAAACAACTTTAAATCGTTATATATCCTAAACTATTATTTAAATTGAAAAATGATAAAGGGAACCTAAAGATGATTTTAAAATACCTATTCAACGATACCCCACATGACATAGTTCATCGACATTTTTTTTTTCATTTTGACAATATGGCGTCTGGTTATCGCTGTGGTGAATTTTGATTACTGTCATGTCTTTAGTGACACTCGCAAGGTTAAGACGAATCGATTGACGTAAAAATTATCAAAATCGGCCTACGCATTTGGTCTCTAGAACGCCACATAGAAACAAACATACATACATACATACATACATACATACATACATAGACTGATAAACACATTACCCTCCTTTGCGTCGCGCAGTCGGGTAAAAAGTATTTCTAACTGGTTGGAGCTAGGTACTTAATGTGCAATTGAACAGTTACATTAGTGAGAGTAACTCGCAAGGTCTTGGATCTGTCGAGATGTGTTAATTACACTTGATCTGATCTAGTGCTCCGATTTATTGCATTAACAGATTTTTTGGGGTGTTCTAGTTTTAGATGATTGGGCTGGTAGAAAGACGAAATAATTGACTGGTCGTAATTTAAGAGATGAAAAGTTTTCGCCTCGCATGTCGACAAATATTGGGTCAACGGCTTTTTCATACCAACTCAAATCACCGATTTCTTCAAACAAGAATGATAAAGCCCAAAATAATCAGTATCTTCTTCAACACAATATTGTTGGACCTTGAAATATTAAAGTAAACTTACTCCAACTTCTCTCTCTATTCCAGATACACGATGCTTTCGTCGGGGCACGCGATACAAACGTTCCTGCATTTCCTCCAATCCACCGCCTCATACACTCTCATGTTGGTGTTCATGACCTACAACGTCTGGCTCTGCATAGCTCTGGTCCTCGGCCTGGCCGTCGGCTACTTCTTCTTCGGCTGGCGCAAGAACACGGTCGTGGATGTCAACGAGCACTGCCAATGATACCCGGCACCCTGGACGGGCACCAGACCTTCAGACTACATCAAGAGGAACTTCGCACGCGACTTCCTGTTCAACCTCCTCCGTGCGACCAGTTTTGTTCGATTAGTGTCAGTGAAACGACTCAGTCGCAAACGTGTGGCCGTTCTTATTTTTGGTCTGTGCTTAGTCTATACAAGTACATTTTTGTTCCGAAGTTGAGTTCAGATCTTGGTGTACCTGCAGATTTTCGGGGTAGAGCATATGACTTAGCACATAAGTCTTCATTTGTTAAAAAAAAAAAAACTTGTTTATTAAAACAGTTTTGTCGAAACTAAAATGGAAGCTGCTTTCGTTATTAGTCTAATTGATGAAATGTGATATTTATTTCTATCATGTTTGAATGGGTGTGTACTGATGAGTTCAAAATGTATTGCAATAAATATAAAACTCTGTCATAAACTGGAGTACCTAGTAATACCTTATTATCTACGATCTAGATTCCCAAAATGATTCTTTGGCGCTGGAATAATGCCTCAATTAAGTATGTGAAAAAAAATGTCATGTATTTTGCAGCGTTAGTTTTTGATATTGGCCACACCTAAATAATTGTAACTTATGGTTAATATTGTAAATGAGGCCCACAGCAATTAATAATGTTTTAATTAATTGACTCATTGAAGGACATCCTGATTACAGCGATTTTTATAAAAACTTTGATAGCAGGTATTGTTGCATGGATTGTATTTTCAATATTACAATAGTGATAACAAATTATCTATTTGAACTTTCAAAAATGTTGGGTATGTAGGCAGGATAGATAATGAAATGTATCTCCCAGTAACACTAGGGCCACACTCACGGGAAATGTCGTTAATTTTAAAGACTATTATCGCGAAAATCAACGAGAAATGCTGTGAATGTGGTGCGGCTGTAAGGTCTACCCCAATTCTTCTATTTTATGTACAAACCTATAAATGTGGGTTCAGACTGTAAAAATTATACTTGTTTCAAAAAATAGGATGATAGGTATTATGTGATATTCAATTTTTTTTATTTATAAGTACCTAGTTAAGTAGGTATATAGTAGGTAAAAGATATTTTTATATTAAAGTTTTGTGATAAAGTTAAGATTACTGATGCTCAAAATTTTGTATTTTTCCTTATTTACTCCCTTTGCGTATGCCTACCAGTATATATTTTACTGTTTAAAAGGTAGGTAAGGCTTAAAGTCTCACCTACTATGATATAAAATTATGATGTAGATTTATATAATTATAACATTTGATGGAAAAATTACTAGGGGGGTCTACCACCACCCTACAGCGTGGGGATTGATTCAAATATCAAATAATATTCTAAAAAAGGTGGTGGTAGGCCCCCTTAAGCCAAGACTATAATTACGTACATACTTACATTCAAATAAAAATTCTATCAATGCAATAAACTTGTTCAGGTTACAAGAATCTTGAAAGACAATCATTTTGATATTATTTTTGACGTTAATATACTTGCACGTTTGTGTGTTTACAAATATACTTACCTAATAATTAATATTAAGACTATTATAATTAAGCATCAATAGTTTCTTGCCATTTCTGGTTACACATTGACTTTTAAATATATTTAGAAAATAAAAACGAAAACTGTTCATTTATTTTAAACTTATTTTTTCAACGATTCTCCTATTCATTTGTACAATATTCAGATCCTAATCTTTCATTTGCTTTTCTCTTGCTAGAGGTGGGCGCTGTCGATCTGAATCAGCCATGAACTGTTACTTTTCGCGGGACAGTCTCATCAAGTAACCGTGACCCTGGAACATAAACGACTATTGAAGATCACCGTGAATTTTAGACAGTAGCGCGAGTCTGATTGTCCTTCCCGTCACGCCCTGGGCTGAACACTCATTTGATGTTTTTCCACGTTAAAAAAAACTGTTAACTTTAAATTGATGACAAATCCTTTCAAATCAAGCCATTACTTATGGAGCTATTCCGGATATCATACATCTGTAAACATATTAAAACTATTCCCAATTAACAATGAATACAAGAGAGAGCGGTGCTAAATGCTAAGTGCAACTGTGCCAAAAGCCTAGATAAAAACAATCAACACTTTGCTCTAGTCATTTTGGCAGGCGGCAACATTGAACAACAACAGTTACAAATTAACAAGGTCACACCTGGGATACCCGAAGAATAAGTTAGAGGTGAATATACAGTACAGACGCCAGCAGGTCAATTTTCCCAAATCTGTGAAATATTACCACTCAAACATTAACCTTCTGCTATTTTGATAAGGTTGAAAATATATTCAAGAAAGACAGAGGTAGGATTATGTGCCGCGTCTGTACTAACAGCAATACGTCATCGATCATGATTGTCCTAAAGGTGGTAAGTCCATTTTTTTTTTTTTTTAGCGTGGTAAATTCATCAAATGAATCCTCCAACCCCGGGCAGGGCGGGAGGGACTGTCAGACTTCTACTGACTAAAATCCACGGTGTCCTTCATAGCCTGTTATGTTCCGGGGTTACGGTAAGGGAATAATCCCGCGACCCCGGCAGGCTTTGGCCCTCTGAGAGGGGGGCCCCGTCATTATGCTGACGCTCTTTCAGGCACGCGTGGGACACAACGCGCCGTCGACCCGGGCATGGTCCTTGGTCGGGCAGCGAGTTGCCCTTTACTCGCTGCCCGCATGCCCGCGTCTACGGTGGCCGGAGATCGTCTCGCGACGTCCGTCGCCGTGGGCGTCCTACACCGCGGTTGGGGCGGAGGGAGGACTCTGTCCTCTCTCGCTCGCGGCGCGCCTCCTCCTTCGCGAGCATTACTGCTTCGCAGAAGGAGGCGACCGCTTCCCACTCCTCTCGCCCCGTAGCATGGCCGAAACCAATGCCGGGCGCGAGAGGTCTCCGCCTATCGCAGCCGTGAGGACACGTCGGTGCGCTGCCCAAGCTGGGCAGTCCTGCACCGTATGCTCCACCGTGTCCTCCGGGCGATCTTCGCAGTGGTGACACCCAGACGTTTCCTCCTTCCGCATTAGACACAGGTACCTCCCGAAGCACCCGTGCCCGGTGAGGACCTGCGTCAGGCGGAAGGTGAGGACGCCATGACTTCTCTCCAGCCACTCCTCAAAGAGGGGTCTTACCGCCGCAATTGCGGCGTGCCCGTTACAACATAGCATAGGTACTATTTATTCTTTCCGAGAAAGAATAAGTTAGAGGTAATCACTCAGATAAAAAAATAGGGGTAATCATTATTTTATGTATTTAAAATGGGGTATCTCTTGGCCGCAATAAAGACCACAATCAAAAGTGACGAGATGGAGCGAGTCCACCCAAAAGAAACTAGAACTCCTTCGCAATAACGCGACGGAACTCAGTAAAAAATGTCAGGCGATTCCGACATTAATAATGTTTGCCAAACTATCGCCGACCGATGTAAGTCAACAACCATAATTGAATAGTCGGCTCATGTTTAATTAGGTAACACCTATCCTATAAAACGAAATAGGCTTAAGTTTGCTTCTCTATTTCCTAGTTGTGCTAAATAATTAATGGAGTTCATCGGTTTGAAAATATATAAAGTGTTAATTAATTGCTGATCGTAGGTACCAGCGAGCTATAAAAATACTTACGAGATGTAATCATGTAAGTACCTAATAGGCGTGGGTGTCAGTATGATATAACTGAAGGAATTCCACAGGAACTTAGCTCGCTAATTTATTAAGTAAACAATACTGTTCGAACGGGGTCGCCAATAACATCTGGCGTCCGGTTTCAGCGTCTCTATCTGACGCTAATAATCGGTAACTACCTAAATATAACTCTCAATTGACTTTTCAAGTCCTGGTTGAGATTACTACCTATTGTTTATAGATAATACATTTGTAATATTATTCATCGATTAACTCATCGTTATTAAAATATTTATCATATCAATGAATGAAAGTTACTTTCGTAGTGGTGCTTGTGTGTAGTGATACGTGTTTATTTGTGTGTGTGTTTGTATACGCTTTTATCCGTTCTAAAACTGTTGATCGTAAATGGTACTATTGATGTAAAAGTTAATTAATGAACACATAATGATAAGTAAAATTACCTAAACCATGTCTAAACACATTTATTGTTAAAACCAGCTTTATTTTATTTTAAAGTACCTAGGAACTTTGTGTCACTTTTATTTAAATCTTGAAAAAGGTCAGAACACAACTTTCTAAATTCAACATCTGGGCGCAGTTTCCGAACGGAACTAATGTCATGTCAAGTAAAATGTGACGGGTGCCCCATGTTTTGCCTTTTGTAATTTACTTGTTGATTTTAATATAAGAATTTAATGAGAATTTAGTGAACAATCGCTATATCGCCGCGGGGACAGCTATGTTATAGTTTTCTAAGTGCACACAGTGTTGGCGACTCAACGTAACGCTTCCACGGCCGCCAATTGTTCAGGTAACGGGATTTATTTATGACAACGTCGATATTTTCTTGGAAACGTTTACTTGTTTGGTTTTTATTGATTGTAATCTCTTCGTGTGACCTTTGACTCGTTAATTAGTAGCCGTGGTTACAAATGATCATGTTTGTGTAGGATTCGATTGCGTGCTCTCATAATTTGGGCGACACTTTCAATTTCGCGAAGCGGAACTTGTGGTGTGTGACAGGCGCACGCCAGGCTCACTGGCCTGCTGGTATTTGAATAATTCTCAACTTTGTATTCAAATAAATAAATTTATTAACACTATTGTCTATAAACTCCAAGCAGAATTCTTGAAACTTTGTTTTCTACTTGCATAATATTTTACAACAGCTAATTAATATTACTATGTGATTGTCACATGGAACTGTACATTTTCAACTTAACAATGTAGATATTAATAATTATCATCTAAGTTGTCAGTTTCTTTTTCTTGTTCAAACACATGTGTCTTGTAGAACCGGCTATAGATGTTATCCCAGAACAGAAGCCGCTGGTTGTTTGGTGGCACACTCACACGGAGCGTGCTGTCAAACTGCAGCAGCGGCACGTCTGATATGTGGGAGCTCTCTTTGTCAGACAGCACTGGTTGCCATATCACTGGGATGAGAGTTGTGGTGAGCGGTGTTGGGTCGCTGAAACAAACCATTCATAATAACTTTCAATAATAGATTATATAGTACTCTATTTGAATGCATATTGCTATATAAAAAACAATATTCTAAAATTCTTATGCTCTTTATAAAATTACACCTTGAAAACCCTCAGCAGTTTTGATTCAGTTAATTATAAATGACAACAACATGGATTTGTACCATACAGTAGACTACATGCAAACAATTTTTAGTTGAGTAATTGCTTCTCACCATCTCTTATAATAGTTTGTGCCATCACCAATACAAAAGCCCAAATATACTGTGAAGTTAATACTTGGTGTTTTAAATGAAACAGAGCCCTATTTAATAATACTTCAGGTGATATCTAAAGTTGGTAACAAAAACTAGTGTCCACTTGTCACTTTATGCAACTAATTGAGCATATTAAGAAATGAAACATTGTACAACATACCCTAATTTTAAGAAATTCTTTAATAATGTCATCAGTTTTTCCAGGACACCTTCTTTCTGCTCTTCCTCTTTGTATAGATAGTCCAGTATTGTATCAAAACTCTTTGTTTCCAATTCATCAGGATCTTCTGTTCCTCTAGGCAGAGTAAACTTCATCACATACACAGAATATGTATTTTTAGCAGCAAACAGCATCGCCATTTTGATTATAGGATACTCGATTAATATATCATGCAAATAGTCTGCGTAACTCTGAACGGTGTCACCCCGGAAGTCTTCACTGAAGTAGAACTTCTTCACAATCTCTCCTACTTTATGTCTCACTTTGTGGTTCTCAAATTCTAAATTGTTTGGCAGTATTAAATCAAAGTACTCTGGAGGTTTCTCAAATTGTTTTGTGTCTGTTCCAATGATGTCTGTCTTGTCTTTATGTGTGAATGTGATTAGCATCGGCACATTGTAGAAGTTTCCATCTTTCAGCTTTATTATGGGATCTACATCTATGAAACTTTGTAAATAATCAGACATGTTGTCAACACAGGGAAGGAACATTTCAGGTATAGTTGTCAAATCTTTGGATGAAGCTTCTTGGTAAAAATTTTGTAATTCATCTGGGTCATCTGAACCTTTGTAGCCCAAAGATCTGGCACCTTTGTAAGCAATAGTAATGGGATCATACACCATTGAAGATGGAGACAGAACTGAGCCTGACTCTAGAACAACTCGATGTAGGAGTCCTTCAACCAATCCAGACAATAGTATGAGCTGGACTGCTGCGGCGCCGGCGCCAGTGCCGTATACCGTCACGTCATTTGGGTTGCCGCCGAACTTCGCAATATTTCTGTGCACCCAGTACAAGGCTGCTATCTGGTCCTTCAGGCCAGCATTCCCTGGTGCTTCAGGGGTGCTGAGGCACAGGAAGCCGAAGGCTCCCAGTCGGTAGTTGAAGGTGACGATCACGAATCCCTCGTTGAGAAAGGTTGTGGGAGCATGATGAGCGCCCCAGCTGAAAGCAGATTTTTTCGTTTCTTTAGACATAAGTTCCTGATGACTAATAGATTATTTTTCTTATCTTACTCAGTTAAGAGGATCCGTTTTCGACATCATATCCTCTATCCGTGCCATTGATGGCATATCAATTTATTATTGTATTTAGAATGCATCGTCACGTACATTGTTTCATAATCGTTATCCTATTCTATTAAATAGATTCGGAAATCCCCAGTTAGTCACTAAGACCCGTGTCTTTCTGCCTACAACTTAGACTCATTTGAGAAGAATTTCGTAAAAAATGTCTCGTTTTTATTTTGTGGGTGTCAGATCTATAGGCGTTCAACAATTTGAATTAAACACATCGAAGTTTTTGCTAAACATTAAGGCCTTAAAGTTTACAAAGTACTGCTACAAGTAAGTACTTTAGCAAACTTCTAAATTAACACTTCACATTCGAGATTCTCAAAAACTAGAGAGTATTTATACTACAGTAATATTTCAAATGCGAGCGTAGTCACGATTTCTCGAGCATCCTACCATTTGATATAAATAGTAACATAGTATACTACAATCAAAAATGTTCGTTATTTGTATAACCTGCATCTAAACGCGCATCTTTGCTAAATAGGAATGGTTTGAAATAAATTACCCATTTAGAAAATTTCCGTCGTGCACAAACACGAGGACAGGGAGCGACGTAGCGTCCTCTGGCGTGAATACATTGACGACCAGGCAGTTCTCTTCACCGTCTGCGTTGGGTTGGAAACACTTCACCTTGTGGGTGGCTTCGAATATGCCATCCCATTCCGGCGGGGGCTTGGGGGCCTACAGAAACGGGACTTAATATGTATACTGCTCTTAGACAATTTTAGTTTCGATCGAACCGGACCGTGGTTGAAAATGTACCGACTTCATTTGCTGAAAATGAAGACATACTTCAGTTGTTTAAGCAAAAATTGTCACGACAACGAAATCAGTACCGAGTAACAGTTCCCTTTTTTTATTTTTTGTGGTAAAATCATCAAATGAGTCCTCCCGCCCTGGGTGGGGCGGAAGGGACTGTCAGACTCTTACTGACTAAAATCCACCTGTGTTCCTTCCTATGCCCTTTACGTTCCGGGGCCACGGTAACCTGGGTTAAGAAAAAACCCGCGACCCCAGCAGACATTTGGCGCGAAACACGACGCGCCACCGACCCGGGCTTGGTCTTTGGTCGGACGGCGAGCTACCCATCACTCACCGTCCGCAAGCCCGCTCCACCGCTGTGCCCTCTGCTGATCAGAGGGACACGCGTTGGAGCATCCACACGACAGGCTATTCGCATACGGGCAAAGAGACCACTTAGGCACACAGTGCCTAAGGAAGAGTTTTTGCCCGCATCCCAGGGTGCACCGGCCCGAAAAACTGGTCTTCCCCCCGGACGTATCCGAGAGGGAACTCCAGTTCACGGGCGCACGTGGAGGTTTCCTGTCATAGCACCCCGAGTAACAGTACCCTTAGCACGAATTTTCAGTCTTTTATTTTACAGCGTTTTTGTATGAAAAAATGGAACAGCCCGTCTGGTGTGCGAAGAAAGAACTAATTTTTACCTTGAAAATTGTCAATTTGAAATTGTCAGAGTTCCAGTTTACTTTATGTCTCAAATACTGAAAATTCGTGCTAAGGGTACTGATTTCATTAAACTAAAACGGGATCTTCAAACTAAGTAATTACATTATCAGTGACAGTAACTGCCTCGCGATAACCATCTAATCTACATGACGCCAAATGAGATCTCCATTCTATCAACAAATAGATCAGTTGACCTGACCTTAAACCTGTCGCGCCGGGTGGGCGGGCGCGCGTAGGGGAGCCCGAAGTACGCGAAGTGGGGTGGCTCGGGGACGAAGTACCCGCGGGCCGCGCCCTGCGAGGTGGCGGCGTCCCGGAATGGCCGCGGTTCAGGGGTCGGTCGTCCCTGCACCACGCACAGCACTATGCTCACTGCAGCCACCACTTTACCACACCCGTCCTTCATGGTCGAACTTTCCAAGCCTTTGTGCCATATTCGAGTGCTCCAGTTTACGTTTCGGTGTCAAAACAAGCGGTGTCTAATCAAAACATTAACACGTCAAATCATAGACTAGTAGTGATTGTGACTCAATGTTAGGAATTCCGTAACAGTTCAGTAACAATAGGTTGTAGGTAGGTACTCAAGCGATAATAATTATGGAACAAGTTATTTTATTTACCTGCCATAAAACCAAAATCATTTCACAGTATTTAATTAAACAACAAGAATTTTGTTCGTAGTTTATTCTAAATATACCACTAACATTTTGAAGTACATGGCTTTAATAACGGTGATTAATCAATATAAGATGATATGACTTGGTCAGAAGAAATGCCAAGCGTTTCTGAAGAAGGTAATGAAGAACACGATTTGCAAGACGAGCACCGTGTACACACTGGGGGAGATCCCTGCTGCCGGGCTCCTATCGATGAAGTGCTCTTCGTATATCTCAGTCCACAGCCCCACACGGTCCACATGCACGCCTGTCATCGTGGCTGTCTCCGTGCCAATCGACAACCACTGTTCTTCCGATGCGGCCGCGTCCTCAAACTCGCTCCACTCGGTGTCTTCGGTATAAGGCTTTCTGTAATAATATTAGAATTAAGAGTCGACTTTCAGATAACGACAATATAAAAAAGAGTCGAGTGTAAAATGATGAGGATATTTTTTTTCCCAAGATGGCGATAAACGAAAAAAACTGTAACAAAACATCATGCGCATAGCTGTGACGAAAAGTATTACCCAGTCCTGAGGAAAGATGTCCAGAATTCAACCAGCTGAACAATCATTTTTCTTTCCTTCGAATCTTCAGCAGGTGCGCTTCCTTCTTGATAGAAAAGATAACCAATGATGTCCCCTCTGACTGCTCCATCAATTAGTTCGTTGACGGCCTCCAATTCTCTGTTAAAATCTCCGACAAAAGAAAACTCATAGAAGTAGACCTTTGATCCAGATCTTGCTAGGGACCGAGCGGTACGGATGCCAGGACCGAGATATGCCATATCGGTGTAATAAAGTGTTCGATTTTTGAAATTGTCTAAGGTGATGGTCTCACTGAAATATAGTGCTTTCACTTGATCTCCTACTCTGCTCATCTGTCCGTTAGATTCAAATTTCAAATCATTTGGCAGCAAAAGTCTGGCATCGTCATTAAGCTGGTCTATAGTATCTTGTGTATGATTTAAAGATTCATGCACACCTGCATACTTTGCTGAGCCTATCATCCACGTGGTATTAATATTTGCCTTTTGTAACATCGACCAGGGTGTTTCTACCATAAAATGTTCTCCATTTTCTGTTTTGCTTTCTAAACAAGGCCTCCAAGCAATATCTTTTCCTGCTTTCAGTAGTGTCTCAATATCTAAAGTCTGCCATGAATCCCAATGTCCCGGAATGTTTTGGGCTAGATATGTCGCAGCAACAATAGGGTTCCTATCTATTGCCCAATGAGAAAGAACTGAGCCACTTTCTGCAATCACTTTATTTACATTGTTTTTAGACATAGGAGATAAAGCTAAATAACCAGCCAAAGCTCCCGCCGTGCCTTCACCACTTACGGCTATGTTTTCAGGGTTTCCACCAAACTTATCTATGTTTTCCTTTATCCACTTTAGCGCTAAAGCTAGATCTTTCAAAGCGGCATTTCCCGGTGCTGTTTCATTTTGCAGACACAGGAAGCCAAGTGGTCCGAGTCGATAATTAGGTAAAACAAGGATAATATCCTGGAGAACTAAATATTCGGGTCCGTAGATTGCAGGGTCTGCGCTTTCATTAATGAAGTTTCCTTCATGGATGTGAACTAACACACTTGCATTGGTGAGCTCTTCAAATGGTTTAAAAATGCTCAGAGTCAGGCAGTCTGACTCCGTGTGAAGTTTATCATCCCCTAGAAGCTGTGGACAACGTTTTTGATGAACTGTTTCACTGTGTATAGGCGCGTCTTCGTCTATCGCTGGAGGTTTTGGAGCCTGAAAGAAAAGCAGTTCACTTTTGTTAAATCTTTTCAGCACGCTTATTATGATACCGTAGAAACGTGTTTTATCGACGGTATAATACACAAAATAATAATGTAGAATAATGTTTAAAATACAATAAAAATAAAAACCGGCCAAGTGCGAGTCGGACTCGCCCATGAAGGGTTCCGTAGCAGCAAGTAACATAATATAAACGTTCTTGTAGTTGGTTGTAACTTTGAAAAGTAAATTGCGGTTTACGGTTTATGACGTATTAAAAAAAAAACTAATGACTTGATCTTGTTCAAATCAATTGTCAATTGAACTTTGCATGGTAATGTACATTTTTTTTTTTGTTTTATAATTCTCTTATTTTAGAAGTTACAGGGGGCGGGGCACACACATTTTACCACTTTGGAAGTGTCTCTCGCACAAACTGTTCAGTTTAGAAAAAAATGATGTTAGTAACCTCAATATCATTTTTCAAGACCTATTCAATTATTCATAGATACTAAGATAACCCACACGTGTGGGTCAGGCGAAAAAAAAATTTTTGAGTTTCAATTCTAAGTATTGGGTCAACCCCAAAATTAGTTTTATTTTTATTTTTACGTGAAAATCCTAATGCGGTTCACTTAATGCATCTACCTACCAAGTTTCAACATGATAGCTCTAATACTTTCGAAAAAAAAACGCTGTGACATACGGACGGACAGACAGGCAAACATGACGGATCTATAAGGGTTCCGTTTTTTGCCATTTGGCTACGGAACCCTAAAAAATCCAATGTTTGCGGGTCGTAACTCATACCTGGATACTCAGGCAAAAATAGTTTAAAATCATTAAGAAATAGATAGCTTTGTCTATTCTTGCTAGTACAGAGTTAAAATTGGGCATTTACGCGTACAGAATTTTTGTATCGTCGTTGTATTTATACATACTATCTAAACTCACTTATCTACACAAAAAAACCAGATCTCTAAACCATAGATAAATATTTGTTCCGTGTGGAATCGAACCCGCGACGAGCAGCACTGCAGCCTATCGCTCAGCCAAGGTGCCAACCTTGGCTAGCCGCAGACAGACTTAGTTCGATTTAATTTATTATACGAGTACCATTTGACGCATTTTTGTCTGCATTACGTACCTCAAAATGATTAGTGAAGGTACCGTACTTTATATCTATGTAGCTAAGTATTCTTTTGTCCCCTGGCCACGCGTGTCCACGAACGCGGCCAGTCGATGTTACTACAACGGTATCAGGAAGTTGCGGTTCGGTCGTGTCCTCTTCGTCGTCACCCCCCGATGCTGGAGGTGTGTTCTGGCCTGTGTCAGAGGAAGTTGCTAATGTGTCGCTGGAAGTGGTTTCTACTCCCTTAGTAGTTTCTTCTGTTGTAGGTGGGTCAGTTTCCTTAACTGTGGTTGTTTCTGATTCTGTCTTATCTTCGGGTTCTTCGTTAGACCCATTCTGATTCGGTTGGTTATCATTTTCTTGATTTTCTGACTCACTGGAAATTGAATTCGGTCCCGTAACAATACGAACTGATTCTTTTTCTGTTTTATCACCTGTGGTCTGGGCGTTGATAACAGTGTCTTCAGGGCCGCTTACTCCATGAGCTATGCGGCTCGTGTGTTCGGTGTGGAGGTGGTGCTCTACGGGGAGGTTCAGGGCCGACGTGGCCACCACCAGCACCGTACTCATCCATACCGTAGTCTCCCACCGCATTATTCACATTAGCAAAGTACTTTCGCTGTTCATTCCTATAAATAACACATTCTATTTAATAGCTGTCATGCAACAATCCACTTATTGAATATTTAATATATTTAAGGTACGTCCCATTTTACTATCGACTTTCAAATAGCTGAATATATTGGTAAGTGCCAATCTGTTAATGGCTTTCGGTTTATTGCGGTTGGTGTTACAGGAGTGATAGCGGAATGTTACTGGACTAATTGATCGTTTCTTAAAAGCAATCCTGTTGAAAAACAACTACAATGATATAATTTGAGTGTAGACAATTATATTGTACGTTCATTGTATCTATTATGCATTGGTTTTTGGGCCGGGACTCCGCCAAAGCCGAGACGAGAGGAGATCTGTTTGAATAACAAAACAGAGATGCACATCTCCACTCCGCTTAGCTTCAGTGGAAATCTGATTGGTTATTCAAACACATCTCTCGTCTTCGCTTTGGTGGAGTCTCGGCCTTAAGCTTGCTTCACATCGTTGCGGCGCCGCCCGCCGTGTAAAGAAAACTGCGCGGCGCGTCCGATTTTTGTATGAAAGACTAGTGCATATCACGCGTCTTGAGAAGCCTCTACATAAACCACATCGACTTTTAGAAAGAGATCATCGGTTAGAGTTTCGTAAATCGTTAACTCTGTCGCACTAATCAACCACAATGAACGACCGAACAGCGACAGACATCACACCCTACAAAGCCGAAACAGAATGAATCAGTGTTATGGTACTTAGTAGCTATTGCACTACCACTTGACGTTAATATCGCTATGTCGTGGCGCCTAGTTCTTAGTTCTCTATAAGACAAAATAATAAGGGAGATAAAAGTTAATTCCCAAAAAAAAATGTAACTATGCTCTTAAAACAATAGTGGGAAACATTATAAACAGTGCAACGGAAGATCTTACTAACCTTTTCGTATTGGTGTGTAGCGGGTCGCTTGCTCTGATCAGTCGCGGGCGCCGCACTGGCGAGCACGCAGCTTAGCCTGCGAGATCGATGACGCAGGACACTCGATAACAAAACCTTTTATCCATCAGCAGTAGATAAAACAGTAGCTGAACTAAATGCCTAAGTATTTTGGGGTTAGGACTTTTCATACTGAGTCGCTGACTTGTTTCGATATGGTAACTCTAGAGCCTCTACCAGTTTCCAGTTCCAGTTATCATTACGAAGACTCGATCATACGCATCCACCGCGTTTGGCGCTCTCATTGTTTGAGAGTTCATACAACTATGGAGCGGGCCAATGAGAGCGCCAAACGCGGTTGATATCGATGATTGAGTCTTTGTAATGACAACTCATGGTATTCATATAGGTACTGCCCAGCCTAGGAGGTGGTCATCTCCTTTACCGGACAATCTTGTAATAGCAATGGCTTGCAGCCAAAAGGAACGTATAAACTATTGATCTACTTATTGATACTCATCCTCCTGAAAAAGGTCTGAATCGGAGCTATGGAGAATGCTAATTGACAGTAAAAGAAAGTTCTGCAGATAGCAGCAAAGACCGGTTTGGTGGGCTTCGTTGGACCTCATTTGTGGTTCAAAGTATGTGTGATCTTGAAGAACCGATCAACCCTTTCCCTTTCTTGAAAATGTTAAAGAGTCATACGACTTGTGTTCCAACTTTTCTGGCTTTTTTTTTTTTAGCGTGGTAAAATCATAAATTGAGTCCTCCAACCCCGGGCAGGGCGGGAGGGACTGTCAGACTTCTACTGACTAAAATCCACGGTGTCCTTCATAGCCTGTTAAGTTCCGGGGTTACGGTAAGGGAATAATCCCGCGACCCCGGCAGGCTTTGGCCCTCTGAGAGGGGGGCCCCGTCATTATGCTGACGCTCTTTGAGGCGCGCGTGGGACACAACGCGCCGTCGACCCGGGCATGGTCCTTGGTCGGGCAGCGAGTTGCCCTTTACTCGCTACTGCAACGCGCCGTCGACCCAGGCGTCTCCTCCTTTCGCATCAGACACAGGTACCTCCCGAAACTTCCGTGTCTGGTGAGGACCTGGGTCAAACGGTAGGTCAGGACGCCATGACTTCTCTCCAGCCACACCTCAAAGAGGGGTCTTACCGCCGCAATTGCGGCGTGCCCGGCCTTCGGTCGTGACAGTCGTTCCTTCCATACTGCCCTGAGATCGCGTCGGAGCTCTTCCCGCCGCGCCTCGACTTCTCGCGGCAGCGGGGTCACGCCCCGGCGCTGCGCCTCCACGCGCCACTCATAGACGCGCTGGAGGGCAGTCGCCTCCAGATCCCAAGGCAAACTTTTCTGGCTTGTGAGAAACTTTTATATTTACGAAACTCCCGTATACTGCCCCGTGAATGGCCACCATCATGAACTAGAACGTCAAGATACCGAAGACAAGACTGTTCGCTTTGTTATAATTAGATTCCATACTACTGCCGCAACTTGTTAGGCACATTAGCCCTCTGATTTATAAGTCGACCCGTGAGTATGTACACATATACAACCGTAGCGAAAACTAATTAAAGCATCAAGTTAAAAAAATCCCTAGTAAAATGAAATTTTTGCCTTTTAAGTCAAGGTTATAATTATTTTTGGGACTTTCTATTTTGGTGTTGCCAGTACAAAGATTAGGGTACTTATCGGAGTTCGGTAATACCATTTTTTTATCAGGCCCTCAAAGCTTTGATAAGGAAAGCTCTGCTGTTTATTTTGTGCTACATCACCTGTAATATATATTATATGAAACATATAGATAGGGAAATTCAAGGTAAACTCGATAGTTTTAACACTCTCTGTGTGGAAAGTAGGTTATCGAAGAAATAACTCTTTGAGTCCTGAATATGAAGAAGGATTTCAAGAATATTGACCCGATTTAAACAAGTATCAATGCCATACATAATGCGTTAGTCCTTGATTACTGTTTTTTGGGTGGAGAAATAAAAAGGGAAGAATTACTTCATAAAACCTGTACCAAAAATATGGGGAAACTGAACAGCTTCCTTTTTGGGAGAACTTTTATTTATCCGTTGAAATATAAATTTTATTTGACTTGTTACAGGTAAGCAAATTCCTAATTGTATCAGAAGGACCACACATTCCACTTTGGTAAGTTTATCAAACACAAATAATACAAGAACGAACGATTAATAAATAAAATATATTCTTTGAAACAAAAAATAGACGTTTGTATATTTTGGCATGAGTTTGGTACGTATATACAATTCTGTACTCAATGCGCCCACGCAGTACGCACGGCTAGACCGGTGACGTCACAAGTATTACGTCACGCGCGCTATGGTGATGCGAACACGCTGCCTCTGGAACAAAACACCAGCGCATTATAAACACTGATAAAACGTACGATCAAGGTTTTACGACGAATTACGAAACACTTCATAATTGCCAAAAACATTGTAGTGTCAAGCGATTTTGAACCGTGTGTAAGTGTTACATCTTACTGATATTAATTTATTCTGACTCACAGGTTTAGCATAACGCTCTTAAATTTCATAATTTCACTGTAGCGCACAGTACTTTATCTTTTTCCATGAATGTTGGGGTCGACTTCCAGTCGAACCGTATGCAGCTGAGTATCACTATTTTACATGGAGCGCCTGCCCATCTGATCTTTACAACCCAGTAACTGGGTAATACGATATCCTTGGTTGGTCGAACACTTTTGACTAATAATAACAATATTACGTCTTGTTAAAGTAATTAAGTCCTTAGAACCAACAAAAAAAATCAAACGACGCGTCCTGACCTCAGGGTGAAGCGAAAGGAATTTGGCAGGTCTGCGGTGCCCTTTTATGACGAACCCACGACTATCATTCTCATGCTGCATGTCCACCCCGGGGTGGACATTAGGAACGTTTTTTAGAAAAAGTTGCACTGTCCCCCGGCGGGGGACAAGCTGGGGGTGGACATCGGGAATCATCGCATAAAAATTACCATAAATACTTGCTGGAGTTCGACAGGCACGCTAATTCTTCTACGTATGTACAGCTACTTATCTTTATTTGCATAAAGATGCTAGTGTTTCACAGTAAAAAAACAAAAAAGTCGTTACCCTCCCATTTCGTAGAGATTATTGTGGAAGTTCAACATGTCTCGCTGCACGTCTGTCGTGTTGGTGTTGTAGATGAGCAGTGGTTCACTGAGCAGCTGGTAGTTGAGCTGCTTCTCATCCACCGCCGGCCATCCCGCCTGGTTGTCACACAGCGGATGGCTGCAAAGCATAGAGAACAATAGGAAGACTGCTTATGCTCTAATGTTACTGTTAGGCTGCATCATCTAATGGGATGATGGGAAGGAAGAAACGTTTGCCTAGCAATGGCTAGGCAAAGATTTCTTCCTTCTTCCTCGTGACTTCCAGATTCTTCTTCTATCGATCCAAAACTAACTTAGCCATAGGTTATAGGCCCGAAATTAAGCGATATTGTTTTTTCTTTGTTTCTCATAGCTTTGCTCACATCTCCTACATAATATGTCTTCAGGATCCCATTTATCTCTGTGTCCAAGTCCATCAAATTTGTCCAGGTACTAACGCATGAAAGTGTAGCAAACAATCTCACTTTCGCATTTAAAATACGTTAGATAAGTTAGGATCTCCATCAAAAGACTAACCTGCATCGCATAAAGTTAACGAAAAACGTTGTCATCCAGTGCTTCATCAAGTCATCCCTAGTTCTGGGCGGGAAAGACCTTTCATCTGGCTCCATTATAGAATTGACGCGCAGCACAAATGTCTGGTCCTCAACATGAGCTCCACCCCCTGCGTACTGCAGCATCCGAGCGAACTTTATGACGTTAAAGTCGCTGGCGAATGAGAACAGGTACATGTACAGTGGAGCGCCTTGTAGCGACGCTCTCCACTCTGCCACCTTGAATGCAGGGTATGTGAAAAATGAGTCCGTACAGCATTTGATTACTTTTTCGATTGTTACCCCTCCATCAAAGTATCTACCCGCCAATATCTCAGCCAGACGTAGCGCCTCACTGTCAGACACAGAATATGTTATATTCGGTGGGAGCATTTGTACAGGATTTTCTTGTACAATCCCAACCATGTTCAAATACTGGAGTCTTGATTTAAAGTATTCACACTCAACGCTTGTAGTACCGACGATCATTGGAATGTCTTTTCCTCGGCCTGCTTTTATAAGATTTGCTGGGTAATCATCCAGGATCCTCCTGACGCCAGGATGTTCAGCTTCGACAACAGGAACGAAAGATACCAGTCCAGTGTTACGCTGCACTATTCTGTTAGCTGCCATGATCTGTTCAAGAGGTAAATGTATGAGTTGTTCGTGGATTTCGTCTACATCGGTTGAGTTAATGCCTAAGTAGCTCAAAAACATTTTCGCGACAGTTTCAGCGTACGCTGGCGAGGCTGTGAAAAATCCCGCGTTGCCTAAACCGCTCATCGTAATCACTCTGAAACAAAAAGAATCTTTACCATCGAGACGGCCAACACTAGTACCTCGCGTACTCATTGATCGTATCAAATATCAAGCGCTTCCCCGGCTTCCTGTTGCACACTTCCGCCACATTTCACTATAAATCACTCCCACAGTTTGCAGGAAAGTGAGAAGAAAGATTTTACACATCAAAAAACAACATCAGACAGGCATAATAATCGGAATCAGTGGCATCTATAGAACATAATCACTTAGAATACATCACTAATTTCTCAGTAACATCCCCGAGAGCATGTCACAGGTTAACTGAAATGTTGATGTAAATATATTGGATCCAATTAAGCAATACCTTTTGAATAATCCCACAGAAGCTTTAGATAGTGAGACCAGATGCGCGGCGACAGAACCGCAGCTCTGTCCTGCCAGGGTGACGTCATCCGGGTCTCCACCGAAGGCGCGCGCGTTCATTCGTACCCACTTGAGCAGGGTGATAACATCCCGGAGCCCATTGTTGCCAGGCACTGCCGAGGAGTTCAGGGACAGGTAGCCGAACACGTTGATTCTATAAAGATAAATAGAAATGCGGATGAGAACAAGGTCGTGCATGGTATTGCACAGGTGTTTAAACTTTACGGATTCAATGACATGAATATTTGCCAATATAAAAACGATTTACAAGTACATGTGTACAAGCTACAAACGATATTAGTATTTCTTAATCTAGTTGCCTGAATTTGTCCTCAGGTTGATGACAATAAGCTCTCCCCCATGACAAAACCAGCAGGCGAGGTGCGATATAGTAGAGTCGCACTTCTTCCTAACCCTTTTCTTATGGGTTAATAAGCATGACGTTATGTGATGTTTGCCTGACTACACGGATGAAAGCACGGTGCGCCACACTGGCTGAACGATTGACTGCGTGATGCATTTTCGTTTTTCTCACGAAACACTGGCAGTTGTTCAGGATCTGGCTGTTTATATTTCAGTCTACCGTTGGACATAGGCCTCCCTCAAGGTGCGCCACAGTTCACGGTTTCCCGCTTTTATCATCAAGCCGGTGCCAGCTACCTTCTTCAGGTCATCGTTATACCATGCTGTGGGACGAACACTTCGTGTACCTACGCGCGGTCTTAATTCAAGAACTTTTCTACTCCACCTTTCGTCGCTTCTGCGACTGATATGACCGGCACACTGCCACTTCAGCTTGCTACAGTTTAAGACAATATCTATCACTTCTTATGCTGTAAGACCTCATTCCGGAGTTTAATCCCTAAGCAAGATCTCAAGCATAGACCTTTCCATAGCCTTCTGCGTGTCATGCAGTCGCTTGACTATCATGTTCCATTGCTGTTTATATAAATGAGTCAAAATGTTATGACGCAACGAAGAAGCGGTGAAAAAAAAATGAGGTAAGAATTTAAAACAAACTTACCTGTAATTGAAAGAGATGACAATAACTCCTTTGCTCACTAAATATTCGGGTCCGTGGAGATCGGAGTCACCTGAACCAGCTTGGAATCCTCCGCCGTGTATGAACACCAGGATAGGTAGACTCTTACATCTGGCTTTTGATCCAGTGTGGGAGACGACAAGAGGAACGTGGACATTGGCGAGGATACACGCCTCGCTCATACCCACGGGCCTGGCGAGACGACCGTACACTTCGTCGTATTGAGGACATATGGGACCCTCTTCTGTGGTTACTAGAACATCGTCCCAAGGAGCCAGTGGTTGTAATTCCTGAAATGTTAAAATTATATTCTTGGAAAACAGAAGTCAGATGCTTGTTGATAAAATCATGTGTCCGCGAAGTTTATTCAGCGTTACACATAATTATGTGAATCCCAAGAGAGCAAACTACTATAAATCATTGCTCTAGTAGTCTAGTGCATGTCATAGCCGCATTCCGAACGGTCCTCTATCCGACTCCCTAACTGGTCAAAGTTTTATTGAATGCTTTAGTAAAAGCCCGGAATTTTTAGTAACACCAGGCTTACATTTATAGACTTTCCGGAATGCTTTAAGTTCACTAATTCCTTTTAGATTCAAAATCCATAGTACCTTAAATCTTAACTCGTTCAAGGGCTGCTTCGCATAAGGGATGCCTCTGAAGCTGGCATACTTGACGTCATCCTCCGCTACCCTGACACGTCCGCACACCCACCCTGAGTCGATGCGCGTGAGCACGTCGCAGTTCAAACTTATGTCATTATTCGCCGAGAACGTTGAGATTTCTGATTACAAAAAAGGGTGAGGATAAGATTATTAGCACTAGTTTTATACTATTGGTAAAAAATACTGTATCACTAGTAAGTTTAGCTTTAATCACAGCGACACCACTGGCATGGTGCCTGTCTCACTCAATGAAAACGATTTCGTTCAATGTGACTTTGGCGCCTCTCCTCAGTTTAACAAGACGTACCTATTAATTAGTTTTTTGCTCTACAAAGTCCGGAGCAACAGTATCTAATTTCTGTGGAGGCTGTTAAAGAAAATAATTATAATACTTAATTAACTGTCATTTTAAAATGCGAAGCCTTTTTACCTCGAAAAACTGAGTCTGAAAATCAGTTTCTAATTGTGCTTGTAGTTTTTTAACAACAAAAAAGTGAGTGTATAAAAACGTGGGAAAATGGAGTATGAAATCTAACTAAGGTCAATTTATTATATTCGGTATATTTAATTTTTAATGATAATTAGAATTCGTATTTTATACATGTATGATTTTGAAAGATGGCTTGAGCACTATAATTATGTATATTTAATTGAAGACATGACTTACCGCAACTGAAGCATAATGACAATAAACTAATAAAGTAACAGTATCGTAACATTTTAATGGCACCGTGTGTAGTAAATAATTGCGTGTTTCAGACGGACCTTATATAACCTCTCACTGACATGTATGCAAGTACATAAGGAACACTTCACATTGGCCACAAATACACAATAATTATATCACAGCATAAGATAAAAATAACGAATATTTTTGCCTGTTCCGTGTCTGCGTTTTGGACATTTAGGTCATGTTCGCGGGGCAAACATGTTCAGTTTGTCACACCACTTCCGCCGTGATCGTTTTCCAAGTTAAGATAAAAAATATTTTCTTAGTTTTTTTTTCTGTTTCTTAAATGAACTCTTTTGCTTCAATTTTTTTGCCAAGCCAACAAAAATAAGATCCCAGTTTACCATACATACATTCATAAATAAAATAATTTCTTTTACTATGTGTTTATAATTTAAGGTACACATTAAGGGTGAGGCCAAAAGAGCGTAATTTTGTGAGTCGCAGAATTTCCGTCGCTTTCTTAGAAAACGTCTTTTGCGTCACAAAATCACCGCTCAGAAAATTATTCTCGTTTGCCCTCACCCTAAGTAGATCGTTTTATGAATTTTATTATTATTAAGATAATTCTATTATCAAAAATATTATATCAGAAACTTCATAAAATTCAAAATTAGTACTTAATCCATCGGTGTCAGGAATAACGTTCAGAGTGACTATCGTAAAGATTACGTTAGGTTTATAATCTATCGTAATCTGTAGTACTGGTGCGATTTTTAATTTAATTCTTCTGGTGAACGCTAGAGGTCGCTGTAAAATATTACATTTTTTTTTGAGAATTTTCCCTGCGTTAACCTGCGCTTTAACTTATGGCAGAGATACATGTAAGCAGTCCTCCTAACAGTGTGTATACGCATACGCCGTGCTCAAAAGCACCGCATATTATTATTTGAACATCAATAAACTATTTTGAAACAGAGAATCAATGGTAAACACTAAATAATGATATTGTACGTCATTCTCCGTCGTAAATAGAATTTTAACAATGACTTAAATGGGTACTTTGTGTTGACAATGTCAAGTATGTTGTTTATTAGTCAAATAACTGTAACTGTAGCTCTTGTGTGCATATTTACTTCACATATGACTTTATACGACTTCAGTGTATTAGCTAAAATATGTGCAAAAAAAAAATATAACTATACGAACTTGCAGTAAATTAAAAAAATGTAGTACATCTATTCCCCTGCCCTGGGGGGGGTGTTACAACGTCTTAAGACCAGGCTAATTCCAGCGAGTGAAAGTGACAGAGCTATACAAGTCGTCCAGCGCCATCTCGTTCACTCACTGGAGCAAGCCTGGTTTTAAGAAGTTGTAGAACCCCTGTTCCGTCAACGTGGTAGATGGAATTACCATTGTGTACGCCTCCCAAAGTCATAAAATGTAAAAAAAAAAATACTCAATAAAATGTTAGGTATTCGCCAGTTCTTGTAAAGCTTTGTTAAGCTCTCTTACAAGTACTAAAATACTAAGATGAGATTTTCCTAGTCATTTGAATAAGAAACTAATAAATAAAATTACAAAATTACAATTTATCTTTTTATGAATACATTTTTAAAGGAGTGTACGAGTATATTTTCTAGAGATTAAATAAATATTATTCCTAAGAATATTAATGTTATAATTTATCGGTGTCCGTACTCTACAAAAGTTTTTTATAAAATTTGTGCATTGACGAGAACTGCGCAAGTATACGGGGGCCCCGCGTGTGGCTAATACGCGGGGTCCCTTTATACGCGGGGTCCCTTTATACGCGGGGTCCCTTTATACACGGGGTCCCTTTGCACGCGGGGTCCCTTTATACGCGGGTTCCTTTTATACGCGGGGTTCCTTTATGAGCAGAACCCTGAACTGTTCTCTAGTGAGCCTTACAATCCCCTCGTGTAGCACAAATGACCTTCAACGACTTCTGTTACCTATTACTTTTTATTATTCGTCTTTTGTGTGCAGTTTTTTATTGAGATTTCTAATTTAATAACAATAATTGATGGCATGACATCAACTGTAGATCTTTGCATCAACATAATTTAGTGTTCGTAAAACTTAGTTTGACCAAAAGTCAATGGATGGTAGCCGAAGGAATAGGGTGGTTATAACAGTATGAATAAGATCTTTGTTGGTAGTAAGGGTCTAACAGTACCATCCAAACAGCCCAGTGTGGGACCAAAAACTTATAGGTTCAGTTTCCACTAGGCTGAATAAAACCTCGCGCATTTTTGTGATGCCAAAAATTGTAGACACACCTTTATCACGTCAGCTTTGTCTGTCATGTTATAGAGCGAAGATCTCTTGACTAAGTTATAGCAGCCGTATGCTTCGATTTACAAGGGTTAGCCGCGCTTGTCTAGTTTGGTAGTTAGATGGGTGTCCATCATTAGTTAGTTACCCGTATAATTTCCTCCGTATCTCGGAAAGCACGTTGAGTCATTGGTCCCGGCTATCATTTGTAGAACTGTGACAGTTTTTGCTGATAATCAGTGGTCGGATAGTTCCACAAACAAGGGGTATCGTATTACTCAGTAGGTACTGGCTCGGTTGTGGAGGTCAGATAGGGAGTTACTCCATGTAAAATACTGATATTCAGCTGCATCCGATTTGACTGGAAACAACCCCAAAATATTTGATAAATAGGTGAGATGAGTATACCAGTGTTACTCCAAAGCGCTCTCATTTTTGACGTTTTGAGGTGTAAAATTTTAATAAAAACACCTGGCATTATCCAACTACACGTGCCATTCCAAATTGAAAAATACTGCGGTGTACCAAATAAACACCGAAACAACTGTTTTATTTTTTTCAGTTTAATTTATTATTTCGTAAAGCCCCAAGATGGTATTGTAGGAGGTGCATTTCGTCCTGACTTTTTATCGTTGTTTAATCAATCAAATAGCTATAAACAAGGACTCCTTCTGACTTAAATCCAAGGAGTTCCTTCAATAACCCTTTATGTTCTAGGGTCACGGTTATTTAATAAGACAGTTCCGCAACCTCGGCCTGATAAGTCCTTACTTCGGGTCTACTTGGTGCAATTTATTTTTGCCTCTGAAGACGCACCCTATTTTTTTACGTGACTTATTATTTGAGAATTAACCACAAAAAATAATTTTGCGTAATTCAATTAAATTACTTGATACATCTTTCAGTCACAATGTATCGAATAAATATTTGTTTTTGGTAAAATTGACATTGTGGACAAGTGTTTCTCACGCAGTACTCAGTGGGTAAACTTGTAGTATTCACTTCCACGTCAAATTCGTGACACAAAAAACTGTCTCTTTTCTTAAGAAACAAGTCAAAGCTCATAACCTCTCTTTTATTTTTTATAATTTACATACAGTGAAAACAACAATAAGACTGAAGATATGATATGCACAGAGGTGTTTGTGGCAGTTTTTTTTTTATGTTTTTGCTCGATGAAGCGATCTTACCCCTAGGAAGCCTGGCGGGTCTTAAACGGCCACATAGCAATATTCCTACTGATTCACTTCGTGAATAATAGCCGATATCGTTGCGATGCGTGATTGCGAGGCTTTAGACCCTCAGTCTACTCTAACTTCGAAATAAATCAGATCTCATTTAGCTCAACTGCAATCTTAATCGCTAAATCATGTACATAGTTTTTTTTATCATCGTCGTATTCATGTCTCTCTCCTTCCTGCCATTGTTATTAGCCTTCTGGGGGCCTACCACCAGCTCTCTTAGCATAATTTTTAAAATTTATTAAAGAAGTGGTGGTACCCTCCCTTCCCAAATAAGAGATACAGAACTATGTCTTGGCTTTGCTATGATTCTTCTGCCTGTAAGGCCAACTTGCACGGACCCGAGTTATCTTTTAAACTCAGAGTTAGTTGCTAACACGAGGTTAAATTGACAATATTGTATGACAAACTGTCAATTTAACCTTGTGTTAGCAACTAACTCTGAGTAAAACTCATGTGTATCTTTGATTATGATAATCTCCGAAACCAACTCATCAATTCCAAATGAATTCTGTGAATGTTTCTAGCGTATATATTTTAGAACCGATAGTCATTAGTTAGCGAAAGTATAAATACCTATAGTAAAATCCATTGCGCTCGTAAATAGTAAAAACAATAACATAGCCGACGTTTCAAGGCTCAGTAGAGATTATTCAAGATAATTATTAGTTATTTGATTGTATTTGTAATTGTTGTAGCGTGCATCGATAGCATTCGTGTCGGCTTTAACTAACAGTACCTCTACCATGAGTTTACACAGCCAAAACTCGCTATCGTCTCCGTAATTTATTTGTATGAAATATTGTACAGCGCCCCTAGCGGTCACAGTGAGAATTAAAATTAGTACCATTAGCACTGTAGATTACGATTGGTTAAAAACCTACCGTAATCTACACGACAGTCACTAACGTTTTTCAGCTGTCACAAAACGGTACCATGAGTCACTAATACTACAGGCGCTAGCGAACGATACGCTTATGATAGTAGTTACGTAGCTCACTAGCATTTTGGCGTGTGAAACATGTATTCACGTTAAAATTATTAACGTTTTTGAGTATAAAAAGTCAAAATAATGCTTACAAGAGCTTTTTAACATGAAATATGTTAGTTGCCGCTTAATTTGGGAACTACAACATGAATTTCAAGCTAAAATATAAGTGAAAAAAAATATCTTACAATTTACGGACCTTTTAAAGAAGCGTTAGACGATTTAATGTGTCGATGTTAGTGGCGCGAAATCTTCTGGGTTACCTGTTCAGCTAGGTGTACCTCAAGGCTCAATATTTGGACCGTTTTTATTCCTGGTTTATATTAACGATCTACCACACCATTTGAAGAACATCTGCGATGTAGTACTGTTCGCAGATGACACTTCTCTAATCTTCAAAGTAGATAGGAATAGACAAGTGTTTGACGACGTAAACAACGCACTATCGAGGGTCATAGATTGGTTCACGGCAAATAACCTTGTGCTCAATCCCAAGAAGACCAAATGCGTAAAGTTTGCTTTGCCCAATGTTAGAAATCTGGGTCCCAACATCGTCCTCGGTAATGTGGAGCTTGAAACTGTTGATTCAGCTCTGTTTCTGGGTATAACAGTAGATTCAAAATTACAATGGGGTCAACATATATCGAACCTAGCAGGTAGGCTTAGTTCGGCCGCCTACGCTGTTAGAAAAGTTAGACAATACACTGACGTTGACACAGCAAGATTAGTCTATTTTAGTTATTTTCACAGCGTAATGTCCTATGGTATTCTACTGTGGGGCAAAGCCGCTGATATTCAAAATATATTTGTACTCCAGAAACGAGCTGTTCGTGCCATCTACCAACTTGGTGCGCGAGATTCTCTGAAAGATTTCTTCAAAGAGATTGGAATTCTCACAGTGGCTTCGCAGTACATATTTGCCAACATCTTATATATCAGGCAAAACATTCACCTATACAGCAAAAATAGTGATATCCATAATTTTAATACCAGGAATAAGCACAAACTTCGTGTTCCTTTTCATCGGCTTCATAAGGTGCATAATTCATTCGTTGGGGTTGGTATAACATTTTATAATAAGTTACCGTCCTCATTCCTAGATTTGCCATTTAACGTGTTTAAAGCAAAAGTAAAAGCTAACCTCTGTTCTAAGGCTTACTATTCTGTGAGTGATTATTTAGATGATAAGCATAGTTGGTCGCTGTGTTGAACACAAGACATTGTTCATGTTCTTTCAACAAACTATTCTGTATTATTATCGTATTTGACTTTAGTTTTAATTAGTGTTTTTTTTTTTGTGTGTGTTTATTCTCTTCTTTTTCACGACAGTCGTAGGGTATCATCTAATACTAATGTCGGAGCTGATGAAGATTGTTAACTAACCTTGCATTGTATAGAGTCAATCTTTCTAGTATTATATAGTTTCATAGGAATCATTTTGTGAGTACAATGTACTTTATAACTTTCAATGAGTAGATACCCACGTCTTTTAATGACTTGAATGACCCTGGCGGTTGAGATTATGTCATGCTCACTCTAATGTCTCGCTGGCGGTGGCGCGTGTGTCGGATCATTTAGTTCCCTTCAAAATGGTTGAGCTGAGTGATGCTGATGCATGTGTCATGTTCGTGAACGGGCGCTGTCAGTCGTGACTGGTCATCTCTTAGCTGCCACGGTCTATTTTAATTATTAATAACTTTATTTTGAATTGTCTTTTTATTTTACTATGGACACTATTATCTTGCCACATCGTTCTCACATAATGTACCATCTGATGATGAATGATGTAACAAAATGTTTGTAATAATTTTGGCGATTGAAAAAGAGTGTCCATGGAGTTTCTTGCTCATTCTTCTCCATAGAGATCTACACCTTGGAATGAGCACCTACGGTACTTTCACAGTTTTTATGTCTTGTGTCTGGGACCGTAGCACCATAACTATTTTTATACTTGTTTTATTTTATGTCTTTTGACAATTCATAAGTGCCTGTAATTGGCCTAGTTGAAATAAACGATTTGATTTTGATTTTGATTTTGATTTGTTCACATTATTGTTTATTTGTTGCGATTCTCAGGTCTTGCTTGGTTACATTTGAACACTGACACTTAAACTTGGTTGTCTTAATAGGTACACTTCCACATTTTCATATTTTTACACATTTAACTGCTTTTAGAGGGAACTATTTTGGAATTTTATCACTTTACGTTTTTTAAATAATTGAATACCAAGTAGAAACATTCCATCTCATGATATCCACCAATAATTGAAACAATGAGGCAGTTTGTAGTTAATAATCCGAATAATCTAATAATAGAAACTTTCAAACCACACAACGCAGTGTCAGCAATGAGGTGTCAGTGATACAAGGGCAAGGTCAACGAACAATAGACGACAGTGACGTATTATAAGCCGTTCTCTCCTCTTACTTGTGAGAAAGAAAGAAACAAAACATAAGTAGTGAAGTTAGCAACACGACATCATCTATCGAGCTTACATTATCGCCTGCGTAAGATTCAATTAATCTCATGGTGCCAGCAATATCGAAATCTATTTGATCCTAGTTAGTACGCTAGCGATTTCAACGCTAGCGAGTCAGTTTCCGATGACAACTCATGGTAGAGGTACTGGTGATGATTATGTTAAGTTTTAAACCTATTGTTGCTATCATATCCATCACGTTCATACTTGACTATATCCTTTTCTCATGGGGGTCAAAGAAAATGGTTAACGTCATTTGCTTCTTCCATCCTAACATACTTCCTCCTTCCACTTCCAAATATCTGTACCCTTAGCACGAGTTTTCACTATTTTTAACCGACTTCCAAAAAGGAGGAGGTTCTCAGTTTGGATGTTTGTATTTTATTTTATTTTTTTTACTTTACAGCGTCTATTCAGTATTTACAGCTTTTCTTGTATGAAAAAATAGCACAGCGTCTCTGGTGTGTGAAGCAGGAACTAATTTCTTCCTTGAAAATTGTCAATTTGAAATTTTCAAAGTTCCAGTTCACGTCTTAAATACTGAAAACCCGTGCTAAGGGTACTGATCATACAAGCATGCAAGACGTGGTAAACAATTCAACGGACGTCCTTTTTTTTTCTCTGGCCGGCTCTGTCCCACTCCTGGGCAAAGACCTCCTTTCAATTCTTCCACCTTTCGCGATACTACCCTGGTTTATTGATGAGCTATGACATATTCTAACCCAGACCATGGCTTGCCCAGCATTCGGCCATTAACTTGAAAATAGGTACCAGACATAGACAAACAGAGTAACTTTCGTAAACCAACCTTTTTCTAAGAAACTTTGATGTTGCACATAACAATAAACAAAAAGCAGCATGAAATATATTTCTTAGGAATACAATTACTATCTTCTGGTTAACGTTATTAATATTCACATTTCCTCTTAATGTATTCTGTAGCGCCATCTACCGTAGCGGCGTGAAGGCGTCTAGAGATGAATTTCTGAAACACAATTTAATATTACTTTTTAATCAAATTGAAATACCTACTTTTATTTTCTAACAACCATTTTAAGTAGTTTTATGAGGTTTCCTGGGAGACTTGAGGAACCTCTCCAAACATGGTAAACATTTTAATACGACGCACACAGTACTTAGCAAAGTCATAAAGGACCATTCACTATAAGGAAGGAATTTTAAGCGGCTAACATTAACGACTAGAGGCGACATTTTCGTGACTTGGACAAATAGTCACTTAATACTAATCAACTTATGCCAAAACTGGAGTAGAATCTCCTCTATTCTAGCCTCATTCAGGAATGCTTCTAAATTATGATGAAGTTACACCAATCCTGTGCGTGAACTTGGAACTTTGAAAAGATCTTCTAAATTAATTGCCATGTTGTGATCACCTGGCGATCTGGTCGATCCTGTCGTAGAACTGTATCATGTCTCGCTGGTACTTCGTCGGCGGTGTGTTGTCGTACACGCCAGGCTGCCGGATGTCCTGGTAGTTCAGGACATTGGCTTGAACTGGTGGCCATCCAGGCTTGTCGCAAGTTGGCTTACTGGAAGCGATAAAAGTTTTAGCTTTTTATGTTGAGTTGCAAACTTTATCATTTTTTCTTTGACTGAATATGGGATGTAGGCTATGGCTTGGTTAGGGTTGTGTTTTTTAAACCTGAAGATGACGCGACTTCTGCGCCGTAAAAATAACTTTCTTTGTGGACTTACAAAATTTGCACATTGCTATCAAGTTTAACAATAAAGTTCTTACTCGCATCGAATAAAGTTGACCACAAACTGTGTCATCCAATCCTTCATAAGATCGTCTCGGCTGCTAGCCGGGAAAGACTTCTCTCCACCAAGTACTGCATTTTCGCGGAGGATATTTGTCAAATCGTCAACGTGAGAAGCGCCGTCATACTGTAGCCTCAGACCTGCCTTCACCGCGCTGAAGTCAGCCTCGTACGAGAACTGGTACAAGTAGACCGGTGCTCCTTTCATCTCTGCTCTCCACTGTGACACCTTGAACGCGGGATACACGAAGAGCACATCCCGACACACGTCCATATACTCCTCTATATTCAGCTTGCCATGGAAGTTCCGCTCAATCACTTTTAAACCCAACTGCTGCGCTACATTCGGAGGCGTCGAAAATGGAATTCTGGCTGGCAAAATTAAAGAAGGATTCGCTTCGATCCTTTCAATAAACTTGGCGTATATCAATCTTCTCCGGAAAAATTCACACTCATCAGTTGTGAAGCCGATAATCACTGGATATTCATTTCCCCGGCCTTGTTCTATAAGTCTTGTTGGATCATCATCTATTATTCTCTCGATTCCTGGGTATTCTATAACTTCTACTACAGGAGTAAAGGAAACTATCCCAAATTCGTATTGAATGATGCTGTTAGCATTTAGTATTTCTTCGAGTGGAGTATTAACTAGAGTGTCGTGGATGAAGTCAGGATTTGTAGAATTGATACCTAAGATTGAAAGGTATCTAGCAGCAGCTGTGCTTGCGTAAATCGGAGAAGCTGTGTAATATGTTTGTTCAGCCGTGCCACTCATCAAAACAACTCTGAAATATAAAAGGACAGCGTCAACATTTGCAGACAATAAAGCTACAGAAGTTCCTAAAGCGTTTCACCTTTTAAAAAGTCCTTTAGTTGCGTTAGACAAGGACAACAGATGTGCGCAGACTGCGCCGGCACTCTGCCCCGCAATCGTAACGTCATTGGGGTTTCCGCCGAAAGCTCGCGCGTTCCTCTGCACCCAGCGCAGCAGCGTCACCTGGTCCCGCAGACCTGCGTTGCCAGGGATCTTAGGAGTGTTCAGCGATAGAAAGCCAAATACGTTGATCCTGAGCAAATAGCAATAATAGAGAATTAAGATTTTGAGTAAAAGTGTTAACAATAAAAATATAAGTGTCATGTAATAAAAATGTAAGTGTCATCAGAGCATTCTGAATGATTTCCATAAATCATTCAGAATGCTCTGATGACACAACAGGAATTGATAGACTTAATGGTTAGAAAGAGAATCAATTAGGTATGTACCTAATGTAATGTTACCTACCTAAAATTAAAAGTGATGACGATAATTCCTTTGCTGACAAGATACTCTGGTCCTTGAAGGTCGGTATCTCCTGATCCTGCTTGAAAACCACCTCCGTGAATGAACACAAAAATTGGTGCTCCTTTCTTGTGTTCATTATTAACGTAACCTGTGTGGTAGTCATCATCTCTGGTCACGGGGAGGGCTTTTATGGGTACGTGTACGTTGGCGTAGATGCAGGATTCGCTCATGCCTCTGTAGGGCTTCACCATACGGTCGTAGAGCTCATCCTGCTGGGGACAGATGGGGCCCTCTTCAGTGGCGTCAAGGTGGTGCGGCCAGGGTCGCACTGGTTGCAGCTCCTGAAATATATTATTTATAAGACATGAATTTTCGGAAAATTTTGCGTAACATGGGGTAATTGATGACGAGCCACGAACTGTAGAAGCAACAGACGAAGACATAATATGTTAATCCGTTGATAACCACAAGGTGTGTTGATAACTTAAACCAACATAATAAGTTACAAAAATCGGCAATTTTCGATCGCTTTACAAACAACGCTAGCTCACGTTAGGTTTCTTTAGATTACGCGACTGTCTCTACAGGTTTGATATGTTGATGAGCATCATACCTTGAACCGCAGCTCCTTCAAAGGCTGCTGCGCATACGGGATGCCCCTGAAGCTGGCGTATTTGACGTCATACTCCCCCTGTCTGATCAGTCCACACACCCATCCGGAATCTATGCGTGTGCGCACGTTGCATCGCAAGTCACTGGATGACGTTGTGAGAATAGCTAGAAATGTTGTTAAGACACCAAATTAATAACCGTCTGTTGTCAGTTTAGCATTAGCATTTTCGAATATCTCTGTCGCATTATTTCATTAAAAGGAGTCCGTTGGGTGTCCGATCGCAATCAGCATTTATTCGCATCAAAAACAGACTTCGGACCTATCATTTTAATAAGTTGCAATTTTAAGAAAAAGAAAGGGATAAAGATGCAAGAATAAGCTGAGCGGTGCGCGTTGTGTGTTAACCTTGTAAGGTTAAGTGCATGTTCCGTAAAAGATTGCAACGATCCATCAATGATCAAACTACAAAATTTAAAATGGCCGCCAACAAGACCATCTTCCTTCTGGTGCTGATCGCCTTCGCAATGATGGTGACCGTGGAGGCCGTCCGTGTGGGACCCTGCGACCAGGTCTGCAGCCACATCGACGCTGAGCAGAACGAGTGCTGCAGAGCTCATGGCTACTCCGGCTACAGCAGCTGTAGATATGGGCAGATGCAGTGTCACTGACACAGTTTGCAAATTCTATGCACCTTACCCTTTCCAATGAAATAAAATCCACTTTCCACTCAAACAACTCACAGTATTGCGGCGGTCGTGAAACTTACCGCAACACAAACAATTGATGACCAGCACCAAACCGAAGCCCTTCATCATTTCGTGTTCGATCAACATGAATGCACTAAAACGCTTGATTCCGGCAAACTATAAATGTATGCGGTATAAACAGTATTCGATTATTAAGGCGTTGTTTATACTAATCTGCACTGTATTTTATTATTTTATTGCGAATGGTTGAATTATACGTATTATGGTTTTCTTTATTTACCATTTAATGGTCTTACAAGTGACCCCTTTATCACCATGACACACAAGGGTTTAGATGATATTTCAACCTATCGCTAGATATAAAAAAAAACAAACTTTGGTTACTTAATCACGTCTTAAAAAAACTATTTTGACAATTTGCCATTTCGCGAATTAGACTTTTAGAGAATTTGCCATTTCGAGAATTTGCCTTTTTGAGAACTTCTTTTTCTTGCGACTAGGTTGCCATTTTGCAAATTGGGATTTTTGCACCTAAAACATTATGCATTTCTTTTCCTTCGCATCGCCTTTCTTGTTTTATTATTGTTTAACACTTTCGCCTGCGCCCGCTACCGGCATCGGCACGGCTGAAGATTTTAGGTGATAAAAAGCATCATAATATAGACATTAACTTAATGGCAATAAAGTAGAAATTTCCTTGATAAATGATCGTAGTAACAAAAAATATCGCTTCGATATGCTTGAAGCTACTGCATCGGCAATTACTACTTTATTGCCGTGCCGATGCCGATAGTGGGCGCCGCCTTTAGGGTAACTTTTTGGATAAGTATAACGATGGATAATTAATTTATCAAATAGGTATATACAGGGTGTTTGGTCCATCGTGTGCCAAATTGAAATGGTCGATAGAAGGGGTCATTTGCTATCCTTTCAGACCCCTTCACACCCCTCATGCCCTGTGGATTTTTTTTTAAATCGACTTTTTATTGTTTTACTAAAAAAGACCCAAATTTTGCATTCAAATGCAATTTTCTTTTTAAATATCGGTCGTAGACTCTGAACTTTAATTTAATTTAGATGTGTATTGTTTAAGAGTACTTTTGAATACAATATGAGTGACATTAGCCACCTAGTTTTCTTTTAATTCACTCGCAAAGTTAAAACATAAATTAAAGCTGTACATGTTACAGCTGTTCATATGGCTACAGAAAAAAAACTAGAAGCGACTGGGATCTTCCAACTCCCTAATTAATTCTCCAGTCTATCCCCTTGCTAATGATGTGCCACATGCCATAAAAATCTTTTAACAACTTTGTGAATTCACTAGAATTGTGAATCGAGTCACCCAAGGCTGATATTCAAAATTAATAATTTTCTTCTTTTTTGATACCTGGCAAACCTATAAGTCTTATCTCATTCATATAAGGTAACATCTGCCTCGTATCTCTATGTTTTTGTGGGATTTACTTGAAAAAAAATGCATTTTTAACGTTTATTTCATAATCCTGCTCGAATTGTTGGCCTCTGTTGCGAATGCAGGCCCGATATCTATTTAGACAGTTGTTGTACGAAGTCGTATTTCCTCCATTTTTTTTATTGCTTGGTAAAATCATCAAATGAGTCCTCGCAACCCGGGCAGGGCGGGAGGGACTGTCAGACTTCTACTGACTAAAATCCACGGTGTCCTTCATTAGCCCTTTCTGTTCCGGGGTCACGTTAAGGAAATAATCCCGCGACCCCGGCAGGCTTTGGACCTATGAGAGGGGGCCCCGTCATTATGCTGACGCTCTTTCAGGCGCGCGTGGGACACAACGCGCCGTCGACCCGGGCATGGTCCATGGTCGGGCATTGAGTTGCCCTTTACTCGTTGCCCGCATGCCCCGTATTTCCTCGTTAGTGGTATTGAATGCCGCTTCCATGCGTTGGACTAGTAACTCCCTAGTTGGAACGTCCGTTGCGTACCTATACCAGCCTTTGGGACGTCTCTAGACATAAAGTGTAAAGAAGTTAAATCTGGGGAACGTGGCGGCCATGGAATAGGGCCATCGCGTCCAATCCGTTAAGCTATTTCCCCACAGTCAAACGCCAATGCGCAGGACAGCATTTTGAAACACCATGGGCAAACGTTCATTAAACACGGGCACATCATCGGTCACTAATTTTAGCGGGATTTGTAACAATTATCAAATAAATGTTAAAAATGCAATTTTTTTCTTACACGTAAATCCCACTAAAACATAGAGATACGAGACAGATTATTTATAGATAAGATTTATAGGTTTGTCAGGTATCATTTCAAGCAAAAAAAATGTTTAAAATCATAATTTTGTATGTCAGCTTTAGGGCACTCGATTCACAATTCTAGTGAATTCACAAAGTTGTTAAAAGATTTTTATGGCATGTGGCACATCATTAGCAAGGGGATAGACTGGAGAATTAATTAGGGAATTGGAAGATCCCAGTCGCTTCTAGTTTTTTTTCTGTAGCCATATGAACAGCTGTAACATGTACAGCTTTAATTTATGTTTTAACTTTGCGAGTGAATTAAAAGAAAACTAGGTGGCTAATGTCACTAATATTGTATTTAAAAGTACTCTTAAACAATACACATCTAAATAAAATTAAAGTTCAGAGTCTACGACCGATATTTAAAAAGAAAATTGCATTTGAATGTAAAATTTGGGTCTTTTATAGTAAAACAATAAAAAGTCGATTTAAAAAAAATCCACAGGGCATGAGGGGTGTGAAGGGGTCTGAAAGGATAGCAAATGACCCCTTCTATCGACCATTTCAATTTGGCACACGATGGACCAAACACCCTGTATAATCAGTTTGTTCTCAGTTCAGCAACAATTTTCAACTTACACACGGGCTACTCCGCAAACAAAAGGTAGTAATAAAACAATGCAATTGTCATAAATTAATGACCTAATATTGGTATAGTTCAATTTGCTCATGTAATTCCAACATCTATGCTCGGCCATCAGTGGCTCGATAATTATTTTATGGAGGTCAAACAACAAGTGAATGCTGCAATGTGAAATGTCACATTCACTTGAAGCGAGCAGCTTTTCCCTTGACCACATTAATGGCGATTGAATTCAGTGTTATCGATTCCCTTATTTTTACTAGTTACCTGCCTAAACACTGCACGGTAGTAATTTTGACGTCTTGCTCCCGAAACATGAACATTTCTTTGTTGTCTATACTATGTATCTATGTAGGCATTTATGACTATTTTTTTCACTGCAGAATGCTCACAAAAAAGTCTTCAAGTCTTTTCTCATGGTCGCGGGATTATTCCCTTACCGTAACCCCGGAACGTAACAGGCTATGAAGGACACCGTGGATTTTAGTCAGTAGTAGTCTGACAGTCCCTCCCGCCCTGCCCGGGGTTGGAGGACTCATTTGATGATTTTACCACGCTAAAAAAAAAAAAAAAGTCTTTTCTCATTAGCCATGTTTTAAATTGATTTGCCGATACCACTCTCGGTGAGGCCTTAAATAATATCTAATCATTACGAATAATTTCGTGCCCATGTAATTAAATAATTGGTCTAAGTACTTAATAAGTAATACCGTCTAGGTGAGGATACAAACAATTGTGATTTGGCAGAGCGTAAACAAACTGAAGTTTGGAATTACATAGTTATTTTATTTGTATTTGTCTGACCCTGTCTACAACTTCAAAATTATTCGAATGTAGTAAGTAATTTCTAAGGGCTTTTAAATGAGAAAGTGATTTATTTATTCTCCTTAACCCCTATTTAAAATGACTTGTGAGAATGTGGATGAGTTATGAGAATAGGGTTTTCATATCTTTCTGCCAGACGATTTATGGGTACAGCCTAATGCCCGGTTTACATTATTCCAGTCCAGCGATCCAGTCCAGTACTGGATTGCTTACTGGAAAAATGTAAACCGGCACTGGAATGAACTTACTGGATTCAGTTCATTCCAGTGCCGGTTTACATTTTTCCAGTAAGCAATCCAGTACTGGACTGGATCGCTGGACTGGAATAATGTAAACCGGGCATAATGTCAAACAGTTGTTGTTGGGCTATTGTATAGTGTGTATCCTACAGCAGCGAAGCTACCTAACATGCCGATTCCTATCGGCTTTACTTACGAAATATAGCAATATAAGTATCAATGATTTTCATTTATCATTAAAAAAATATATTTACGAAGCTACATTACTTGTAAAAATAACAATCAAAGAAAAACACTCTAAAACTAAAATTAACAATCAAAGAAATAATAAACAATTTCAACTCCCGCAAAACAGAAAGGTTTGTAAGCCGCACGGCAAATCAGGAATCCCGATCATAGTTCCTCTAGTAGCGATCGTGAGCTTGACGCGACATAACACCGCTGAATTAAGGACGCTGGTAAGCCGAATGTCTCCGGCTTATGATAAGGACAGAGATATGAAATGCTTACGCCAGAACGAGATGGAATGATACTGGACTTCGTAATTTGTTTAGATAGTTTTCATTTCATTTATTCATAACAACAACATATACAAAGCTATTATTATTTTGTTGGGTATTATATAAACTTTAATGTCAATAATATGTGATAATGTCAAATTGGTGTATAATATCAATGTCAATCAATTTCATAGATCCAAATACATTTATTTTATCCAATTCTTATCAATAGACATATATTCTGAGACTGAGTAGAAGCATTTTTCCAACAAGAAGGCTTTAAGTTTTGTTTTAAATAGGTGAGAGTTATAAATTAATAATTTTAACTGAGACGGTAACCTATTAAATATTTCCACTGCTTGGTATCTGGAACAATGCTTAGCGATGTTCAAATTTGGTGCCATTTTATGCTTAAAATCCTTCCTTCTAGAGTTTTCTCTTAATTCACGTTCCTCCTGTGACTCATATAGGTGAATATACTTAGCAAAATGACTTAAAGTGACTAAAATATATAAACTTGGTACAGTTAATATTCCCAATTCAATAAAGTGATCTCTACACGAATCTAATTGTGAGATCCTTACAATTGTTCTAATGGCGCGTTTCTGTAAGATAAACGCCTTCTGACAGTTATAACTGTAGCTGTTACCCCAAAGCATGATGCTGTATCTTAATTTCGATTCTATCAGGGCATAATATACGGCCTTGAGTTGCTTCAAATCTAAAACATCTCTCAGGCTCCTAAGGGCATAGCATGCTGATGAAATAGAAGAAGCAATGGCAGCCAGCTCCTGTTTCCAGTTTAAATATACATCTATATTAATCCCTAAGAATTTAACTCTATCTACTAATTCAATTTTATCTCCTTTTAAGTGTACATCTATACTATCATTATCACGAGATGTAGTCTTAAATAAAATAATGTTTGTCTTACTTGTATTTAATAAAAGGTTGTTAGCTGTAAACCAGTCACAGAGATATGTCAGGCTTTTATTTACGCTTTCAGTCAATTTTTTTAAGCTATTTGCTCCACAAATAATATTTGTATCATCTGCAAAAACGACAAGCCTTACATCAGGCTGAACGTGATGCATAAAATTAAACATGTCATTAGTAAATATATTAAAAAATATGGGTCCTAAAATACAGCCTTGGGGCACACCGCGCTTTATGTTGGTTATTTTTGACGTGTATGTAACTTCGTGATTATTTTCATCGATTCTTTTTATTTCGACAAACATTCTTCTATTTTGTAAGTAAGAATTTATGAGTTGTAAAGACTGGCCTCTGACTCCATAATATTCAAGTTTTTTAATAAGCAGCTCATGATCAATGGTGTCAAAAGCGGAGCTCAGGTCAATAAATAATCCCGCCACTTTCATTTGGATTCACATTAGTTTTGGCCCGCTTATATTTTTATAGTTTTGAATACCATTGTTTTCAACTGTCCATTTGTTTTTGATTTTGTATTATTTTTGAAATTGATAAGTTTTGCGTAGTTAGCGCAGTAAAAACATGGTTCGTTCAGTTCAATGATAATGTTTGGTAATGTTCACTGCAAAACAGTGTACGTTAGTTACAAGTTTTCAACTAGATGGCGTTGTGCAATTTCGTCACATTTTTGAATCGCGGTGTTAAGATCTGTAGGCGATTAGTATAAGGTTTTGTGAACATAAAATTTTTCAGAGTTAGGAACACTAATAATGTTCGTTGTTCAATATTTATGATTGTAATAATTGGATAACCGACTACAGAAAAGGTGGACAAGGAGGTTACTCAAATACTCAATTCGTCCGTACCGTATCCAATGGACGAAGTATCCAGAAAATTAAATATTACAATGTTTTTGTTTTTTGTTCGCGGGATAACTTTGTCGTTTAAGAACCGATTTTGATGATTCTTTTTTTGTTGAAAAGTAGATATTTTAAAGGTGGTCCCATGATAAGAAAATCAGGGTTTGATGATAGAAGACTAGAGAAGTCGAGTGGAACTTTCAAAAATCTTACGGGCGACTAGTGTGTTTGTAAGTTTTTTTCATTAAGTATTTCAAATAAAGGTCTGGAGTATAATATCTTGATGATGGAGCTGAGAGACATTGAGAGAACTCCTCAACGATTCACAGCAGCTACCTTGTGTTTGAGCTTCATTAATTTGTATTGACGAGAACTTTTCACCTAGACGGGTTGCAATTGTCATTAAGGGTCTGACGACGAAAACGAAGATAGTTCAGAGAACTCCTGAACGGTTTATAGCAGCTATCTTGTATTTGGACTTAATTAATTTATGGTGATGGGAACTTTGCACCTACATGGGTTATATTATTCGATGCCTCGATACCTGCCATTTGTTTCCAAAAAAAATAATTTGGTTTGTTTCAGTAGTTTTTATTTTATGAACATTTTTAGCTTATTATGTAAGTACATGGGCGATGTTATAACCGGTGCTACGGATATTACAATTCTAGTGCCCCAAATTGTTGTTGAATGTTTAAACTAAAAAGGCTAAAATTAGCCCAAAGCTATAGTTACTAGAATTCACGTTTTGGTCCGGGTTTCCCTTCAAAATTTTCTGCCCTTCGCCACTGGTATCCTAATATTACTAAAAGATTCGGTTGACAAGTGAAATAAAAATATTTGATTTTGATTTTAAGCAATGGGCAAAAATTACAACTCCGTTGATCCCAACTGGTTGTAAATGACACGGCGGCACGAGAAGATGGCGGCGATTTAGATTAATTCCTAAAGGATTGGCTGACAATCGCATTAGATCGCGAAAGTTGTAAAGAAAGAAGAAGGCCTTTTTCTTGAACAATAGAATTTGGGGTTTGCTTTACTTGTAGATTTCGCCAGAAATTTAAATAGCTTTGTTAGTCTTCAAATTCAACTTAATTGCAAAAAATCTTATAGATTATTTAGCGACGCGCTTCCTCGTGTAGTAGTACTTGTCGTAGATGTCGTCCCACATGCGCTGTGTCCTGGCGTGAGGGTACTCTATCATCTTCAGCTCCGCGCCTATGTCCAGCAGGCGGAAGCTGTCTGGTCTCGTCACCTCCCAGGTTACTTCACTCTCGTGAGATGGGTTCCTGAAAGGGATACTGTCTTATTGAAGAACGAACTTGCCCGTTTTGTCCCACAACAGGGTCACCCTATACTTTTTTCCAATTCCGTCATTTCATTTGTTGACCAAATTATTCAATCACTGAAGTTTTACTACCAAATCTGAGCAGAGTGTATAAAGTTCCCTCAATTAGAACTACCATGATTGTCTCGAAAACGTTAACTTCTAAAACGAAATTCATCATAATCATAGAATTTAAAGTCTCTCCAAAATTTTTATGACCGTTAAAACTTCTAGAAACTTACAAGTGTTTAACGAAATTCGTCCAGAGCTTCACCAGACGTTTCTGCACATTGCCATGCTCTCCATCAATAGGCCCCTCATAGAACAAGTAAGCCAGCTCATCCGAATGAGCCGCGCCCCTCTTCGGCACCCCAGGCTCGGACCTGACGCCAAGGTCCCCGGAGTACGAGAACTGGTAGTAGAAGACCTGGCTTGTTAAGGAGTGGAAACGGACGCTGCGATGGATGTGGCTGGAGAAGTAGGCGTCTCTGGTGATGAGGAAGAGAATTAGAACCACAAATTAATATAATATTAAATACATAATTATGAAAATAATTTAATTTGTTGCGTAGTGTGATTGCCTATTGCCCACGAAAACAAAAATATCTTATTGGCGGTACCTGTGATAAGCTAACAAGGAAGCCATGTTGGAATTTTTCTTAAAATACATGTCTTCTATCAGCCTTCCAGTTTGTTTTCGCTCCCTTTCATTCAGAAACTTCAAATCATCTGGTACTAAAAAACTCGCATCTCTGGACATTCTCTTCAGAACATTAGCTTCTCTCAAGATCGAAACAAAAACGTAAGCTTCATTATCGTTATATCCAATTATCATTGGAACTGAATTACCCTTCTTACTCGATAATAAGTCGTAAGGTGCTTCAAATAAGAGTCTTTCTTCCTTCTTCGAAGGGTTTTCGGCGCACATTCCAAAAGGGAAATAAGGGACGTTAAGTTTATTGGCTTTAGCTACTAGATCCTCAATTCTAGCATCGTGCAATGATTGGTCAGATTCATCGTCGATATCTGTCATGGCGGCCAAAAACTTCGCTCGGTCTTCTGCGTCATAGTTGAAAGACCAAGGGCATAGAGCGCTACCGCTCTGTAGAATAGCACCATGGTACAGTCCATTGGCCATAGGAGACAGTATCACTGCCTCTACCATGGCCGCGCCGAAGCTTTGTCCTGCAACCACAACTTTGGCTGAGTTTCCTCTGAAAGCGACAATGTTATCTCTGACCCATCGCAAGGCTAACACTACGTCCTTCACGCCCGCATTCCCTGGTATTTCCTCATCTCCGGGGCAAAGGAACCCTAAAGGTCCCAGTCTGGAAAAACAAAAACTGAAATAAATTCGGAGAACAGACCATAAACTCAAACTTTAAATATTTGATACTCTTTCGAGAAGTATTGATAATGACTCCTGATAAATATCTCATTCTCATTAGGAATCATACCTGGATCCGATTCAGCTTGTCCTTTGCTGTCTAAGCTGAAGCCTTTACAGAGGTGCTCATAAACTGTAGTCGCTTAGCATCTTTTACCTTGGTCTTACTCTCAAGGCACCAGGCTAGTCCTGCCATACAAAAAAAAAATAGGAAACATACCTATGATAAACAATGACCACAATAATTCCCTCCTTCACCATGTTCCCAGGGTTGTAAGGGCCGCTGCCTCCCGTGACCCACACCAGTACAGGCCAGTTGCCGCCCTGTGCCGTGGGTGCGTGGACGTCCAGCTGGAGACAGTCTTCGGCGTTGGAGACCAGGGAGCAGGTCATTGACCGAGAGTTTCTGATGTCCGACCAGAGAGGAGCAAGACCTGCTCTCTGAAATGTTTGATGAATTCATAAGTTTTTTCATTGCCAAGGATAGCCTATGACGCTAACGGTGTTAGGGTAAAGGCTGTCTCATAGAAATTCCTTCCAAAAAGTTTCAAGTATAAATCTTATATTCCGGAATTTTGGGGTCTAATCTATCAAAAGCTTGATCTATTCGTACATATTTAGATGAATATGGTTGGAGATATTGTAATCATATTATTTTTTTTGTTTTTACTTCCACTTTCTAAACACCCTAGCCCTGAAAAGCAAAGGGAAACCAAAGTAACATGGTGGTTTTAGTCAGTACAAGTCTTACAAACCCTTCCGCTTCACAAAGGGCGAGGCAATCATTTGATGATTCACAAAAAATAAGTTATTCATCATCATCTTTCTACTGCCCTTATTCCAATTCATTTATGGAAAGGAATTTCCATTCTTAATACAATAATATTGAGACTCACCTTAAACCTGCCCATAGTCCCTGTAACATTGGCGTAAGGGATCCCTGTGTAGGACACGTATCCCTGCCTGACCACGCCCCGCAGCCTGCCCTGCGCGATGCTGATCACATCCTGCCTGCTCAGCATCATCATTTGTAGTATCACCATCAGTTTGTACGACAACATTCTTGGGGACTGGCAAATACTCAAGAATTTGGTGAAAATACCGTATGGCAGGCTTTTCTGCTAGCGAATAATTAAAATGTATCGTGTAGGTTAGGTTCAGCTTGTGAAAGCCAACTGTTCGTATTGTGGACCCGCTCCGGTCGGTCGCCAAGCGAAACAGCGGGAAACCCGTGTTTCCACACAATGCTTGTATTATGTTAGGTTTTCAATTTTGTAACGTAACTGTTTATTATCGTTCAGATCTCTCCTGTTTATCTGCACCAGTGATTTTGTTTAGGGTCTACATTCACTGAGCATGCACTCCTTGTGGCCTCCTGACTCAGGCAGCTGCTCTGCCTATAGTTGCGTTGGTCAACTCTTAAATAACCACTACTGAATTACGCTTACTCTTAACTATGCCAAAATTATTGTTCTGTTTGCTGATAGAAGCCTTTTTTCTGGTTTCTAGACAGGAACTACAAATCACATGTTTCTAACATGAACAGACATAATTATTATTATAGTTGATGAAATGCCTATAGCGATTCCTCATGAATTTAGTTCATATAGCACCAACATTAAAAAAATAAATATTAATAATTTATTCAAATAAAAACACAATATCCATATCCATCCATTGCAATTATTTTATTGGAGCATTGTATCGCCGGCCACACGGCACACACACGCAATCACTAGAGCATTGTACTGAGCGCGGCACAAAGTGAAGTATTTACAAGCGCGCAACTAACAGACTTAAATAATAATACGTTACATCAGTCGCATCTGTATTGCAGGACCACGACGCAGATCTGAATTATGATAAACTGAAAGATGATTTAAATAAAGCAATTTTTTTATAAAGATTAGGCAGGATCTAGGACACGTACGTAACTTTAACATTACAACTAAAAGCTCAATCAAGACACAATCTTTACAAAAATAGCTTTAAAGAAAGACACATTTTGTCGAACTCTAAGATACTAAAAACATGATTGTTTTTCTCACAAGTATGATTCAGTTTAGAGTATCTGCATCGTGATCTCTATTAATTTGTACAAACTTATTATCTTAACACTAATAAGTTACATAAACTTAACAATAAATGTTAGCGGGCGGACTGTAATGCGGCCTGAAGCCTAGTTCAGTTTTATGAGAACAATCCTTCGGCTCTACAAAGCTCGAACGAGCTGTAACAAAGGCCAACTGTTTGTTTGTAAGCTACAGTACAAACAAACAGTTGGCCTTTGTTACAGCTCAACTTTATTTACAGTTGTTTTGTAAAACGAGACTAGGTCTAAAGTCAATCTAGCTGGTTCTAAAAAATCCTTATTTTTTACTACAACACTGAAATTATTCTTGAAATCAAACAAATCTAACTACGAACTCAATTATGTCTTAAGTGGTTAAACTACTTTGATTTCAAACAGTATTAATATACACTACTTGAGAATGCAGTATTGCAAAATTGACATTGAAAACACCTTCCAAAGTACAATAACATTCTTCTAATGTAAATAAAAAGGAAATTGTACAAAAGAAAGTAAAAAATTAAATCATTTACCGACTAGATTTGTGGCATAAACATAATCTAAATAAAGTAATGCTAGATTCAAGAATTAAAACTACTACTCCATCTCGATTTGCTCAAGAAACCTACTACTAGGTTCTAACGACAACAATAAGGACCAATATTTAAATGCACTCATTCCTCTTGATTCAGACACTTGCACTGCTCCAAGACACTCCATTGTCTTCAAATATTATCACCGAGAACAGCTGCACAGTCTGTTTATGTGAGTCCCTTCCTGCTGGCGAGGCTGTCGTAGAAGTCGATCAGTTCCCGCTGCCTCGCGGACAGCTCCTTGCTCTGGATCACCGTGGGAGACAAGATGTCCTCCAACTGGTTGCCGTTGTTCGCCGGCCATAGTGAATAGTTGTCCTCGCAGATTGGTTTACTAGAATGAAGAATTTATGGTCATGAATATTGGTGATGTTTCGGAAATTAATTGGACAAAAAATTACAAATCATCGTGTAGGCAACGCACGTCACACGTGTACTAAATATAGTTCATATTGTGCGATGCCACCACGTGCCGAGGCCACTAAATAAAAATATCAAGTGTGCGTCAATTACCTGCAAGCCATGAAGTTGGCGAAGAAGTCTGTCATCAAGTTCTTCATACAAACATCGTCTTCGGAAGGCTGGCTAGCATCCGGTGCGTTGAGGATAGAATTCACCTTGAACACATACGTGAGGTCCTCGATGTGGCCCACTCCCTGGTAGTCGAGGTCCATCACCTCCTTGATGATGTTGTTCTGGCCCTCGTACGTGAACCGGTACAGGTACACCGGAGCCCCGCCGGTCTCCGCACGTCTCTGCGCCAGCTTCAGCGCGGGGTACTCGTAGTAGCCATCCGTGCATGTCTTCACAAAATCATTCAAATTGATCGTACCGTTATGATATTGCCTATCAATTTTCTTCGCTAGATCTATCAGGAACTTGGGCGGTGTTGTAAATATTATCTTCGGCGGTACTATTAAAGTTGGATTCTGTTTTATCTTCGTCACTATGTCAAACTTTTCTAGTCGCCTGCGGAAAGTCTCGCATTCGGCAGAAGTGTATCCTATTAGAAGTGGAATGTTTTTACCGCGTCCGTTGGAAATTAAAATTTCTGGGTCTTCATCAATGATGGTCGTAACTCCAGGTAGCGGAGACTCTACGGTGGGCACAAAGGTTGTAAGTCCGGTATTATCTAGAAGGACTTCGTTAGCTGTTTTAAGTTTCTCAGCGTCGAGCGCGATGAGCTGGCGGTGTATGTCGTCGGGGTCCGTGGAGGTGATGCCCAGGATGGTCAGCAGCTGCTTGGACATGAACTGCGCGAACGCTGGCGAGGGACTGTAGAACGTGGAGGCGGCTGTTCCACTCATTAGTATCGCTCTGAAAATAAAGAAAAAGTGCATTAAGTTATTGTTTTTAGTAGTCCATGCTGTGAGTACTAGTAATATTAGTAAAATGGTAAATAAATGGCCCTTTATCAAAGTAATAATATGTATGTGGACTGAATTTTATTTACTAACAAAATATTATGCGTCATAATTAATTCTGAATCCCGCAACCATTATCAAGTCTCGTACAACAAAGCAAACCTACCTTTTAAACAGCCGCTGCTCTTCAATAGCTTTCGACAAAGTGAGTAGATGTGCGGCAGTAGCGCCGGCGCTCTGTCCGGCTATGGTGACGTCGTCAGGGTCTCCGCCGAAGGCTCGCGCGTTCCTCTGCACCCAGCGCAGCAGTGTCACCTGGTCCCGCAGACCTGCGTTGCCAGGAATCTTAGGAGTGTTCATGGACAGGAAACCGAACACATTCAACCTGAAGCATTGATAAGAATCGGTTAACTATAGATATCATTTTCCGTTTGCCAGTCAAAATTGATTGATCAATGAAGTTGTACTGCATACGAGCTACTGTCGTCGATGGAATACTCAAACTACTGCTAAAAACTTTCTTCTAACTTTTTAAGCACTCGGATTTCACAATTTGTAGCATTATAAAGAGTGTTTTTGTGCACACATATGAGAAATAATTACCTATAATTAAAAGTGATGACGATGACTTTCTTGCTGACTAAATATTCGGGACCGTGTAGATCTGTGTTACCAGATCCGAAGGCGAAGCCTCCACCATGAATGAACACCAGGATCGGTAGACCAGTTGACGGGACCGGTTCTGGGTACGGAGGCAGGAGCTCCCTGACCGGTCTGCGACCAATCGAAGGCAGAGCGTCTGCAGGCACGTGGATGTTGGCATAGATGCACGCCTCGCTCTGGTTCTGCAAGCTGTCCTTCATTATCTTCCCGTACACGACATCCGTTTGTAAGCATATTGGGCCTTCGGTCATTGCGTACAGGACGTCCCATCGTTCTGCAGGTTCGAGCTCCTGTAATGGACATACAATCGTGTTAGCAAAAATCTTGACCAAAAAGATCTGGTACCAGAAAAAGCTCGAATCTTCCGTACTTAATATGTGCAACCCTCACCCAGATCTTACCCGGGCTACTTTGCAATTGAACGTATTCTTACCTTAAACCTGAGCTCCCCTACGGGCTGCTTTGCATAAGGGACTCCGCGGAAGCTGGCGTACGGTACTCCCTCCGCATAACGCAGCGCGCCGCAAACCAGCCCTGATGTGGTGTTCATAACGACGCTGCATTGCGGTGGTGGCGACGCAAGTGCTGTGCAAGCTGGAATTGACAAAGAAAAACTAATAAGAAACGGAATTTTATTAACACTATCTGCTGTTTACCAAGCTTACCATGCTTGCTGAGAACCAGTCTTACCAATGGATACTTCATATTACTGTATTTATATTAAAGTGTCAAATATATTTCCTGATTAAAACACTAACACACGTGTATCTAGTTCATATCAAAATAACTTCAAAAACAGGCTTTCTTCAAGTTCAAATGTTTGCATAATATAATTTTTTTTAGAACCAACTAGTAAATGGATATAAATAGTTGGTATAAACTTGGTGACCTTAGAACGCCTATTTAATTAGACTATAATACATACTGGTAGACTGTGTGAGTTTATTTTAGCAAATGGTAATGTTCAGAAAAACACTTCCTCTCAGAATATTGTTTCTAGATGATGCAATGAGACATTATAGTTATGATTATTTTATCAGTCTTTAATGTCTCCTCTTCAGGGACTCGATATTAGAGAAGTGGCCTGTATTGTTTTTAATTTAATTAACCATTGATGTTTTGCAATACTATGAATCAAAGCGAGCGCTTCATTTGAGATATTACAGTGCCCGGTGCACGCACCTATCCTAGGTCCTGACTATGTCCCGTTTCTTTCCCCGTATTTGATGCGGTTCACTAACGGCTATATGTTTGAAATTCTGCACATATAACTCACAGGTTCACTAGACTTTACAAACTGTAAGGAAACTCTATTCAATACACATTCTCTTGAGTGTGATTTGTCTCATTTTAGTCATAATACGACGACACAACAGGCCCAGAAGGAGATGACAGGATGAGCTGGGCCCTTACCACGAGGTCTTAACGCAATCCAGTTTAGGCTGTGGGAAAGAGACAGCCATACAAGTCGTCTAGCGCCATCTCTTTCCTACAGCCCAAACTGGATCGCGTTAAGAGTTCATTTTAGGCCACCTGGACTCCATTTTTAAAGCATTGGCCTAGAATTGCATGAGGTGGATGAAGTCCTTTGTCCTGCAGTGGGACAAAATAGGCTCATAATAATTACTGACGATACGATATTTAATTGGCGCGGCCGTAAAGTTGAATAAATAGAAAGGAACCTACGACGTATGTTGACTATAATGAGGTTTTGCTACTTTAGGGAAGCGGAAATGACTGACCGGACTAAGAACTAACTGCCAAAGAAAGGTTTTGCGTCACGCCATACACTATACATAGTTTTGCACCCGCTACTCGGCCCCAGGCAGGCCGTATTCTTACTTGTCACCTTTATGGTATAACAAAAAAAAAATAGCAAACACCAAATCTTTTTTCTGTTTAGATAACTATAGTTACAGGCAAACAATAGTCTTACATAACAATACAATAAACCTAATCTGCAACTCCATAGAGTCATAAATCGCAGAGCCGCTGGAATGGCGTCAGATTTTTTGTTTGTCAGCCATAAAACCAGTCGGCGACTTGGAAGGACCTTGTCGGTTATTGGTAGCACGTGTAACCGAATTTGTAGAGCGAACAACCACAGTCGCTAATATGTTAACTTAGCAAAATACAATAGAATTTGTTGAAAATGTTAGCAATTCTGAGGTAAAGAAAGAAATATGTTTACCTATTCGACACAGGCAAAGCATACAAGGTTCTCACAAAAATATTAAAATGAATGTCCTATTTCATAAGAATAAGAGTTTTAAAGTGAAAATATACAAAATCTTTGTTCTATCAAAAGTTATTCATATTTGTGGTCTAAACTAACTTTTGGTCCACGGGTTAGTTCGCATAAATTTAGATACTACTATGAGGTCCTAATATGTACGTTATTATTGTTTTTTTTTTACGGAAATAATACTTTTTTGGCACGAAAGGTCCCATGTCCGACAACGTAATTATGCAACGTCAACGTAAATACAATATTTCAAGATGATCGGTTCAGTATTTTAGACTTGAAAAGGTAACAAACAAACTTACATTCGAATTCATAATGTAAGTTTGGAACTTTCGAGTTCATATAGTTCCCAGTGGTATCGGTCCCGACTTACGAGTATGGACTTACGAATATTATGGTCGTGGGTTTTCATCACCACTGTTCTGAAAACGGTGAAGTAAACATCGTGAATTCGTGACGAAACCGGCATGTCCTAGAACCAAAAATTCGAAGACATGTGACATCTACCAATCCGCACTGGGCCCGCGTGGTGGATTATGGCCCAGTCCCTCTCACAGAGAGGAGGTCTGTGTCCCAACAGCGGGAACATTATAGGCTGATGATGATAGTTCAAATAAATATCTCAAGAATTAGGACTTCTTTTCTCTAGTTGTTTGTTCATATATTGTTATTGCGTCGTTGCAACTTGTTGATATTTTTAATCATATTTATAAATACGAGTCGCTTCCTTAACAATATTCAGACGATAACCTCTGTTAATTTTTGCAAGCAAAAAACTGAATAACCTCGAGTTGATGAACAGATTATTACTATGAATGTTTTATTTATTACAACTCTGCCATTTTAAAGATTCTGACAGTTTAGCGCTCCTAGCGTTCGTAGTACACCTAGTTTTTCAGGAAAAAATTCATGCAAGTATGGCATTATGTAGTACAGAAGTTGAAGCTTGTAGTATTACTAGCTCTCTCAAATAATTGAACACCCTGTATACCATGTTTTAAGTAAATAAAAAATTATCTTATCTTATCTCCTCCGAATTCTCACTAATTAAATTTACCTATGTTATCTGAAGTTTTCGTCTTGTAGACAATTTTTTCATTAATGTAACAATGGTATTTATTATATCACATACATATTTTTATTTAAAAAAATCGAGAATATTTCAAGTTTCTAAGATACAAGAATCATATTTAATTCTAAACGTATTCAAATGAAGTGGAACCTACATTTTTAATAAAAAAAAAGGTTGCACTCCAGGAGTGCCGGTAGAAGTGAAAACTTTTTTGTTACTATGTTTTATTTTTAATTTGAATGACGTCTTACTCATTTTCGATCAGGGTCACGTGACCCTGACGCGAGTTTTGGTCACGTGACCCTGACGCGAGTTTTAAATTTTTTACCCATTACAGAAAAAGTGTACAACGCCGCTAAAGAAGTTTTCACTTCAAAAAAACATCTGCAAATTAATTTATATGTTTATTATGTTGTACTAGTCAAAAAAAATTCAAAGCTTATACGTCCAAAACTAATTCCACGAAACAAGTAAACGTACTTCAAATACTAATGTAGTAAGTGATAAATTACAAATTATAGGTTCCGCTACGGTCGTAGCTCGTAGCCCGCTCTCGTAGCACCTTGCTACGAGTGCTACGAAACTTTGAAACTACACGCAACTGATCTCTTCGTAAAATAAATGTTAATAAAACATATTATTTTTAAATAATCTATTCTTATCTAAACTGGTTTATCTAACAACTGAGGAGTTGATATATCATGTAATAAAAATAAATTGTAGATTTTTAAGATAAAACATTTTAAACTTAGTCATTTTTCGTGTCTATGTTCTTTTTCTAACTTGAATTTAATAATAACGAATTAAAATAAATTAAATAATAATAACAAAATGTTGAGTTTTTGTCTAGTGGTACAGTGAGTCAGATTTCTAGTTTGTGATGAATGCCAAGACTAACTTTGTCTATTTTAAGAAAACCTCTTTTAGATTACTTCGTGCAGTATGAAATCGTGTTTTTGAAGTGAAAACTTCTTTAGCGGCGTTGTACTTTTTCTGTAATGGGTAAAAAATTTAAAACTCGCGTCAGGGTCACGTGACCAAAACTCGCGTCAGGGTCACGTGACCCTGATCGAAAATGAGTAAGACGTCATTCAAATTAAAAATAAAACATAGTAACAAAAAAGTTTTCACTTCTACCGGCACTCCTGGAGTGCAACCTTTTTTATTTTTTTTTCATCCTATGTATTCAAAGGTCCACGCATTTCTAACGAGTAAAAAGAACCGATTCCTTACACTCGATAGGTGACATACAATGTCCTTAACTAAGTTTTCTAAACGTTGAGCCAGACCTGGCGGGGGGGGTATTACAACGTCTTAAAATCGGGCTTGTTCCAGTGAGTGAACGAGATGGCGCTATACGACTTGTATCTCTGTCACTTTCAGTCGCCGGAATAGGTGTCAGTGTGTGTGTACACAGGCTTGTATCACAAGATTTCTGTATTTTAGTAACAGCGTATACTTGAAGTATTTATTCTATTTATTTTATGGAAAATTTAAAAAGCGCCTCTGTTATACAAACCAGAAACTAATTTTTCCATCAAATTAATGTCAAAGTTTCAGTTTACTTCACAAAAAATCATGCTAGGGCTTCTGATTGTGAACACCTGACTGACAGATAAAAGTACAATATTAGTGTCTGCACAATCTGTCCGTGTCAGTTTGACCGCACCTTTATCTTTTATAATCATCCCATTAATATTATCAAAGAAACTGTAATCTTCAACACGTGTAACGAGTATTATTATATTTTTCATACTGGTCCATTAAATTGAATGACACTGTAACAGCCTTGCGCCCGCGTCGACCGGTGAGTATTGACGTCAATACATACAAAGTTACAATTAAACTGAGATATCAATTTGCTACACCGCTTTTTCTGGTGCAGGGTCAGCAGAGATCGAGGTGGCGTTTGTTTTGCAAAGTTGTCGTGGAAAATTATCGTGGGTATGTAGTACGAAGTGTAGCAGGTCCAAACATGGAAAATTGTTGCTTAATTGTTGTAAAGTGTTTTTTTTTTCAATAGATACGTTTTTCTAATGTGTCACTTTTTAGTTTTCAAATTGTATCTTATTACGTCTTCAAATCTCTCATTTGTGTGTAAAAAAAAAACTTCATAACCAAAAACGAAAAATTCTCTGAAAATTCACAAACAATATTCTCAAAAAACGTACAGCTTTTTAGAAAATGTAACTTTTGATAAGTAACACCACAGTAAAATCACTTGAACACAAAGTTTGCATGTTGTCCGATCACTGCACGGCTATCTGGTATCGTGTGAACTCACCGTGCAAGACGAAGGCGAGCGCTATCCAGTACGTGGTCATGTCGGCTAGGTGTCGCTCACAACACTGGGCCGGCGCCCGGCTCGTCGCCGTATATATGCACCGCGGACACCCATCTCCCAGCAACCATGCGCACCGCTCCGTCACCAAAATGGAACAATCCTGCCTTCCTTTGACAATCACCCTATTATTGAGAAAACAGTAAAAAAAAAAATAAACAACACCTGAATTTATCTTTATGCAAAATCTCTTGAATCATCATAGCGACAGTAAAGATTTTCTTAATTATGTTTTATGCTGTAATAAGGTTACAACGTATTACCATTGTTTGGAATTAACAGAACAGATATTTTTTACGATGTCCTTTGCTTGGCACGTGGAATTAGTGATAGCTCATTCATAAGAAATGTAACTTCACTATTTAGCTTCAATTACTAAACATTCACTTACACGTGCCAACCTGAGATTTCTACAATTAAACTTTATAAAATATAACTAGATCGCCACAACAAAAACCGCAAATAGGCGACCCTCTATACTAAGGTGTTTACACAAAAAGATATATAAAGACAAAACGGTAGCATTAGTAATGAAGAATAAAGACAGCAATGATTATCGATCAGCAGAGTATACAGTAATGTCTACAGCCAAAGGATGTCGTTTTCTGTCCATCATAATTTACACACCTTTTTTTTACCGTGGTAAAAACATAAAAGGTGTCCTCTCACCCAGGGTAGGGCGGTGGGACTGTCAGACTTGTACTTATCCACGGTTTCCTTCAATAGCCCTTCTCTTTCCGGGGTCACGGTAATTAGTAAATCCCGCGACCATAATTTACACACCTTTGAAAAAGGACAGTTTCTTTTCTCCTCTGCCCAATTGACCATGCAATAGGATTCAACTGAACGTCTTATTGACGACTGAATTGCAGCTAAGAAACGTCACAATATAACCAAAAGGTCACTTGTGTGACGTGTGATGACAGTTTCCACCGGATCAACCCACGTGTGAACATTTTTAATAGCCCTCCTCTATAAATGTACCTGGCGCGTGCGGCTGTATTATATATAGCTTGATGAGCTCGCACGTGGAGCCTGCGCGACGAGCTTCTCTTTCTCTGCCCTACATAATGAATACTCTCATTGATAGAAATTACTCAGGATACAGTGATGTCTAGCTGCACTGTTTATTTAAACAACTCGTGCTTAGTTTCAAATCGTATTTTCTACGATTACATAATTGCAGTCGTTTTATTCCATGCTTTATGTAGCGCCTCATTTATTATTAAAGTCATCGATTGGGTGTCAGTTTTAGAGTCAAGAAAACGCATAGGTAATATATTTTGCTGTTTCATGATCTTTGAAAAAACCAAAATGGCGTAGGTATATGAGAGTCGAAGATCCTCCAAACAGCTCACTCGTTGATGTCTCTTATTCCCTTTCAAACGGCGCGGCGGTTAGAGCTTCCTGTAAATATGTTTGTGTCACCAATTTAATATTTCACATAATGGACCAACATGTTCGCAGCAGTATGTATTACAAATCGTGATGTATCAATTATGTATAGTTTTCTTGTAACAACTTAAAAGTAAACAAGTATAATTATTTACTTCGAGCCTGTACGCCTAATTTATGTAAAATTCATTGCTTGTTCACGTCATAACATGGACTTGTAAAATCATAGCATGTTATTGGATATTTACATGGATAGACTATGTGAAGTATAATATGGACAGAAAACAAACTGCTGTAATGACATTGTCAAATTAAATAACAATCAAATTCATATTAAGTTATGCTTCGAACCACAACATTCCACATCATGAAAAAATAAATAAATAATTTTAGTATAACATCAATGAGCAATAGTGTGGTATATGTTCTCCTGATCATTTTTGATTCATCATCATTATCATCAGCCTATTAATGTTCCCACTGTTGGGACACAGGCATCCTCTCTGTGAGAGGGAGTGGGCCATAAACAAACACGCGGGCCCAGTGCGGGTTGGTAGATGTTACATCTTCTTCTTTCTTTTTTTCTTGTTCTTCGAATTTTTGGTTTTAGGATATGCCGGTTTCCTCACGATGTTTTCCTTCACCGTTTTTAAAGCAGTGTTGGTGAAATAAATTACACAAAGTAATGATGTACATTTCAACCGCGCGGCCTACAACTCGTAAGTCGGGGCCGATACCACTGGGCCTCCATTGCTCATTTTTATTACAACTAATTTCTGAGAAGACGGTCCATTACAGAAAGGTCGTCCATACACGGACTGCTCCAGCAGATAGCCAGTGATCAAAATTCACAGACTGCTCGAGCAGCTACCATTTATCACACTGTTCATCATCTGCCTAGCCTTTTCCCAAATATATTGGGGCCGGCTTCCAGTCGAACCAGATGCAGCTGAATATCAGTATTTCACATGGAGTGACTGCCTGTCGGACCTCCACAACCCAGTAACTGGGAAATACGATACCCTATGGTAAGACTGGTTGTCAGTTTAGAGCTTCTGACTAACAGTAACGACTGTCAAAGATCTACAAATGACAACCGGGACCAACGGTTTTACGTGCTTTCCGAGGCATGGAGGAAACTCGCTATGATAGATGGTCACCCATCCACAGACCAACCTCGGCAAGCGCGGCTTAACCCGGAAGATCGGCCTGTGCGGCTGTGATTATTTAGCCACGAGCTAGTCCACCATTACAATGCACCACACGCACTGTTAAGCAGTAAAATTCAACTGCTTAAAGCAACCATTGCTGACTGCTTTAGCAGTCGGTATCGGTATTAACGGTTCCTGAAAGCATACAAGACTGTGTGCAAACTCTGGTGCACTCTTTCCCTCTTTCCTCCGTCAGTGGATTGGACACCATCGTCCTTCTTAGCTTGTCAATTAATTATGCCATTTTAAAGTACGAGTATACCCCATCCGGTGGTTAGTACAACGATGGATTCTTACAGTAAAACAGTAAGAATCCATAGCCAACGGTGTTCTACTCCTTTTGTATGTCCAATTATCTTCATTATTTGTCAATCATTGCTAGTCCAACACTAACGAATGGCGAGAGAGATGTATGTTGCAAGCTCGAGCTTTGACAAGCACTTCTTCACCATAAAACATTAATAAAAATTGTCATGTACTGGCAACGGGTCCCCTTAGTGAACAACAGCCTTAGTACATCCTACAGAGAAAAGACAAGTGTCCCAGCAGTGGGAACATAAAAATAATGGATTCTGTATTTAAATTACAAAACTTCTGGTCTCTGTAAACTTCTATAATCTCTGCCGACGGCTACTCATGCCACGAACATGACAAGTAAGACAACTTAGTTTACATCCTTGGAAATATGTTAAATAAGTAATTATTACATTATTTTAAACATAACTTGTCTTGCCAAACAGGCACCGGTAATATCTTGTAACTTACATAATATTATTCAATCTTAAACTTGTTTGACAAAAAAATGTCAATGACTCGAAAATAAGTAGGAAACATGGGTATAGTAGTATAATTTTTGTTGCCGATTTAACTAAATCTAATGATATCCTATTTTATTAAACAAGCTTACAAATACACATGTGTTTATAAAAGGGTCCAAGAACGCTAGCTAACAGCTAAATATTAAACATGACAGACAGGACCATTACTAAAATTATTCGAATACCTTATCACCTGCTCATTTGGACCTGACATCCCATATTACATACACTCGACCCTTTTTCAGAAACTTGTCTGAAAACCTTAGGCATGTCAATTATTATACTTACAGCAGCTCTTCTTTTTCAGGTAATGTTCGTACTTTCTGCTTCGAAAACCTACACTACTACTACTAGCTTCTGATTGCTAAGGTATTTCACATTGTTTGACACCCTCTTCAAACATTTGTAGGTATTGTTTTTTGTTCCTTCAATAATGTCCTTCATTCAAACTCGTGAAAATAAAAACAATGAGATTATACGAATTTTACGAAATTCAGAGGCAAAAAGTGCAGAAGTAAAACGATTTCTATACTGATGCAATTAGAGAAATTAATAAAGTTTACCAAAAATAGGCAACAACATAAAAAGCTAGTCACTATGCGCTTATTTCTGCACTCTAAAATAAATAACAAACAATTTGGTTAAATATTGTCATTAAATCACGTCGGGTAACAAGTTGCTTTGATTCCGCATATAACCTGCTCTCTCGTCGAGATAATAAATTTTATAAAAAAAAAGAAAAACAAGAAGTAATCAATTTTCAAATGACCTGAATAAACTGGGTCGAGTCGTATTTATCAGTCGGCGCGTGTAACAGTAGTGAAGGTATGATGGACCCTGATATTTATATCTACCTGTGGTGAAACTACCATAATTATGTGATAATTTCGGGTCTAAAACGATCACTTAGACATATTCCTAATGATTTTCAGCAAATGGCACACTAGAATTTCATATCATCACTGAATATAAACTTACAGCATGGACTGGATCTTCCCTAACCAGTTGTATTTTTTTTTAATTCCTTCACCTTATCAAAGACTTGTACAGCATAAATAACAATGTCATACAAGAAAGAGATTCATGGTCCTACAATTTCGCTCTACTCAGAAAATATGACAATTTTAACCAGCTAGTGGTCAGTCCATGCTTTAAGTCTATGCTCAGAAATGACATGACATTTTACCACACTCAACATGATTTTATTCTTAATCTCCAAGTTTTCATCACCACTACCACCAAAACTATAATAATTCCTACTCTACCAAGAATAGACAAAGTTATTTCATAGTTTTTCTATACAATATGACTGTTTTTTTACACGATTTTAGTATGATCCGTGCACCTTTGAAGAAAAGAAATATTTCTTTATTATTTTAAACATCACCATACATAACATGATAGAAACATTCTGTCTGTCAATTCTTCACAACTCGTTTCTACGACGACATGCTACGCGTGCAGAAGCAGAACAATCGTCGTATCTGAATCAAACCTGAAATCTGACTTAAATAGTAAAAGGGTTAAGATTCTGTTAATATTTTGAAATGGGGTTGTTCTTAACTCTAGTCCAGGTCAAGATACTCTAGCTTACTACATCTGATAGAGCTAGGCCGGTAGCATAGTAATAATCGTGATAAAATAGTCAACATTGTAAAACACTATCCGCGTGAATGACATCTTAGCACGTATTTGTACCGCTATTAACATCAAACCGGTTGTATTACGTTGACACGTAATATTTAACTGATGATTCAGGAAATTTTAATCGCTGGTTCAGCGATCATACTTTGGTGGTAAGATCTACGCAATCTACACGTAATATTAAAACTGATTTTCGTGACAATTTGTTTGATTCCGGGTTCCTTCCAAATACGCAGTAGATTTTGATGTCGTTTTCACCATCTTTTCAATAATTTATTCTGAAAGCTTTGTGTATATTTATTTTCCCGAAATTTTGCAGTCACAAAAATCGCGGAGACAGTGGACCTCCCAGATCAAACGATCGTCCTCCCAGATGGAGTGCAGGGGACTGCCAGACTCGTACTGACTAAAATCAAGAGTATACTACGCATAATATTTTCTTAATTACAATAGCTGAACCCAACATGATTGGGGAAAAGGCTAGGCAGATGATAATGTTCACATAATGACAAGACCTGTTATAAAATTACGTAAATAATTGTAAGTAGTAGCTTGTTTTTTTTTTGTCCGATCCTAATACTATTAGTCATCATCATCTTCCTGCCCTTATCCCATTTTACTTGGGGTCGGCGCAACACGTTTTTTTCTTCCATTCTCCCGTATCACACGTCATAGTATCATCTACTCTTTTTTAGGGTTCCGTAGTCTCGCCATGTCCGTCCGTCCGTCTGTCCGCAGTTTAGCTCAGAGACGCACAGTACTAGAGAGCTGAAATTTGGTGTAAATATACGGATTTGTTGTGCCGAAAAAGTGGTAAAATAAAATCTCGTAAAATATTTTTTTTAGGGTACCTCCAGTACTTACACGTAAAGTGAGGATTATTTTTTTCTCGCGTACCCCTTAGTGTGGGGTATCATTAAATAGGCCTTTAAAAAATAATTATAGTTTCCATTGACACATTTTTGATAAAAAAATTCGTCTGTGAAATATTAAGCTTTAAAGTGCTAAATTTTGCTCGATTCGAGTGTCCCCCCCCCTCTACCAGCTGAACGGTTATGTTTCGGGGTGTGAAAAAATTCACAATAGTAGTATATATAACGAAGTTTAAAAGAAAATTATCATGACTAAGTAGGCTTTACAACTTTACGAGTAATAGTCGACCAACTTATAAAATGTACTTGGATATCATATTTCTTAAACAAAATGTATCCGAGACAACTGCAAAAGTAAGTTTGTCAACTTTATTTTTACAGCTTTTATAGGTATGTTTTTTGGGGATAGGTAGGTTTTTATCGTCAACTATTTTTAACTAAATTCAAAAAAAGGAGGAGGTTCTAAATTCGTTTTAATCTTTTTTCTTATGTATTTTCCCCGATTTCTTTAAGACTCCTGGACCGATTTTTAAAATTTTTCTTTTTAAAATTAAATTCAGCGAATCAGTTTAGTTAGTTCGCATAAGTATTTTGATGGGCAACTACGGAACCCTACACTGTGCGTGGCCCGACACGCACTTGGCCGGTTTTTTTTCTTTCATATCATTCTTTAGACAATCCATCCATCTTTTCTTTGGCCTTCCTCTTCCTCTCCATCCATCAACATTCATACTCAACACTCTTTGTCACATGACTGTCATCCTCCTCATCACATGTCCATGCCAAGATAGACGATTCCCTTTAATTTTTTCTGTAACAGGCGCTATCCTAATACTATTAGTATGTAATAAAAACACAGACATGAAATAACATTGAGACAATCGTATAATGCACCGTAAACATTTTCAGGATTTTTTTTTTTTTTTACGTGGCGAAATCATCAAATGAGTCCTCCCACCACTACTGTCAGACTCGTACTGACTAAAATCCACGGTATCCCTCGGCAGCCCCTCATGTGCCGGAGTCGCCGTATACGTATGTCCCGCAACCCCGGCAGGACTGTGGCCCTCTATAGGGGGGCCCCGTCATTATGCTGACGCTCCTCTTGCCTGCCCGGCGGCAGGGTTAGTGCACGCCAAGCCCGCTGTTACTCCAACCACTGTGCCCTCTGCTAAACAGAGGGACACGTGGTGGAGCGGTGTGACGGGACATTAGCATACGGGCAAGGAAACCCCTTACGGGGAGTTCTTGCCCGTACCCCGGGGCGCACCGTCCCGAGAAACTGGGCTTCCCCCCGGACGTATCCGGAAAGGAACTTCCAGGTTCGGGCACTCGTGGAGGTTTCCCGTCCTTAGCACCCCAAACATTTTCAGGCTAGAAAAATTCAATATGAATTACTTCTTGTTTACAATAAATAATAACATCAATTTAAGAAACCTGCGTATGATCACGCGGTTGTCAAAAAGCGCGGGTTTCAGTGCCTATCATTACCTTGACCATCGATCATTGACGTAAGCGCAGGCGCAGATTAAAACGACAGAAATAAGATGCACTTGACAAGTAACCCCCAAAACTCAAGATATCTATTATTATTTGTATTGCCAATCAGCTGCTACTGTCTTGGTAGTTTAAATGGTCACTTTTTCTTATATTTAAATACCTGTATTGTTTGACGGCGCAGTGCTGAGTGACTGATTGCGTGTCACGGATTCGATTCCCGCACGGAACAAATATTTGTATGATCTACAAGTAGTTGTTTCGTGTTTTAGTGTTCTTTTATGTGAGTTTAAAGGTATGGAAACGTATCCAAGTTTTTCCTGATTTTTGTTTGCATATTTATTATCTTGTTGTTAGAAAATAAATCACGAAGTAAGTCGGTATGCCTAAACAAGTGTTGGACAAAGAAAAATAAATATATTAGATAGGTCAATAAAAAGTAAAACGCTAAGAAATCATAGCTTGCGGTTTAGTTAATTGCTCCCAAATAGGGTTGTCATACGTCCGGAAAATTCCGGACCGGAAAAAGCGGACAAAGGTCCGGAATGTGGACGGCGGAAAGGGTAATCCGAAATTAAAACCTTAACAAATCAATTTATAGTAAAAATAAAATGACAGTTTGTTGAGGCGCCCGAGTAAAAATTTCAAAAAATTGTTTCGCTTTACACATGCACGATTTATTGCGAAGTCCGGAATTACGATTTTTCGACCTGGGAACCCTACTCCCGAAGGATATCAAACCACTAAATTATGGCAAAGACGTTTCTTTCAAGTATTTGCTTTCAGTAATAAAAAATGAGTTTATCTACCCTGATGCTTTTAGGCACCTAAAGTTTTGCACATGTCCCAAAGACAGCTACATTATAATTAAGTCCTGTCAACTTAACTATAATGTAGCTGTCTTTCGGACATTAGGTACTATTTGATTGACAGATTATTAGGCAAGAAGATGTGCGTACGTGCGCACGAGCATGTTGTCTCGTTTAAATCGTAAATCGACAAATGTGGGTCAATATCAGGATAGTTACCCGGAGACAGATGTCAGTGACTCCGGTTATTCTGTTGACATTTGACACAAAAACATAAGTATTCAATTTGCTACATAGTGTGCAATACTTTAGGTGTGGCTCTACATAGTGCGCAACTCTAGGTATGCTGGAAATAAGCCCTTTATGACAACAGCTGAAAAATAAGTTCTAGATAAATGAATTCATTTTTCTGTGCCTGAAATTTCGGTTTAAATGATAAATGATATTTATTTTGCAAGTAAGCTTTCACAAACGCTTTTACAAAATTACAAGTCAAAACTCTTTTTTTTGGTATGTCTTCTGTTTTTTTTTTGTTTTCTCCTACCACTATTATTATGACTACTACTTGACTGAAAAAAACTAATATTACTTCGTCAACTACATGACCAATAAATATTGAATGCGTATTTTTGCCTTTGTGACGTAAACCAATATTGACGAAGATACGACGCTTAAAATTGGCAAAACGTCACAAGCAAGTACAGTTTTACTTGTTTCTGACGTCACGAGCCCGGGACTCTCGAATTTTGATGGTTACATCTTTGTAAATATGCGCATTAGTTTAACTAAAGAAAACATTCACATGCCCATTATTTTTTAAAACGCTGACTGACTACTTAAATTAGTTATTTATTGATTGACAGCATCAATCAAGCCTATTTTGTCAGTCGTTTAGAGTTACCCTAATTGTTTTCCAAGTTGCATTTGATAATTTCAGTATAGGAAAATTTCAGTATTATGTCTAGAATAGGATAGATTGCGATGTTCAGAATGGAATTGAACTCGAAAAATAATTGATAAAATGATTAGGCAAGAGTAGGCGTATCGGCTAGACGGTGGGACGTCCCACCACTAAATTGCCCGACGACCTCAATATGGTGGGTGGGACAAACTGAGGACTGCTCATGTGACTGTAAACTTATGGAAATATACATACTTTTACAATATTTTGCTTTTATTGCAACAAATATTATTTTTCAATTTCCCAAAAACTATCTACTATGTCTTATCTTAGATATTTTAATGATTGCTACATTATAATTATGAGCATTTTACAGTATAACTGCGGCGAAGACAAGGTTCTCATACGGCAGCACTGCGTTAATATTACAACTTTCTCAGGAAACGCAAGATTTGCGCGAACTATCAAAGAAGTCATTGTTCCCTAGACATGACAGGGCGAAGTTCAGTGTACAGCTCAATACTGAATTTATTGCATTCCATATTTATATTACATAGATGGTAAAAAAATGGTACAAGATTTACGTTTCGATGTGGCAAAATGATCAAAATTATTCTTCTAGTTCTGGTTATCGTACCTACCTCAGGGAATGAAGGCAGTCATTTAGTTACCTTGCTTTGTAAAACATACTGTATTCTAAAAACAATAACAAAATGTAAAGAGTTCGTTGATTTACGCTTATGTGCGGGCAAACTTAGTACATTTTTTGTCTTTGTTAATAATGCAAATAATTTCAGATAAATTATACTTGTAAGCACTGTCTTGTTTGACAGACTCGTCGGCCAAGGTCGGGATATCCACGTGCGAATGATCGCCACGTGTAGCTGTCTTGATTTTTTTTATCTCTTAATGAAACGCCCGCACTGACTGACTGACTTCGACCTTGACCGATAGATAACATAGGTAATTATAATTTTGACTACACACACCTTTAACAACACTGCAAATAGAACAATAAGTCGAAGAAAAAAAATATACAATGGTTTATTCAAATGTGAACTTTAGTGCCTTTGTTCATATTGACAATTTGATTTCAGGCATTTTGCTAATCTGTCACTTGGAGATTGACGTAAAACTCATTTCTTAATATGTGATCAATTAACTTTATCTATTGTTAATGTTTAATATAACCAGTGTGATTTAAATAAATCTGCAGAGTAATTTATTGTGAATCACAGATACTGAGTTACCACGGCAACATCTTTAATTTTAACTATTAAACGACATTAATACCGTAATGTTACAATGTTTATACGAGGGGACATATCTGAGGGCGTGAGGGGATCTGCGAATTCTCAATTAAAATAGCTCCTCCAGCTAAAAAAAAATAAGAGTCCATGATTAATATTTTCCCAAAAGCAACCTCTATTAAAAGATTAACCTCGAGACTTGTAAAAGTGTTAGTTCCTATTTTGTGGTGCCAAAACCTTATCACTTCATCGATAATTTGCTGGCAGACGGGCTGTTTGAAATCCACCCCCATGCTATGGGTATAAAATGAAAGGGTTTTTTTGGATATTAAGATCCGTCAAAATACAATAAAATAATATTCTTCAAAGTTTTCATTGCATGCCTATAAGTTCATAAGTAAAGCAAAAAACCCCTTTTTACGAAAATTATGCGAATCAAAGAGAAGTGCAGAAAGCTCATCCTTAATCCTTAATTTTTACCTGACTTGCAAGAAAGGGTTCTGTTTTATATACCTACTTAAAATTTAAATAAATGATGGTCAAATCTCGATCACTGGGATACCACTACCAGTATACGTGCATAAATCTCCAAAATTAATAATAGGTAGGTAACGCTATCATTTCAGTTTTCATTATTGACCCAAATTTTGCAAACAAATGATGCATCGCATTTCGATAACCAATATTGATCAGTCAATATTTAACCGCTGCAAAAATATCCCGCTTGCGATAACTTGCACCGATAACTGATAGCTCGTGACCCGATCATCTGGCCGTTGCCACGCGGAATACAGTTGGCATCAGACACATGGCGCCATCATTATCATATCACTTCGACGTAGACATGGCGGCTCCAAAAAATGTTTACGAAACCATAACTCACCTTGTGTAAGAGCGAAACGCATGTTAAATTGTTTTAAATGCCCGGGAATTAGAACAAAGCCTAAGGTGATTCAGATTTCGATAGACCAGATGTTGATATATCGATGATATAACGAAGTCGTTTTTCGTCAATGTGATTTTATTGGAAAGTAGTGAGATCAATTTGTTGCGGAGATTAATATACTACCGCATTATTGTGTTAGTATTTTATGGTGTTCGTAAAACAGTGCTCTTGAACGTTTACGGCCATAACGGTCAATCTTAATAAACAATAACCATCGACGCCGGAGATATTATCTGCAGTGCGCAAACAAAAGTCTCTATCCCCCTTATTAATAAACGTGGACTAAAGTAACGCCAAAGCTCATCCTTAAATATGTATGGTTAATCCAAGGATTATCCTGGTTGTAACTTTAGTCCACGTTTATTAATAAGGATGTAAGACTTTTAGACATAGCCCACGGAGTGCTTAAGCGCAACACCAACAGTAACTATTTAGCTGACTTTCTGAGGCATGGAAACAATAGTGTCCTTAGTCTGTGTTAGTTCGCTGTCTCTCTAATCTATGTTCTGCATCCGATCACTTCTCCTAGTAATCTATATCTTAGCATTTACTGCCAATAATAGCTTATCACAGGTCAGAAGTCAGTGCTTCATTAAGGTGCATCACGAAAACTGATGTAAACAACTATGTGACCTCTGTCCGACTCGTAGATTACATTGAGCTCCTAGTAGAATGAAGATCTGAAGGAAAATCTATCAAAAGATTTTGACACCTTAAAAAAAAGTGCAAGATTATAATAATCATTTTATGTTTAGTCGGCGTCAGGGTAAAGGAGTTCCTTTGTCTTAAACTTAACTTTTAGTAAGTTAATAACTACCGATTCTATCGTAAATATTGATGACAACAAACTAGACGTTGATGGAAATATTAATGCTTGGTTCTTTCTTACAAGAGGGCATTACTGACATTTTGGCAAAAGACAAAAAAAACCGCCAAGGAAAGGTTATCAGTACACGTGCGAGTGGCTAAAACATGACGCATCATCAGGGTCGCGATCCTGGCCGCTGGCAGCAGGCAGACACAACATGCTGCAGCTTTTATCATTACCGATACGAATTCTTTGAATGGTGGGAAGCGAAGAGACGCCGCGCCGCGACTATTTTATATGATTGGTATTTTGTTGTGTCTGGATATCTCGTCGTTGCTTGCTGTACAGTCACCTAGCGATTTTTCCGAACTAGGGCAGAACCTGATAGTGGCGCTCTCCAGCTTTTAAAAAATAATTCTTAAAAACCACAAAAAAAAGTTACTAGTTCTGACCCTTTCTGACCAATAGATTTTAGTTCTTTTTGAAACTACATGATCTATCATGTCCTTATCAGAGAGTAATGCTTATTGAATATTAGTTTGCAGTTAGTTAGTCATTAGGTAATTATAGATTACTTACACGAGTTTTGAACAAAAACTAGTAAAAGATATTATAACAGATTTACTGTTGCACCCCGGACACAATATGTCTATGACTAATAGAAATATAATTAACACAATAATTAATGTGTTCAGCATATTGCGTGAACTTCGCTATAGGTTCTCAATTTTTATGAACCAGCGAACACTCCTAAATTCTGATCCTTGTTCTATCAGAAAATTCGCAAGTCTAGCAACGTTTACAATACAAAATGTATGCGCCCGGTGTGCATCAGGAGCGAGGATTCAATATAATTTTTCTAACAGTGTAAGGCATCAAATAGAAAACGTATGCAGGGAGTGTCCTACGAGCTTCAGAATTATCCTGACATAGTAACCGGTCGTGCATAATCATCGCCATCCAAACAACTTATTTCTTCATGCAGTTGATGCTCAAATGCCTCGGGAACGTCTGGTCAGGAGATCGTACGAATTAAAAAAATATCTAAACATTGACGCTCCACTCTATGAAACACCAGTAGCTGATTTACACGTTTTTCTTGTTAGTATACATTGTTGATAGGAATTGACATGTTATTGTTTGAGAATGTAATTATGTGAAAAGATCTTTCTTCAATATGTACTGTTTAGAATAAGATGAAGCTATGCTAGCTCGTGACGTAGCAGACAGCTGCAAAATGTGTTCACGTTTATCTCAGTCATCATATTTTATAGGATTGGGTATTCAATCGCAACTAAACAACAAAACGAAATCCAATACGTTATCAAACCATTTAAAATTTCCTCAAATCAATCGCTTCACGCGTATACTGATACTGACATGTGTTAGAACACTGACAGGCTACCTTGTCGTTGCCCAAAATACCCCAATATTGCTTAACCTGATCCCCCCTATTAACAGTGCTTTCAATATATCCTCATAATGCGCACAGCCAAGGATTGGAGTTCACTTCCTGCGTCGGTGTTCCCGAACTCATACAACCCGAATCTCTCCGAAGTTAGAGTGAACAGGATTCTTCTGGGTAAGCTCGCTCCGTTGTTGGCTTTGTCTCAGTCACCTTTGACCTGGACTAGAGTCAAGCGGAAAATTACTGAAATAAAAAGTTCAATTCGTCGCCTAAGCTCAAAAAGCAGTTTGAGGCCTTGAGGCAATATAAAACCTCGAAATGTATAATTTACGTATTTATCGCTGTGCGTTTATAGTTGTAGAGGTGTGTAGGTGGAAAAACAGAATAACCAAAATTCTACGAATTGTGTAAAACATTTTGCACCTGATTTCGTTCCACGAAAAGATTTCTACATTACACGTGGAGGCTGGCTTGTTGCCGTGGGTAGCCTCGCACATGTCTGACAAACACGTGTTGTGCACGGACTGTTGCGTAACGACAGCTTCCGACAGATTTATCTGACGAACTGCAAAAACAATGGCCAGCCTTGCATAATGCACGTGGCGCATAAAGGGTATTATGTAAATGATTTAGTTGTGACCTCGCTCTAATCCGACGTTTAAAAGAACAAGTCCTCAGACTTTTTTTTTTATTCAATCATATTTCATCAATCAATCAGTTCATCTCAAAAAAGCCATTTGGCATTTTTTCTTTCCGTTGTTTATTCTCTGTCAGTACCGAAAATACAGGTGAGCCAACGGTTCCCACGTACAAGGCGCAGAACCTGGAGGTGTGTAGAAATGGCTAGTCGCAGATAAAGAAGGCATAAACGGCTATTTACGGAACTGGCAACAATGGATTGTTTAGACCCATTTACAGGTTGCAAGAAATTGTACGTGAGTTACGAGTACATCAAGTTTGATTACATGGAACACTATTAATGGACCATAAATTCAGTTGATCAAACAAATACCGCAGTGTTGTCAAACTTGGATGCAACTCGCTTGCAATTTCTTGCATGCTCTGAATGAGGCTTATAAGGAGCTACCTCACCGCGAGTTTTCACCTGTAAGTGTAATGTAAGTAGTATTGATGCTCTATTGTCTTCGAATGTTCGAATCTGCAACGTTACATTACAGGAATTAATGAATGCTCGCGGTGTGGGAGCGCCCTAAAGCTTTAAACCATCAAATTAACAAGAAAATAATCAAACGGTTTCAGGGCAATTAATAACGCCTTACTCAAAAATTGGAAAAATTGGCTTGGAAAAGTTTCAAGTCAGTAGTTTTAAGAGCTTTTCTGTTCTGGAAAATATAGAAAATCTTATTGTTCCTATATCCAGCTGATACTAGCGATTTGTCAGCGATGTGTTACGTATACAAATACATCATACGTTAATAGCTTACACACGCTCAGCAGATATAAGGCAAAAACAGGCGAATCTCGTTAGCGTCTCGAACAATAGATTATCTGGCACGTGCATGGAAAGTATCCGAGTCATAACAACTTTACTTGAAAGAAAGAAAGAAAGAAAGAAAAGAAAGAAAAAGTTTTTATTAGACTCACACAGGACAGAACAACAACAAATGAATACTTAATAAAAATAAAAATAAAAGAAAACATAAAGAAAAATAAAAACCACAGAATGCTGCAAAGATGCGTCCTGTGCGAGGCCAAAAGGCCACTATCTCAGCATATGCTGTGACCTAAAAAAAAGTCACAGCGCTGGTATTCTGATAGGACCCTAAGTGACATCACGGACAGAGACAGCAAAAAATATATATTTAAATACTTATATATATATGGAAATTATATAATAATATAAAATATCTAAAGCAGATAAACATACAATAATTAATATGATAGTCTACACCAACGCCACCGCTTGTCTATGCCAAGTTTGACTGGCAACACAGACGAACGAGACGCGGGCGCAGACGTAATGTCAAAATGATGTCAACACGGAAAACATTATAATTTCGTTTTGATTTTAAGTTATTCAGACTATACCTTGATATACATGGTTATAAATTAATAAAATAAAATAGTGTGCACTGACAAGTAATCATGTAACATGTAAAGTCACAGATTTTCGCATAAGTTACCAAAAGGAACAAACATCGCCACAAAAACGTAGTCTGATTGCAAAGAAAAAATAAACAAAACATTAAGCATCCAGGTTTAGAGGATTTATCACCCGACGCTGGAGTATTAATATTACGAATGAAGAAGTTCAATGCCAGACGCTCCAGTCACCGTTGAGAGTTGCGTTCAGAACAAAGTGAGTTATCAGCGGCATCTTTTTGTTGTTGTAGTAAGTAGTGCTTGAACTTAATTCTGAAGGTGCCAACTGTTTTTAGCGCGCGCAACGGTGGCGGAAGGTCATTCCAGCAACGACTGGCAGCGAACTTGAAGCTGCCACGGAACGCGGCAGTTCTGTGAGACGAGGCCAGCATCAGGTATGACGAAGCTCTAGTTTTTTATCTTATTAAAATCGCGCGACCATGACAGTTTTTTAAATAAGTACTGTGGTTTTTTAGTAAGAATGATGCCAAAAAGCAGGGTAGCCAGGTGAAGCTTTCGGCGCGCTGACATTCTCATCAAATTACCCTTATTTAAAAATGGAGTGATGTGAGCTCTGGGCGGCACATGATAACAGAACCTTGCACATGCATTCTGTACTCGCTGGATTAACTTCTGACTTCTACCGAGAATGCACGCCCCATACACAGTGTCAGCGTAGTTCAGCTTAGATAGGACAAGTGATTCACAAAGCATGACTCGCATATCCACACTTATGTAGGGACGGACACGATACAGGAGCTTGAGTCGGTAGAAGCAGTTACGCACAGCTTCCAGAATGTGAGATTCAAAGTTTAACTGTCCATCAAAAACTACACCTAGGTTACGTGCTTCCAGAGCCCTCTCTATAGCACAACCATCAATGCGGAGATCTAGGTTACCAGTGAGCATTTTGCTTAGAAAATCCCTAGACCCCATCACAATATATTTTGACTTGGTTGGATTCAGAACTAGGGAGTTTCTCCTGGACCAATCAGAGATTCTGTCAAGGTCTTCATTGATGAGTCTTACTGTTTCCGCAGCATCCTGGGCGCAGAAGGAGAGGTACATCTGCAGATCATCAGCGTATAGATGGAACTTGGTGTTGATCAGACACTTGATAATGTCGGCACTGAATAAGATGAAAAGCGGTGGGCCAAGGATTGATCCCTGAGGCACACCCCTGTTCACATGCTGTGGGCTGGAAGACACGTTATCACCATTGTCACCAGACACCTGGACAAATTGTGATCGACCAGTAAGGTAGCTCTCGAACCATTTTACTGTTTCAATGTTAAATCCATAATAAGATAACTTTGCGAGGAGAAGAGAAGTATTAATTGAGTCAAAGGCACGAGAAAAATCTAGTAGGACAAGGAGAGTTCCCATGCCCTTGTCTCTGGCTTCGAGAATGTTCCCAACTACATCCAGGAGAGCTGTTGTTGTGCTGTGGCCCCTGCGAAAGCCTGATTGAACCTTGGGTAAAATTTCATGGTGCTCCAGATAAGACCTAAGCTGGTTTGAGACAACCCTTTCCATACTTTGGAGAGACAAGGTAGCAGGCTAATTGGTCGGAGATCCTTCACACTGGTGGGATTATTCACTTTAGGTAGAGGTTTAACAATTGCCATTTTCCACAGATCAGGGAAGGAAGAAGTTATGATTGATCTGTTGACGATAGCTGTAATGACAGTAAGAGTACGAGGAAGTGTCAGCATCAGCATCTCCAGAGAGATCAGGTCAGAGCCCTGAGCATTGGATCTAAGACTACGCAACACTCTTAACACTGCTTCCTCGTTTACTGGCTCAAGCTGGAAGTTACTGTCACTGTGCCGATGCTCTTGAAAATATAATAAATCTGAAGGATCAACCTCTCCACTGCCCGGTACATCAAGGAAGTGCTGGTTTATAGTATCCGGGTTGTTGCAGAAGTGAGGCAAACTGTGTTCTAACTTTTTTGTATTAGTGATTGTAGACTTTATATGACTCCATAACTTCTTAGGCTGTGTAATGTTGTCATTAATATATGTTTTGAAATATGCGCTCTTCTCAGTCTCAATTGCCGTTCTTACCAGGTATTTTAACTCTGTATAAGATTTCCTATGGCTGTCAGATTTTGAAGCTTTAAACTTTACATGGCACTTGTTACGCAGCTTTATCATTTCCCTTACAGTGTAGGTTATCCAAGGAGGTGATTTTTCCCTTATCAAAACTCTTTTATACACGAGTTCCTGGTGGCATTGCCGTGTTATCTCATGTGCCTCTGGTGGGGTGCTATGACAGGAAACCTCCACGTGCGCTCGTGGACTGGAGTTCCCTCTCGGATACGTCCGGGGGGTGCGCGTGTCCCTCTGATTAGCAGAGGGCACAGCGGCGGAGCGCTTGCGGACGGTGAGTGATGGGTGGCTCACCGTCCGACTAGGGACCAAGCCCGGGTCGGTGGCGCATCGTGTTTCGCGCCAAGTGCCTACTGGGGTCGCGGAGTTTTTTCTTAACCCAGGATACCGTGGCCCCGGAACGTAAAGAGCATAGGAAGGAACACGGGTGGATTTTGGTCAGTGGGAGTCTGACGGTCCCTTCCGCCCCACCCAGGGCGGGTGGACTCATTTGATGATTAACCCACAAAAAAAAAATGTGCCTCTGGTAACATGAAAGTTTCGTGTGACGGAAAGACGCCATGGTGGTTTACTGTTGCGCTGTGTGTCCCGAGTTTAATTGCCGCACTAAATAAATATTTGGATGATCTAGAAGCATGGTTGCTCTAAGTCTGGGTATTTGTGTATCAATGTTTGTGAAAGCACTCACGGTACAGGAAAAATATTCTTAGTTTTTTGCAAAGAAAACAAAAACAAAGTGAAGGAGAAAAGTGTGAGTACATAACTGTTGCGTAGCAACATATTATGTAGACTGCTGCTGAACTTCTCATGAAATATCAATGTAAGCTTTTCAGCAGAACAAGATTTTTCAGTACGTTCACGTTTACATAAGAAACACCGTACGTATGAGTTAAGGGTTTCACACACAGCAGCTATAATGTAAAGATGTACATTATAGCACGATACATCTCATTACATTTTTCCATAGAGATTCGAAGATGTAAAAATATAGATTATAGCTGTCGTATGAGGTCTCCTGACGATTTCTATGGAAAGATGTAATGAGATGTATCGTGTTATAATGTTCATCTTTACATTATAGCTGCTGTGTGTGAAGTCCTTTACTTATTTTACTCATAGTCAAAGTAAAAAAGCTTTATTCCAGATCAGAGGCCTTATCACAAGATTTCTGTGTTTTATTTACAGCGTACTTGAATTATTTATTGCGTTTATTGTATGGAAAAATGAATAAGTACCTCTAGTGTACGTACCAGGAACTAATTTTTCCGTACAAATTAACGTCGAAGTTCCAGTTTACTTTCTGTCTACTGTCAGCCACATTGTTATGTTATCTCCGGTATTCTGGCAGTATAATGTAACAAGGTTCAACAAATGTTTGTATTTTTTTTAAAATAAAATTACATAGATGTTGCTTTAACAATGAAGTTATTAATCGTTGAAGTAACATCTATGTATTGGTCCCGTGATCCCGCAGGGCTGGGTCAGTGTGTTGCACGGTTACCGCCGGCGCCCGCGCAGCTATCAGTCTTGTGTCTCGTGGTGCTAAATATAGCTGAGAAGTCAAACAACAGTCATTGTGTAATATTTATTAATTATTTATTAAGGTTGCTACGCATTTGCGAGCAACCTAAATCAATAAATTAATTGTCCTGAGAGGGTGAAGTAAGCTACCAAAAGAAATACATCTCGTAGCCCAGTTCTAGGCTGACTGAATTTAAATGGCCATTGAAACGAAAAGCAGAAAGAAAACTTTCTAAAGTAAACACAAATAAGGCTAAAATATCTTTTCTTGAGGGAATGGTGACAAAAAAATTAAAAAATGACACCGATGACAAAATAGTATTTTTTTTTTCATTTGACAAGATTTGCGCGTCTGAAACTTTTTTTTATTTTTTCATTATAGCTTCGCCTTTGACCACTATCTCGCCTGATGGTAAGCGAAGATGTAATGACTTTAAATTTTCCTAATGGTGAATTTTAGACGTTTGTATTGCGTTTCGTTATTCATCTGATGCTTCTAAATCGGGAAAGGTGCAGACGTAGGTATGCAAAAAACAGTTTTCCCGTCCAAGTATTTAACTAAGTGAGCTTTCTTTACTTCCTAGTAACCACACTCCATGTGGATGAATCATTTCATGCTTATTGTTACAACGGGTCAGTAATTATGTTAATAATAATAATAATTCTGCCTAGTTAACAGACAAGACAAAACAATCTTAGAAATGACGTGATGACATGCGCGGGAGTCGAACCCGTGTTTGTGCAGTCCTGGGTCACCCGTGACGTGACGCATGACAGATTGTTTAACGATGTGTATTAATGGCATTAATACATAATTAATTGATTTCCTGATACCGACTTGCTCCTATCTTTAATATTTAAAAAATTACCTACCTTATTATTCGTAATATCTTTAAAATATTTAAAACAAAGTGTACTTAAAGCAAATAGATAAAGGACGTTATTACAATAATCATTGTACGTAAAAGTTTTCATGCATATATAAACAGCAATATTTCCTGAAACTAAGTTACGTTTGTTACTAATGCAAACAAATGGGCATGAAAAAACCTCCACTTGTAGATCTTTTACATACATTGACGAGAGAATTTCTTTCGTTTCGACACATTGATTGTCTTTTGATTTTCACCCTTTTCTATATTCCCCAAAAAATTCTAAGGCCACCTAGGTCAACTCCAATACTTTTATAATAGTGTTCGTAACAACCTCTAGCTGTTTACTATTACAAAAGCGTTTGTTTACGCCACGCAGTTGGTAACGCGTTATCTTCAACCATTTGAGGCAAGTTCAGGGCTGGAGAGTGCCACGTGTAGCACCAATCGTGACGGAAAGCACTGTCTTCCGATATTACTGGACCAATGTGTTCCTAATGGGGGCACGGTCATGAAAACATTGACGTATGTGACATATTATAACACTATACACAAGAGGGTTATCAGAACACATTTTGAAAACAACGGCGGCTTTCAAGTATGCACTTACGCTGAATATAAGTAACCCAGTTTTGCAAATAAATTGACACCATTCCTGTAATTTAGCAATCGATATTAATTTAGATGGATTAACTCTTTTATTATCAACATTTATGCAAAATAACGATTCGTACCTGGCTTCGCACGGTTACAATTAACTAATGAAGAAAATGATAAAAAAAACTGTCATACAAACAATTACGACACATTATAAACAAACAACCAAATCGGTCAAACGTCAGTCTCCAAATTGATACACAAAAAACTCCCTTCGATTAGTTGAACACCACCGCAGAAAGTTGAAGGTGGCAGATAAAGTAAGGATGCCAGAAACCAGGGTCATCCAATACCGTCTTGTGTTGACGATAATCCTCAAAATCACAGGGAACAGATCGATGAGGGATGCACAGAAACGAGAAGTATGGCAGAAAAGGGATAGGTCAGCACTACACACCAAACTGACACTATGAATGAAATAATACTTCAATGGCGATCTAAATAAATAAATACACACATCAAAAGTGTCTAGGAATCAACATATATTTTTGCAATAACTTTTCTCCTGATTGATATTAATTAAAATGTTCTTTAAGGATTCATCAAATAAAGTGTTATCGTTTGTCATAGTAACGATAAACCAAGTCACCTTTGCATTCATAAAGAAATTTGCCATTTTCCTAATAAAGGGATTTTTGACATTTGAACCACTAACATTAAAGTTCGAAAAAAAGACTGAAATAACAGTTTTCTTTAAAATTTTATGGGTAACTTAAACAATTAGTAATCCGTGTTTCTACCGCGACACTAACAACACAAGAACATCGGTTTGGCATACTCAAAATGAGTTCATCCAAATCACGCTGTGGAATGGCCGCCCATGTTCATTGCAACAACAAAAAAAGGTCTTCTTGCGACTGGACACCCTCCATATTCGGCAGAGCTCTTCTCTGTAGCATATCCTATGCATGCTCAATCGGGTTCAAGACTGGCGACTGAGCAGGCCAGGGCAGGACATTGATGTTAGCTGCGGCGAGAGTCTGTCTTACAACTCTTGCGGTGTGCGGTCGTGCATTATCATGCATTAACTGAAATAAGGGACCGATTTGCACTTGTAGAGGAACGATGACGTCTGATACAATCGTCTCAGCATAAATTTGAGCGTTGAGGTTGCCTCTGATCCAAATCAACTCAGTTCTTCCGCCGATCCAAATACCCGCCCATACCATGATGGTTCCACCACTATAAGGATGGACTTCCTGGCAGGATTTTAATCGCTGTTGGCGTCCAGGGGTTCTCCAGTGTCGTATACGTCTTGTATCCGGTCTCATACCAAAACGAGACTCATCAGAAAAGCACACGAAACGCCATTGTTCTTCTTGCCCAATTTCTGTGTTTCAAGAGCCCATTGATATCGAATCCTACGATTGTGCATTGCTATAGGTGGTACCCGTAGCGGTCTTCGGGAATGAAGGTTCACTTCATGCAAGCGGTTTCTGACTGTTTGGTCGCTAATTAAGTTCCCTGAAGAGTGATGAAGCCTCACGGCTAACATCATGGCGGTTATTGTTGGAGTTCTTCGAGTTAAGATTTGAATGTATTGGTCTTGTCTCCGTGTGGTGCAGCGATACCGTCCTCCATGGCGCTCAGCCACGGTACCAGTGCTTCGGTAACGTGTCCAAAGTCGACTGATAACACTCTGACTTGTATTCAGAGCTAAAGCCACAGTACGTTGCCGGGAACCAGCTTCTATCATTCCCACGGCTCTGAGCATTTCTTCCCTGCTTAAATGACGTCGCCGCTCCATAATAACGTTGGTTTTAATCAGTAGTAGGGAAACAGTAGCACTAATAATGTCTTCAATGCGTTGTATGTTTTTATAGGGAAAATATTGACAGCTGATTTTCATCTTTTACTCGAATTTGATTTACAGTTCCTGATTCAAATTATGAAATGCACCAAAAAGGATCCATATAAATTTATAAAATCATAAATTTATTACAAAGCCACATCTCAATCTCAAGAAATCCGCATAAAAATGCTTGATCCCTAGACACTTTTGATGTGTGTATTACATTAAACATAAATAAGAATTTTAGAATAGAACATTAAAAAATCGCACGCTTGCTTGCAGAAAGTACCTGCCCTACCCTTATCACGAGTTTTCACTATTTTACTTTACAGCGCTTTTCAGCATTGACAGCGTTTCTTGTTTGGAAAAATGGAACAGCGCCTCTGGTTTGCGAAGAAGGAGCAATTTTTTTTCTTGAAAATCAATTTGAAAATGTCAAAGTTCCAGTTTACTCGTCAGAATAACTGAAAACTCATAAGGCCTCTGAATACCCTAGACTCTAACGACTGTAAGGTCTTCCCTTGTAAACTATTTACCTAGGTATTTTCGTGCAGATAACAATTAGAATATGAATTATCACCACTCGTGGAGAGTTATGAAACGTTTCACTAGAGAGAGTGAACGTGTAATCTACCGAATATTGCAGAGCAAAGGTACCCGATACCAGAGCTAATCTTTACTGCTGTTTAACCTATTCACATTGCAGGCAGACTGATGCCACGGCCCAACCAATCAGTAGCGTCTTACCTTTGGAGTAACCCTTCGCAATTAGCAGTCATTAACGAGCTCATTACCATTTAATAACATGATAATTACACCAGCCAGATAGAGAATAATGTAAACATTATGGCTTCAAATCTTTCCGATAGAGAATATTTTCAATAATACTTAAATAGGATAGCTACAACCTTGGGGTATAATTCAATAGTAAATGACTTACCAACAGGCGAGTGACAGGTCAAACGTCTATCGCTGGAAAAAGTTTCAGGTGGGTATAAAACAACTCACCTGCATCAAATATTCTCTTACTATAGGTACTGTTACCAACAAGTAACTTTCTTCATACATGGTATCAGTTGCAAATATCTCCAATTTCGCCGCAGACTACTCGAAGCCAAACAAATAAAGCCTTTTGATCATGTTACATTATTACAACGCGCTAATTTGAGGGTAGACACGTTATTTTCAGGAATTGCAATAGTCCCTGACATAAGCCGATTACCTCCTCATGAATTTACAGGTATTCATTACCAGGTGTTCATCACACCCTATTCAAGCAACTTTCGAAAAAATAAGTTTGTCGTAGGTATATGATTACTTCCCAGAATTTTATCCTTTTTAGCAACACTATCGAATAGTGTAATAAAAATACAGGGTGTGTTTTTTTTGTTCCAAAATCAGCGTGTTCTATTCCTGGCCAATTTATTGATTTTTCTAAAATCCAATGATGCAGTTTTAGTTTTCGTCAAAATCGTTTTGGATGTAGCCATCCACGCCCAGTTGAAAAAATCGCCCTGTATAGCCATTTGACCATATGTAAATAGTCAACATGTTTTATCAGCTTTCTAAGCGAACCATAATCGCAGCCGATAATAAATTAATCAGAGAGCAAATGGAAATATTAGCGAGAGATAATCCTCCGACCGCCACAGATAGACCCTGATCTCTTAAGCCGGCTAAATCTTGTTTGTCGACCAAATGATCGGATGTAATAAACAAACCTTTATTAGAAACGTATGCCATACTAGCTTTTTGGCACTATCATCTTTTTAAGACTATCGCGTTTTTTTTAAATATTTATGTTGGGTTTATTCCTGAATCTCGTCTAAGTCAGAGAAGAGAACTTATCCAGAAAGAGCCTGCTCACTCTAACTTTGAAGAGACTCTAACTTTAAAAGGCAACAGAAAGCCATCATCAAAATCATCATCCGGAAGACGTCCACTGCTGAACATATTAGGCCCCTTTCACAGCCACGCCGAACGACAATCCGCCACTTGCATCCATCGGTTGCCCGTGACCCTGACGATGTATGAGGCCTGTCTACGCTGCGTCTTCCGGTCCGTGGTCGTCACTCGAGAAATTTTCTTCCCCATCGGTTATCAGTTCTGCGAGCGATGTGGCCTGCCCATTGCCACTTGAACTTGCAAATTTTATGAGCTATGTCGGTGACTCTGGATCTTCGCTGAAGATCAACTGAAGGCACTCGGTGGATTTTTAGTCAATAAGAGGCTGACACTCCCTCCTGCTCCACACCGGGAGGACAAATCTGATTTTATCATTAAAAAAGGGGTGTTCATCCTTCACACGAAAAAGAAAAGGAAGAAAATACAAGATGGCGTGCCTGTGTGGTGTGGCCGTTAAGTAATGGATAGCCATAGGTTAACACACTTTCAAGGTGTGCTACATTACTCTATATCCTCTTACAAAATTACGAGCCTTCGAAGTTGCGTAGGCTCTGTCTGAACAGTTACTGACGAGTATAACCTTTGGATTTAGAGTCAGTGCGTGTGCACTTAAACGCAATTATAATTATAAAATGCAACAATGTCACTCTCTCCGCACAAGGTCAGTGTGCAAGCGCAGAATCAGAATGTCCGGTTGCCAAAATAAACAATAATCGCAAACTATATTTTCGTTATTGATAAAGTGAAATAATAATAAAGAAAATGGCTTGTTTTTTTGACGTACGTGCAATGACATTGTTTTAACTACTGGTGATAACTTTCACAAGAATATCGAATGCCTTAATCGTCCTCTGAAGATTATGGATTTCCCCGATTCATAGTTCCCATAAATCTAATATCTTTAAACGAGCAATTCTTGTATCATCATCATCAGCCTATTAATGTTCCCACTGCTGGGACACAGGCCTCCTCTCTGTAAGAGGGAATTCTTGTATATTTATATATAATCAGGATCTCGGAAACGGCTCCAAGGATTTTCATGAAATTTATAGATTAGGGGTTTTTCTGCTCAAGGAATTGATTTATCAAGGTCCCAGGTTCGAGAAAAGCTCGGTTCCCAAGATATAGAACATTTTAAAAACCGAGCGAAGCTCGGTCAACCAGATATTTAAAGTTAACTAGCTATGGTACTTTTGAGCTTTTGAAAAACTCAAATGATGAAATAGGTATAGCCTAAAGAAAAAGGCTTTTAAGTCGATGGGTTCAGTCAGGACCAGGATTATTGATTTTACAAAAATCCAATAATGCAGTTTTAATTTTCGCCAAACTCGACCTCGGGACTCCTTTCATTATTTTTCGATATTCCTCATAGTTTCAGATCAGAGAAAAATTCAACCTGTAAATCATATTATCTTCTATACTTTCTTCTCTAACAGCATGGTGTTGTGTTCAGGTGAGGCGGCGGCATGGAGGACGACGTCACGTTCCTGTTCCAGCTGGGCGTGGTGCGCGACGCGGTGGCGGCGCCGGCGCATCTACTCACCCTCGCACACCTCAAGGAGCTAGCCGTCAAGTTCGTGCATGATAAAGTAAGATTTTTTCAATGATAAATTAAAGGCCTTTCAGCAAAAACTAGTTTTAGAAATATTAATAAAGTTCCCTATCCAATGTTTCGTAGTTTTCGATTTCAATCTCAACAGCCAACAGATTATTAACTATTATGTTTTAATTATGCATTATCAAGTAATTTCTTTGGGTATTCTTCTACAGCACATTCAGAAAACTCAACAACAAATGTTACCAAGCATTAAGCGGCGCGTGACATAATTATAAATACCACAACAACTGACTAAATTTTTAGAGTCATTCCATGTGACTGGGAGTACTTAGCGCCATAATTTTGTAGTTTTTAATTTTAATTATAGATATTTCTCAATAAAAAATGCTTGTAACTGGTCTACTTGAAATAAATACTTTAATTTGATAAATCCGTGTGTACATCTGCACAGATTCCGGACAACGGCCTAAACCGGCTGTCGGACCGGATCCTGTTGTTCCGGCACGACTACTGCTCGCCCAACGTGCTGCAGCTCATCAACTCCGCGTCAGACGTCACCGACGAGACGCTGGTCGAGATCGTGCTCACTGCCAACCGTGAGTATGGATGTCAGTACATCTCACTCATACTCATCACTCTACTGCTCTTATTCCCACTTCTTCGAAGTAGACATAGTAGACATAACCTAACATTTTTGAAGTGAAAACTTCTTTAGCGGCGTTGTACACTTTTTCTGTAATGGGTAAAAAATTTAAAACTCGCGTCAGGGTCACGTGACCCTGATCGAAAATGAGTAAGACGTCATTCAAATTAAAAATAAAACATAGTAACAAAAAAGTTTTCACTTCTACCGGCACTCCTGGAGTGCAACCTTTTTTTTTTTTTTTATTTATTTGTAGAGGCTTCAGTATCCACTATGTCAGCCTCATAGGGGCTCTCTTACATTACATCTCGTTACGTTTATATTTTTACAACAATAAACATTACCTAATTAATTATGCTTTAAATCACCTATCATTTTATTGATCGATTACCGCCTAACCATATCATATTGTATAGCTATCTTAGTTCTGTGTTATTTTGTCCTAACCATATTTTGTTAACTACTGGAATTAAATCTAACTAAATGATAAAAATAATGAATCGCCTGTAATTGCAATTACAATAATTGGTAAGCTTAGCCAATAATAAAGGCAAAAAATCTAAAATCATAATAATTACTAAAACTAAGTAACAGCAAATGTTATTGTTACAGCGTTGCTATGCGACGGCGGCGCGGAGGCTGCGCCGGCGCCGCGGCCGCACGCGCTGGCCGTGCACTCTTACAAGGCGCCCACCTTCTGCGACTTCTGCGGGGAGATGCTGTTCGGGCTGGTGCGGCAGGGGCTCAAATGTGAAGGTAAGAAAGACTAAAAAGTGTCTCGCGCCATTTTGTCAGCCTAATCGCCCAAATTAAGAGGATCTAAGGATCATTTTGCTAAACAACTACGTAGGTCACCTTTATTATCTGATATTGTCATCTATTAAAATGTAACACGATTCTCTTAGCTTTAAATGTTTGTATCAGGAGGAATTTCTACTGATGATTTAAAAAAAAATTCAAAATCATCAATGAAAATTGCACTGAAAACAAAAATAAAATGGCAACATTCCTTCCAACTGTGGCCAAACGCGAAAAGAACCATACTACCGTCAAATATCCGTTCTGTAGAGTGAACTTTGATCGGTTTTTTTTTCTGCCTTTTTTTTTAACCACTCACCTCTTATTCTAGGATGCGGCCTAAACTACCACAAACGTTGCGCCGTCAAAGTCCCGTCAAACTGCACCTCTCCGGTGACGCCGGGCGCGGGCGGCGGGGGGGGCGCGCGGCGCGTGTCGGGCGGCGGCCGCAGCCCCTCGCGCGGCTCCACGCACAGCCACGCCTCGCACGACGACACCACGTCGCTGGTAAGACGCCTCGCCAGGCTCGTCACTGATAAAGACAACTAGGGGAACAATGAGGGGGGTTGTGAGGGAGGGTGAGGAGGAGGAATCTCTTAGGAATATATTTATGCGTTTTGACGAGGAAACAAATCAATTGTTTTATGGATATACTTAGATAAAGAAGGAAGAGTCTCATAAGAAATATTTTTTTATGGTTTTGACAAGCTCTCGATTAATCGAATCAAATCAGTACAGTTGTCAATTCTTATTATTCCTCCTTGATGAAGTCCCAATTTTGTTTATCCGTTAAGAAGTTTTTTTTTTTTGTCAAATCTAAATATTCCGAGCATAGAAAATATATGAATAATGTTTAAAAAGACAAGTAAGAATCTCACAAACAATGAACAAATTAAAACTAGTGACAGTCATGTAGAATCTCTGCCTGTAGCATTTATTTCATATTTTACAATCTACGAATGTGTACAATAAGTATTATTTTAATTATAATTCAAAACCTAGATCTGAATAATTGGCAACATCGTCATACACTTTACAAACTAGTTGTCACTTTATAATATCTAGATTAGGTACAGAATTCTTTGAAGTATTAAATACAATTTGCATATTAATATAACACGAATATACAATGATGTTATGAATGTGTCAAAAGTATTACTTATATTTTTATAATTATTTTGTTTTTTGCATTTACATACTATAATATAGTCATAGGTTCTAAGCAAAACTTAGCACAATCATAATTATTTTAAATCAAGCTTATCTGCACACAAGTAACATGTGAAAACCATAACATTGATATTTTAACAAAGTTATATACACATATAATATGGAGGCGTTAATGAATCTCAAAAGCTTTGATATTATAATAATTATATTAGATATAATATAAGATAGACTAACATTCCAGATTTATGGAGTAATTGTTATATATTCTCCGATATATTATTTGCAATGATAAAATCAAAGGGGTTTGCAATTTTTTGGCATCAATCTTTCTTTTTTCTTTCGCCAGTAATGAAATTTTAGTCATTAGCAAACCATAACCTAAGAAGTTCGTAAAAATAATAAAAAAAAAATCTAAACCGTAACTAACCAGAGATGACGGTCTTTATTTTGTTCTAATCTGGAGTTATTTTTAGTAGGTAGTACAAAATACCAACCACCTTATCTCTGGTTGGTTACGGTTTAGAAACTTATTTTTTTTTCTATGGACTTCTTAGGTAGTAGTCTAATTATGCCCAAAGTTTCATCACTGGCGAAAGAAAAAAAAAATGATGCCAAGGTCCGCACTAAAAGTTGCAAACCACTTTAATTCCGCATATTATCATATTATGTAATACAAAATCTAGAAGCCATATAGTGATACAAATAAACTCAACAAAAAAAGGAATTATGTTAGTGTGAATTTTGTACTTAATTGATATTTAAAAAAAAACTGAAACGAACTTAAAGTCAACGTTTTTGAATAAATTATAGATTTGATCTTTATTAAATTCAATAAACTTGGTGAAAAGTTACTGGAAAATATGTTTTAAAGTCGATTATTTTTATATCTTATGCATAAAGAAATGGTTAAAGTTTAATGAAGTTTATTTTAGTTTCTGCGAATATTTACAAGGTTTTCGTATTTTAGCAGTAGTAACATAAATTAAGTATTTCACATCCGTCCAAAATACTAAAAGTATTTTTTAAAGTATTAGGTTTTAATACAAGAAGTACTGTTTACCTAATTATTACTTTATTTTGTAAAACTAACAAAAATCGGGTGGTGGGTAGCATTTGTGGAAAATATTTTTGTTTTAAAAATAAATGACTTATTTTAATATATTTCGTTTTTTTATTATTTTGAATTCCCATGTTACCCATCATCCAATTCGGAACTGACCAAATTAATAATATTAAGCAAGTGGTTTAATTGGCCCTAAAGACAGGCTATAATAAGCTCTATCAACCTTCATGTTGCTAATTACATTTGAAAGTAATATTTGACTAGCAACATTCAGGAAGTATTTTTTTGAAGAAAATCTTTGACCCACTCTACGAAATTTTCCTGTATCGTGGGTATAATATACAGGAACTCTTCAGACATACATAGAAGTAATGTATTTCTAAAATCATGTTCATGAAGCAAATATTGGCATTATTTGAAATGTTCAAAACCAATGAAGTCATTCGATCACTTCACTGGAGTCTCAATAGCTAATTTTCTATATAAGATCTTTGTATATCGCAAAATACGCTGCAATTTTAGAGAATTTTACATGTGGCCCTAGAACCCTTGGTCCAGATTTTTGTTAAAAATCATACTCAAACTAAAGTTTTGCATACCTACGGGCTCCTAATTGAAAGCCTCGCCGCGAGAGAGCTGCGAGTGTTTGCTCAAATCGAAATTATCATGATAGAAATCGATCACTCTAAGTCAACGCACAGCAACATCGTCTTCGCGGCAGTTTTTTAAAGAAACACGTGGCGGCACCTACGTTGAACTTTGACATTGCATTTATCTTTTATACTTTTGCCGCTTGATTGGCATTGAAAGGAGCGAGACAAGGTTAAAAATCCTAAAATATTCTGAAAATTGAATTGAAAAACAAGATGGAGAAACTCTATGGCATTTTATAAAAAAATACTGTAGCGCTCTATAACGCAAATGAATAACTAAAATCAAATTACTACATTGCTAAACTCAATCCCCCTTATTAATAAAACGAGAAGTAAATTTATGCCATGGTTAATCCTTAAAAATGTATGGTTAGTCCGAAGATTATCCTGGTTGTAACTTTAGTCCACGTTTATTAATAAAGGGGTATGGGTACTTTATTGGTTTAAAACCTACAGAAAGAAAGAAAAAAAATCCCTGTTTCTCTTTCTTAAAGGGCATTGCGCCAACAACTTTAAAACATTCAAGAAAAATTATGAGGAGGCACATAACAATAATGTGTATTGTATGTTCGTAACAGAAGTATGATGTGGCCCCCCCGCAGCTAGGCAAGCAGTCGCGCTCGCCGTCGCGCACGGGCTCGCTGGGCGGCTGGAGCGTGGCCAGCGTGGCCAGCGCGGGCTCGGGCGGCGCCGCCATCCCGCACACCTTCGAGGTGCACTCGTACACGCGCCCCACCGTGTGCCGCCACTGCAAGAAGCTGCTGCGCGGCCTCTTCAAGCAGGGCTTCCAGTGCAAAGACTGCCATTACAACGCGCACCGCAAGTGCATCCCCTTCATACCCAAGGATTGTAATGGAGAGATACGGGATCAACATAGTGAGTATAGTTTGAACAAAGTGCTGAACATCACCGAATACCGTATGTCTAAAATATTGAGTGAATATTGCTGCAGCAACGTTGAACTGTCAAAACCCAATGCTGCATGGTTTTCATTGAATCAAAAAAATATCAACTGTTTGCAAGGGACAACTGAAATCAAAAATAAATAATATAAAAGTATATGTTGGTTTAGTATCAAAGGATACTCACGGACTAGTGAGTGAATTAAAAAAAACTCTTTGAAAGCAATACCTAGTCATTTCTTTGACTTACTCACCTACATCTTCGACGACATTCCGCTTCGCATCTTCGTCTTGTTCCCGACTTCTGCGACTAAAGGAGCTTACCCATGACGCGATGCGATGCAATTCGACCGATTCTAACTACAAGTGAAAATCAATCTTACCACTACGGCATAAAACACCTTATGACAGGTAGATGAAAAACAAAACACGCTCGCCACGACGACGTCAAGTCAATCGAATTGCATCATTATTTCGTAGTAGCAAGGTAGTTTTTCATTTTTAGTTAGTACAAATTGCCCCCTTTAATGTTCGGTAACTGCTCAGGTGAGTACCAGGACAGCAGCGGCGGCAGCGAGCTGTCGGAGTCCGCGCGGCTGCCGGACGACGAGTCCGATGATGGAGGCACCGAGGCCGCGGAGAGTGCCACTGGGGACGACGGAGAGGTACTGTATACTAAGGATATCGTCATATAGGCGTGTAATACTACATTGTTTACCGAGAGGAAAAAGTGACCAATTACCGTCGAGGGTGTCGTTTGAAGCCCGAGCCGTAAGCGAGGGCTTTTAAAACACCCGAGATCGGAAATCGCACTTTCTCTCGAGTGATACATAGTGCTTTATACTACACCTACGAGGAAAATATAATTTGCGTGTGAATGTCCTCGGCACTGGTTCGAGCGAAAGTGTATGTCAAACTCCTAATAACATTTAAATCGCCAACTATCACCGTACACGCCCCCAAACATGAACCCAGTCCCGGACCTATATTTATTCACGTTATAAATTCCCCAAAATGTGTTACTTGAAAGCCTATGGCGGCCGAAAATTGTTTTGCACTTACTTGTCTGTTGAGTGAATGTGGTATCATTTTTAGACTTTTTTTTAGCGTGGTAAAATCCTCAAATGAGTCCTCCCACACCCCAGGCATGGCGGGAGGGAAATCAAAATCGATTCTTTGTTAGAGATTTTTTTGTACTAAACAAACAGTTGTATATGCAGGTGGAGCTCCGTCGTCGCGACGACGAGCCGCAGCGCGACACTCTCCCGGAGCGCTCGGCCAGCCGCCCCAGCAGGTGAGACGCGCTCCTCAGCGGCGTGTGGTGGTGGGCTTGTGTGTCTCTGTCTCTTCCTGGGGCCGTATTATGACGTCTTAAAGCGTGAGGGAACGAGATGGCGCTAGACTACTTGTATAGTTCTGTCTCTCTGCCACAGCCTAAAGATTCTCGTTTTAAACCGTCATGGTAAGCCACCTGTTCTACTGTCGCATCGTGCGTGTTGGCATTTGTGTGATGAACCTTGTCGAGCTTGTGTTAAAATGAGATCAAACTGACATGATTACATTGCGGATATTGTGCACAGATACAGACTCCTCCATAATACTAACGGCGCGTTCACGACCTTGCCGCTGTGAGTGGTAGCTTATCAAAAGTATGGTAATGTTTGAAACACGCCACGAAACGCCGCTCCTAGCGAAAACGCGCGCCGTTTTCTCCGTGTAAATGATTAAAGTTGTGTGAGATATTAATAGCGGCGGGAACAGATGTACAATCGGAAAAGTGGAATCATGACCCATTTTGACAATAAATCGTTTGAATCCGTCAAATTGTTAAAGGTCAAAGTCATTACCATGGATATGTATGTTTACGCGAATGTGGACCTAATTGTATTTGAATGTCTGTAGAAAAATAAGCTGGTGGTGAGCCATAATTCCACTTTGCCGATTGTACAAGCGAATGATTGTGACGCCTTGAAACAGAGTTGTTCGAACAACAGTACGGGAGTGGGAAGTGCTACTATGGGTACTTGACGTCAACAACTCTCCGCTGCACCGTCCGCCATACCGCGCACCGCTTAGACTAAAGGAGGAATCAGTATCAGTGCCAGTCCCGGAGGTCCACGTACCAGTTTACCTGTTTCTTTACTTTCTACTACCGCAATATACTAGTTCAGGTGTTGGTCTAAACTATATGGTAGGTGCTATAAGAATCTTTGAGTTTCGACTGTGATGTAAGATCTATGTAATTTCTCTCAAGACAAGCTTTTTCTACGCTTACAGTTTACTCTGTTACTTTTTTGTGTAAACTGTTTAGATGTGCAGTCTAAAAGAACTAACAAATTTTGAAAAAAATAAAAGGATTAAATATAAAATGAATGGGTTGCGGTCGGTCGATATCGATGAGTACAGACACCAGTATAGCACCTACCTACACCAGTACACCTACCTTTTAGGTTCATGTTTGGTTGAGAAAAATTGACGGATTGAGATGTTGGCGTATCCTGATTGCCGCGAAATACGTCATGTCGTTCATAATGTAAAAAGGTTACGATATAGCTTAGCTTTATGGAATTTCCTGCTTGAAACTTCGCTTTGTGCTGTATGAATGTCTAACAAATAACAGTTTCGTCTTTTATCTATTAACGGTATTAAATGCTATTTTCGGCTTACATGTTTGTTACGTAAATTATCACAACACAACTCAGACATATAATTACGAACGCTTATTTATTAATGTCCATATAGCGTTATAATTAAAATTAGAAAAAGAGGTGCTGACTGCAAAACCGCAATATAAAAAAAATAATTATGGTGCTACAGTGCCAGTCACAAAGAAATACCTGAAAGTACTGTAGATGCCCATTCCAAAGCTAGCAAAGAAAAAATAATACGGGAAAGAAACTCCATGGACACTCTTTTTCGATCGCCAAAACTATTACAGAACCTTTTTTACATCATTCATCTCGAGATGGTACATTATTTGAGAAAAATGTAGCAAGCAAAAAGTATCCCAGAATTATAAAAAAAAGTTTATTCAATCAAATTATCAATAAATTAAAAATGAACTATGGCAGCTAAAAGATAACCAGTCCCAAGTGACAGCGCCTGTTCATGAACATGACATGTGCAACAGCACCATTCAGCTCAACCATTTGAAGGAAACTAAATGATCTGACACACGCTACACCATCAGCACCACCAGAAACCGCCAGGGTCATTCAAGTCAATAACAGACGTAGGTACTCAGTGAAAGATAGCTCTGAAAATACTCGTTATTATAAAGTGAATGTGGTTGCAAATAAGGTTAATTCTTGGTTGAGGTGCGACCGAGCTAAGTTAAAACTTAGTTTAAGTTCAGTCTGTAGATCTGACACATAATGCTTCACTTGTCATCAAAAGCGACGAATTAAAAACACTTGCGCCATCTCGTGGAAAAATATTCTACATAAACTTCTAGAACTAGCTGGATAAAAGTATCAAACTTAAATTAACGAGTAATGTACCCAATATTTTGGATCGACAAATTAACGGAGATAAAAGGGATTGGATTGCGTTAATTTCGTCCAGTCCCTTTCGCTCTACACAGGGCGGGCGAGGTTATTAAGTGTTTAAACAAAACAAAAAATAAATTAAGTTCGTTTAAAAAATAACCTTAAGTACAGAGGTCAAAAGCATAAACAAATTAGACTACGCGCTTGGAAAAAATACAGTCGATTTTTATTCAGCAGAATTAAAATAAGGGTAAAAAAAGGCAAAATGTAATTTATCTGTTAATAATGATTTAAAACACCAGTTTTCTAGATATTTTATTACACTTGTAAAACTGGAAACGATGCCTGCCTAAAAGAAGCAAACAATTTCGAGATCAATAAACAAAATTATACTGAATATGCCACACCACAAATACAAGTATACAAATAATACTAGTACCCTCATATCATCAATTCGACAAACGTTAGACAAAAGAGAACCGTCCACCACCACACACACACGCTCCCCTCCTGAAGTCTCCCCAACCCCCCGTCCTTGTAGATCTGACTCGTCTGCACGTTACAGCTCGTCCTCCTCGCCCAGCGCCAACATCCCACTCATGCGCATCGTGCAGTCCGTCAAGCACACCAAGAAGAGGGAGGGACAGTGGCTCAAGGAGGGCTGGCTCGTGCACTTTACTAATAAGGATAAAACCGTAAGTACCACCACCAAGGCAGATGTGAGTTACAACGCTGGAAGAGGACGCCCTAAATGGACCTGGGCCTGTAGCCATGTAACGAACGATAAACGCAAATACTGAGTAGGCTTTAATAGATATTCAACAATGATTGTATCGTTTTCGTGTTTTTCAGTCGCTAACGCTTAGAAATCTTTAATAGATTTTCAACTTTAATCTCTAGGATATAGAGTTGAAAATCTTTTGGGCAGTACCGAGCGTTAACGATGATCTTTTGCAATTTTGCTAGGGGTCTGTCCCAGGACCTAGCCAAACGGCAAGCGATAATCGTTGACGCTCAGCAGTTCGCTTGACGTGTTTGCGTTTTTGCAAAGGTAGTTTGAGTTGGCTATTGGCCCTAATCGGATTCTGTATGACCGGAGGTATGAACATGGACGAGGTGGAAGAAGTGTAACACCCCTTAGGAAGATGGGAATGGTGTGAAAGTTCTTATCTCTGATGTAATTTTTTTAGCTAAAACGTCACTACTGGCGATTGGATAGCAAGTCCATCACGTTGTTCACTTCGGAACAAGGCAGCAAGTACTACAAAGAGATTCCGCTCAACGAGATCCTAGCCATCGACACCGCGAGGCAGCCGCATGCGGGCACAGGTAAATAATAACTTGTAGTTTTGCTGTAATACGTTATTTTGATTAAGAAGTAAACAGAAAGAAAGAAGAAATATTAGAAAAGAAAAAATATTAGACATTTTTTGCCTAATATATTTTCTTTTCAGATTTTTCATAGGCACATCTAGTAAAGTCAAATCATTAATTTATTTCATGTGGAGCATATAAGAGGCACTTTTGAAAGTCCAATATTTAAATTAAATGAAATGGGTTGGGATGGGACCCATTCTCAAGGGTGGATTTGTACAGAGAAAAATGGGCAAGAAACTCCATACGTACTATTTTAGTATGCCTTATTTTTCCCGATTTCCTATGTCCATATTGGAACATCATAATTATCGTTTTATCATACTAGAACCCATACCAATATAATGACCACACAAACAGTGCAGTCAAATTAACAGCAATCTTTTGAAAGAATAATATTATATTACTTATACCAGATGTGCGCCGTGACAAACCGATTCCTTGCAAAAATTGTAAAACACAATTTCGTAAGGGTGTAATCAATGACAACTGCTGTTACCCCCGACCGGGCGGAGGCGGCATAGGTATGCGATTGGGGTAAGAGGTCGTGTGTGCGTTTGTGTGTACGTCTGTTGAACGAATTTCTCAAAACTACTGGACCAATCGAAAAATTTTTATGCTGCGACATATCTTTTCTAGTAGAAGTTGAAGTCACTTGCAAATAACAATTTGTGACAAAAAAAAGCTTATTTTTAACTTTTTTGAAAGCAATCTTTTTTTCTTAGCGTTTTAACAAGCACGAACTTTAGCTTATTTAAATAATAGTTGCCTCTCCTATTTTTCTGTCACCAAAAGTATAACTAGTAACATTAAAATGTTTTCGTTGTTTTCAAATGTTTACAGTTTTATGTGCACGATTTAATTATAACAGATTTTTTTGTTGATATTTATAATTATTTGAATGTGTTTCGTTTATTTATGTTGTGTGCGTTGTTTTTGTTGATATTTATTTTCTTTAACCGATTTAAGTAGCATTCACATAATTTTCGATTTAGTTCAGCGCTCGCAAAGACCTATATTTTGCCGGCTGAATCTGCTAAATCAGGACAACTCCATTACATAATAATGTAGTTCTTGTAACAACCCAACGAAAGTAACGAAATCCAACAATAGTGATCAGTACTTCTTTTACATCTCTCATGTTCGGTAAGTAGGTCCTTATTGCCCCCAAATGGGGCTTGTAAGTAACCAATTAGCGCTCTAGGGTATTAATGTAGCAAGAAAAGCCCTAATAAAAATAGTAATTAAAAAAAACTCTGCAATCTTTCAAAGGTTCGCGTACATCTTTTTCGTTATTAAATGTTTCTGGCATGGCTTCGAGGCCTTTATGCCAACCGCGTACATCTAACCATCATACTGGCAATAGACATCATGCTTTCAGCCTAATGACAAAAGAGGTCGCTTCGCTATTCAGCCTTGGCTGCGTATAGTATAATAGTCAACAATTTTAAATATCGAATGGAGAAGCTCAATTTCGTTCTTAAAAAAAAAGATGAAAAAAGGCGGGAATAGAAAACTTCCACTTTCAAATGTTTTATTCTTGCAATGCCGGTTTTTTTCTACTTACCTCACAATCGGGAGACCGCCGTGCGACAGGCACTCATGCTCGGGTCACGCATCACTTGCACCCTAACAAACGGGCGGGGGGCGCGCCGCCGCCGCCCGACTCGGGGCTGGGCGCCTACCTGGCGCGCTCCTGGGAGACCGCCGTGCGAACAGGCACTCATGCCCGTCACGCATCCACTCAGGTAACAAACACGTGGGCGGGGGGCGCGCCGCCGCCGCCCGACTCGGGGCTGGGCGCCTACCTGGCGCGCTCCTGGGAGACCGCCGTGCGACAGGCACTCATGCCCGTCACGCATCACTCAGGTAACAAACACGTGGGCGGGGGGCGCGCCGCCGCCGCCCGACTCGGGGCTGGGCGCCTACCTGGCGCGCTCCTGGGAGACCGCCGTGCGACAGGCACTCATGCCCGTCACGCATCACTCAGGTAACAAACACGTGGGCGGGGGGCGCGCCGCCGCCGCCCGACTCGGGGCTGGGCGCCTACCTGGCGCGCTCCTGGGAGACCGCCGTGCGACAGGCACTCATGCCCGTCACGCATCACTCAGGTAACAAACACGTGGGCGGGGGGCGCGCCGCCGCCGCCCGACTCGGGGCTGGGCGCCTACCTGGCGCGCTCCTGGGAGACCGCCGTGCGACAGGCACTCATGCCCGTCACGCATCACTCAGGTAACAAACACGTGGGCGGGGGGCGCGCCGCCGCCGCCCGACTCGGGGCTGGGCGCCTACCTGGCGCGCTCCTGGGAGACCGCCGTGCGACAGGCACTCATGCCCGTCACGCATCACTCAGGTAACAAACACGTGGGCGGGGGGCGCGCCGCCGCCGCCCGACTCGGGGCTGGGCGCCTACCTGGCGCGCTCCTGGGAGACCGCCGTGCGACAGGCACTCATGCCCGTCACGCATCACTCAGGTAACAAACACGTGGGCGGGGGGCGCGCCGCCGCCGCCCGACTCGGGGCTGGGCGCCTACCTGGCGCGCTCCTGGGAGACCGCCGTGCGACAGGCACTCATGCCCGTCACGCATCACTCAGGTAACAAACACGTGGGCGGGGGGCGCGCCGCCGCCGCCCGACTCGGGGCTGGGCGCCTACCTGGCGCGCTCCTGGGAGACCGCCGTGCGACAGGCACTCATGCCCGTCACGCATCACTCAGGTAACAAACACGTGGGCGGGGGGCGCGCCGCCGCCGCCCGACTCGGGGCTGGGCGCCTACCTGGCGCGCTCCTGGGAGACCGCCGTGCGACAGGCACTCATGCCCGTCACGCATCACTCAGGTAACAAACACGTGGGCGGGGGGCGCGCCGCCGCCGCCCGACTCGGGGCTGGGCGCCTACCTGGCGCGCTCCTGGGAGACCGCCGTGCGACAGGCACTCATGCCCGTCACGCATCACTCAGGTAACAAACACGTGGGCGGGGGGCGCGCCGCCGCCGCCCGACTCGGGGCTGGGCGCCTACCTGGCGCGCTCCTGGGAGACCGCCGTGCGACAGGCACTCATGCCCGTCACGCATCACTCAGGTAACAAACACGTGGGCGGGGGGCGCGCCGCCGCCGCCCGACTCGGGGCTGGGCGCCTACCTGGCGCGCTCCTGGGAGACCGCCGTGCGACAGGCACTCATGCCCGTCACGCATCACTCAGGTAACAAACACGTGGGCGGGGGGCGCGCCGCCGCCGCCCGACTCGGGGCTGGGCGCCTACCTGGCGCGCTCCTGGGAGACCGCCGTGCGACAGGCACTCATGCCCGTCACGCATCACTCAGGTAACAAACACGTGGGCGGGGGGCGCGCCGCCGCCGCCCGACTCGGGGCTGGGCGCCTACCTGGCGCGCTCCTGGGAGACCGCCGTGCGACAGGCACTCATGCCCGTCACGCATCACTCAGGTAACAAACACGTGGGCGGGGGGCGCGCCGCCGCCGCCCGACTCGGGGCTGGGCGCCTACCTGGCGCGCTCCTGGGAGACCGCCGTGCGACAGGCACTCATGCCCGTCACGCATCACTCAGGTAACAAACACGTGGGCGGGGGGCGCGCCGCCGCCGCCCGACTCGGGGCTGGGCGCCTACCTGGCGCGCTCCTGGGAGACCGCCGTGCGACAGGCACTCATGCCCGTCACGCATCACTCAGGTAACAAACACGTGGGCGGGGGGCGCGCCGCCGCCGCCCGACTCGGGGCTGGGCGCCTACCTGGCGCGCTCCTGGGAGACCGCCGTGCGACAGGCACTCATGCCCGTCACGCATCACTCAGGTAACAAACACGTGGGCGGGGGGCGCGCCGCCGCCGCCCGACTCGGGGCTGGGCGCCTACCTGGCGCGCTCCTGGGAGACCGCCGTGCGACAGGCACTCATGCCCGTCACGCATCACTCAGGTAGGAAACACGATATTGTCACTTATAGTCATTATCTCGATCCTAGGGAAGTCATTCATTGCATCAAATTGAAAATGATTTTGACTGGACCTACCTTTAGGTTGTCACACCCGCCAAGCATTAAAATAAGCATTTTTTCAGTAAATGTATTAAATAGATACATTTCCTGAAAAAATGCTTGCGTTTCAAAACTTTTTTTCCTAAGTTTTAGCTAAGTTACTTGATTTGACTTCCACATGCTCAATCACGTACTCAGTGGTGATTTTTATCCCGTTTCGATCTATAGTTCTAAAATATATTTCATACGACCATTTTCCATGCCATGGCGTCATTAATAGTGCGTCCTGTCGTCACAAATTCTAACTCTCAGTTTAGGCTTTGATTACATTCAAAACTTGTAACTGACAAACTTATTAAATCTACAATGTATTGATGCTGGAAACTAGCATATTATCTTCATCTTCATCTCTACCTTAGCGGAAGCCCGAGGCTGTGCGGTGGCGGAAGCGGAAGGAGAAGGCAGCACGGAAGAGAGAGTTACAGACATGGCGCAGTTGTACCAGATCTATCCCGACGAAGTGCTGGGCTCTGGCCAGTTCGGTATCGTATACGGAGGCCTACATCGACGGTCCAAGCGACCCGTAGCCATCAAGGTATGTTTAACAGGGTTATGCAAATAACCAAAAAATGATGACAGTCAGCGTTTTATGCCAAGCCAAAATACAATCAAAATCGTCTCTTTGAGCTCCAGAAGTTACTAAAAAGAAAGCCCCGAAACACATCGGGCTTAATTTCATTTCAATTTTCAACTGAACACAAAGTACACTGCAATCTACAAAATTATTGGCTTAACCTCTCGAAGAACTTAAAAAAAAGAACTTAAAGTAAAACCCAAGACACATAGCTCATTTTGCACTGCAACTTCAATACATTTTGCATTCTAATGACAGTGAAAATTAAGGAACTTTTTTACTATCTATAGGTAATAGACAAGCTCCGTTTCCCAACGAAGCAAGAAGCGCAGTTGAAGAACGAGGTAGCTATCCTGCAGAACCTGTCGCACCCGGGCGTGGTGAACCTCGAGAGGATGTTCGAGACGCCGGAGAGGATCTTCGTAGTGATGGAGAAGCTCAAGGGAGACATGTTGGAGATGATCTTGTCACATGAGAATGGAAGGCTAACTGAGAGGATTACCAAGTTTTTAGTGGCACAGGTATTTATGATAATGTGATATCTGCGCCAAATTTTTAAATTATCCTTATTTGATTCAAGCATTAAATAGAGTAGTCTAGAGCAACTTTTTATTTTCTAAAACATTAACATGAATAATTTTAACGTTCTATTTTGACTGGAAACGTGGAACGGTTTTGACACTTGCGGTTTGAGCAGATATCACTTTTAGTTGCCCGAAGTCTCATATCATCATCACTTCACAATAATCATCACATTTTACAAAGTTCATAAAATGAAGGACTGTACGCATATTATGAGATTGTTGTGATTTCCTTAATTTGATTATAAAAATGCATGATTTTATTAAATAATTATAATATTCACTGTGGCAACACTATCAAAATATTTAAATTAATATTGTTAATGATTTTATGTTATTTGTTAAATGTTATTTCCATAACGAAACAGAATATATTTTTACTTTGACACGCACAGAATATATTAACACTTTGAAATAACGGCTATGACAATATCATTATTTCTAGGTGGGGCAAATGTCATTTTAAAATGTTAATAGTGATAGAAAGTCAGTCGTTGTTCTATCCTCAAAGAGTGTAGTCGTGTGAATAAAAATTGTTAACAAGAAAAAAGTGTTTTCTTTATAAGATCAACTGTAGGAAATGGGTTTGAACGCCAATTTGACACAATATAAAATACGATCTGTTTTCACCATAAATGCATTTAGAGCTAAACGTCCTTCAAACAGCAATCTTTCGACACTCCTTAGATTCTGGTAGCGCTAAAACACCTGCACGAGAAGAACATCGTGCACTGCGACCTAAAACCAGAGAACGTGCTGCTGTCCACCGACGAGGAGTTCCCGCAGGTCAAGCTCTGCGACTTCGGCTTCGCCAGAATTATTGGGGAGAAGTCCTTCAGGCGGTCGGTAGTCGGCACGCCCGCGTATCTTGGTGAGTGTACTCGACCATTTACGTTTAATCGTTGTTACTATGTAGTTGTTTTAACAATTTTGCTAGTTAACGCACTTGGGTCCTATTGTTTAAACATAAGTTAACTCCACATCCAACAATGCTCGATTTCCTGCTTTTAATTGCCACAAGTACTGATACAAATTATCTGGAACTCGTATCATACAATGTATAATAAAACTTAAAAATCATTCGTAGCCCCGGAAGTCCTCCGCAACAAAGGCTACAACCGTTCCCTGGACATGTGGTCGGTAGGCGTCATCATCTACGTGTCTCTGTCCGGCACCTTCCCCTTCAACGAAGACGAGGATATCAACGAGCAGATTCAGAACGCAGCCTTCATGTACCCGCCCACGCCTTGGAGGGAGATCTCAGCAGAGGGTAAGTTTTTCATACCAAGCTTTCATCGACTTAGTTTCTTCTCTTTCTTCGTCTCTCACTTTGTATTAGTCAAATAATGAAAATCAAAAAGCACATGATATTGACATTTTGAGTGACATAATCAAAGCATTTATTTCAAGTAGGCCTGTAAGAGACACTTTTGAATTGTCAATAGACAACAAATTAGATACAAAAAATATTGTGCTATAGTCCCAGTCACAAGACGTAACAACATAACTGTAAAACACTGTAGACGCCCGTAACAAAACGCTCGTTCACGAACATAAAACATAGTATCAACACCATTCAACCAATTTGAAGGAAAGTAAATGATCCGACACACTCGCCACCATCAGAAAGACCTAGTGAGTGGACATGCTATACTCTCAGCCGTCTTCGTCGCCGTAGAGTAGGGCTTCTCTCCAACAGTTGTTGACGAGTTTTTCGAAATGTTCTATAATATGTTATAAATGGCGCTGTAGTGATGTGTATCTTACGATACCGCTACAAGTACGCTTTTGTTGTGCAGCGATCGACCTGATCAATAACCTGCTGCAAGTGAAACAGCGCAAGCGGCTGTCAGTAGACAAGTCAGTGGCGCACGCGTGGCTGCAGACGCGCGCCGCCTGGCTCGACCTGCGCGCGCTGGAGGCCCGCGTGGGCTCGCGCTACCTCACGCACCCCAGCGACGACGCGCGCTGGCAACAGCGCTGACTGTGAGTATACTATCAGTATCTACAGACGCGCGCCGCCTGGCTCGACCTGCGCGCGCTGGAGGCCCGCGTGGGCTCGCGCTACCTCACGCACCCCAGCGACGACGCGCGCTGGCAACAGCGCTGACTGTGAGTATACTATCAGTATCTACAGACGCGCGCCGCCTGGCTCGACCTGCGCGCGCTGGAGGCCCGCGTGGGCTCGCGCTACCTCACGCACCCCAGCGACGACGCGCGCTGGCAACAGCGCTGACTGTGAGTATACTATCAGTATCTACAGACGCGCGCCGCCTGGCTCGACCTGCGCGCGCTGGAGGCCCGCGTGGGCTCGCGCTACCTCACGCACCCCAGCGACGACGCGCGCTGGCAACAGCGCTGACTGTGAGTATACTATCAGTATCTACAGACGCGCGCCGCCTGGCTCGACCTGCGCGCGCTGGAGGCCCGCGTGGGCTCGCGCTACCTCACGCACCCCAGCGACGACGCGCGCTGGCAACAGCGCTGACTGTGAGTATACTATCAGTATCTACAGACGCGCGCCGCCTGGCTCGACCTGCGCGCGCTGGAGGCCCGCGTGGGCTCGCGCTACCTCACGCACCCCAGCGACGACGCGCGCTGGCAACAGCGCTGACTGTGAGTATACTATCAGAACGCCGGCTGTAGTTTGTAATAGGGGCCAGTATATTAGATATCAACCAGCCACAAAACCTGACTCCTGAACACTACTTAAAATGATATCCTGGGAATCTACTAACATTGATATCTTATATACCAGATCGTCCCCCAAGCCTCCCGAGGAGGCAAGCCGCGCAGGGCGGCTGCGCACGCGCTGCGCTCGACTGCGATGGAAAAAGCTACTCATCCGCGTTAGGTAGACCTTCACACCCTCACATTGTGACACCAGCTCATCATTACTCCTCAACGCAGCTTGGAACACCACCTAACTTAATTTAGAATCAATTAATTATGACCGACTATTAAATGCAATTTATAATTATATAGTTAGAAAAGTCTCCCGGCAAAATCATATCTAAAAAAGTGCAAGTGACGCGGATTTAAAAGCAGTGCAGCATTTTACATTAGTGTCTTGCCGGTCGAAGAAAATAGGAATCGAATATAATAAGACAAAGGTGTATTTTTTTATCAAACAAAGCGAGTTTACATATAATAGTAAACAAATATGTTTTTATAAAGTTTTCCTGATAAACAAATAGACCTGCCAATAGGTGAATTGTAGCATGTTGTAGTTAAGATGTATTTATATTTAAACGATGTTTTTATAGAAGAAGAGATTTACGTTATTTCTGTATGCACGACAAACTTAGTTCTATCACGAAATGTACCATTATAGGGTACTCACCATGGTTGTCTAATAACTGCATTCCTACATAATATTGTAACGTTTTTAACCTGTTTTTATTGTTTTTAGCTATTTTTTATTTTATTTATTAATGCGGAGGGTTGTCTTATGTAACTTAGTTTAATTAAAAAAATATTAACATTTTGCGTTTATATGTTGTGAATAAATATTATTTTTAGTTAATTATTTTTAAGTGTTACGAGGAGATGGCTTTTGCCTAATATTTTATGTCACAAATAAATATGCTAGAAAACATTACTTACTAATCGATTAATTTCTCGTTGTAAGTATGTTAATACTTCAAACTTTTTACATACCTAATAATTATAACTTCTCCAATCGTACAGACTAATCAAATTCACAACAAATAAGTAGATATTTGTCTTGTATGTTATATTAAAGTACCTTTAATTTATTTTGACACGTTAACTCAAGTTGACTCACAGCTAATTAAAATGAGTTATCTGTTTCTAACTCACTTCTTAATCTTAAGTAAACTCCTAGTCTGTAAGAATTTGAACTCTATCTTCTAAGTTATGATGTAACTAAAGTACTATTAGGACATTGATTTCGTAGAATTTACTAAAAACGCTTTTTCAATGCAAAATTTTGACTCTTACCGGAACAGAACATGAACAAATTAAAAGCGTAATAGAGGTTTCTTTAAAAAATACATCATTCTTCTTATGCTAAATCTTCTGCATCAATCAGAGAATTTTAAAGCGATGATGAAAATATGGTGTATGGAGTATTTATAAAACAAAACAATAATCTTAGAGTTAGTGTATCACGGTCTAATAAATTAAATAAATCGCATCTAGTGTGCATGAGGTCCTACAACGCGGCGGCCTCAGTCTTATATTCTACTTTAAATACTCTCGACATGAACGGAGCATCTTGTAGACACTTTAATTTTAGGGTAGTTAAAAAAGAGATAGGTACTTAAATAATTAAAATTCTATTTTATCAACCAGAGTGACAAAAAATACAGTAGTGCCAACATTTTACATATTTACCATACACAAACATTTTGTAAATATATACCATTTTATATGAGACATGTATGTGAGGAAAAATTATTTTAATAAAAGTTATAAATGCATTTTAATATTCAAATGGCAGTCTTCCCCATTTTGTTACATAAATCTACAGATCATATAATATCATGAAGTACATCCAACGCAAAGTACATTTACTGTAATAAAATTGTAGTGCTGATATCGCTCCATTCTAAACAATTTTATCGACACTCTATCGATAGTTTTGACGCTCTCAACACATCTCTATATTAGTAATATATTTAATCGTTACATAACAATGGTAACGCTAGAAATGAAAAGAGCGATGATCAGCATTCTATGTAGTATAAATTGAGTCATATTAATATGTCCTGAAGACTAAAGTGACAAGGCATGTGTCACAATTTCGTCAAGTTATACGCGAGATCTGACAAATTCCATGACATGTGTCTTGCCGCTGCGATGTGTGCTACTACTATGGGCGTAAGATGAGAAAGCAACGGGAGGTAAATGTTAGAAATATGTGAAAGGGACCTAAGTTAAGAGTATACGTCGTGGTGTGTGTATCTATATGTCACAATTATTGTACTGTTCATGTATCGAGCCGTCATTCCAAGAGAGAAGCGTATCGGGGCCTGTCTGTGTGGTTTTTAACTATATTGTTCTGTCAGACCTAGCTGGTAGCATACAAATCTGTTTCATTGCATATGTCGTAGTGATGGGATTAGTGCAATCAAAAAAGTATCGACAAACCCAACACATAGGGCATTTAAATGGCAGTTAAATAATAAATAAAAACTACATAAAATGGCCTAATAGTCTTCACGACTCGCCCCCGGTCGCACATTTAAATAAAGCTGTGATTTTTATACATTTATTTTTATTTTTATACACTTTACATTTTGCAATACAAGCTTCCATTTTCTGTGATCTCTTTACGGCGTTACGTTACTCGCAGCTAGCTCATGAAACATAATTTATGATTAAAATATACATTATAGTATATCTAGGTGTATGTATATGTTGTCTGTGTAATGTTTTTTAATGTTCTAATCTTTATCGTTCATCTAATAATAATTTTGATTATACGAACTTGCGAATTGAATATGGAGTTCAAAAGATGGAATAGTCATGTATATCCTACTACTATTATAAAGGCGAAAGTTTGTAAGTATGGATGTATGGATGTTTGTTACTCTTTCACGCAAAAACCACTGAACGGATTTGGCTAAAATTTGGTACACACATAGTTTATAACCTGGATTAACACATAGGATAGCTTTTATCCCGATTTTATGTTGCCGTGGGTTAATTTTCGAGTTGTAGCGGGTGAAGCCGCTGGCAACAGCTAGTTTAGATAGACATACATACTAAGTACATCTGTACATACGCAAGTTTGTATACTTATACATTTCAATCGTCAATTCTGGCCTGTTACTAAGTAGGTGCTGGTTGTTTTAATCAAGTGTTTAATTGGAAACGTGTACTGTATTAGTATTATTATTGTCGTGTATTTTATTTATTTGGATGTCCGTTATTTTCAAATAGTTTTATGATAATTGGAGGTACAAAATTGTTACCAGAGCAGACAATAATGTTAACGTAATACAGTTATTTTTGTAAGTAATCAAATTACAAAAATATTGTATGAATTATTGTATCTTAATTAATAACTAACAAAAGGAATTAATTTCAAAATAACGGACCAACTACATAAATACCGATGTATATTTTATTTGATATTCCTGACTCAAATATATGTTATGTTATTGATGGTGAATTTTGGACCAAGACCCAAGTTTGTAATCGTATACCTAGTGTAAAATTGCAACATTATGTCATCCAAATAATATGTAGCGTCCAAATGTGTTAGGATGACTTGTTATGGAGAGGAAGACGAACATCACTTGCAATAAGCTAGTTAATCATATTGCCAATTTAGTGCCAATTTAAAATGAAACGATTATCCACATTTCTTCGAACCACAGTCAAATTGTCAGTACGACTTCATGTCAATTAAATCTAGAGGACACTATAATTGTAGTTTTCTCACTTTAAAAAAATATGAAATGTTCAACCTACTTTATGAGTCGATATACGCAGTGTAGGACTCCAGTGTTTTTTTTAATTATGAGTATTAAATTGATTTTTCGCTACGTGACATTGAATATCTGTCGTAATATCAATTTTCAATTTTATTTTACAAATTTTCAACTAACACATTTGGTCGCATCGATAGCATAGATAACTTTAGTACCTAACAAGTGTCAATGAATGATGATCGATATGTGCACTGGTTCAAGGCTAAGTACACAGTGGTCTTCAATGGCGGTATTTTGATAGATACATATTCGAAGCTCGAGTTATTTCATTTTGAACCTTAGGCAACGGTCACTAAATTCAAAATACTTAGCTCGAAATTTCGATTTATTCGTCTGAAGCAAATACATTTTTCGATATAAAATTTTCGCCATGGATCTGCATGGACCACTGTGTAGTGGAACCTGAACCATGGCAGTCGTTGTTGTGTTAGGAGTACACTTAAGTGGGTGCTTGTTTGATGCTAGGAGGGAACAGTGTGTTGTGCTCGTTGGATATAAATGAATGGAACAAGACTTTTTCTGCATATCAAAACATTCTGCATCGTAATAACATAATTCTGGTGAAAAACTCATATAAATGTGAAAAAAAGAACTTTTTGGCGGGATAACAATATATTCAAAAAAAAAAACAAAAAACCCGACTGCGTTCAAAAAAACTAAAAAGAAAGAAACAAGCCCAGTAGTTAAGAATTCACTCATTCACACTCACAGTCGGGGCCCATTCAAATTATACCAATCAAATATTCCCAACGGGCCCCGACTGTGAGTGTGAATGAGTGAATTCTTAACTACTGGGCTTGTTTCTTTCTTTTTAGTTTTTTTCAACGCAGTCGGGTTTTTTGTTTTTCGTTAAATATTTTTTTTATTTCATACTTTTTAGTTACTATACAGAGAATTATTGTTTTGCTAAACAACTTTAAATCGTTATATATCCTAAACTTTTATTTAAAATGAAAAATGATAAAGGGAACTAAAGATGATTTTAAAATACCTATTCAACAATACCCCACATGACATGATTCATCGATTTTTTTTTTTCATTTTGACAATATGGCGTCTGGTTGTCGCTATGGTAAATTTTGATTACTGTCATGTCTTTAGTGACACTCGCAGTCGCTTAAGACAAATCGATTGACGTAAAAATTATCAAAATCGGTCTACGCATTTGGTCTCTAGAACGCCACATAGAAACAAACATACATACATAGACTGATAAACACGTTACCCTCCTTTGCGTCGCGCAGTCGGGTAAAAACTCGAGTTGAATGGGGTTGGCAACTGTCAAAGTGGCGCTAGCATAGCTTTCACCAAAACAAAAGAGTTTTCTATGAACATTTTGATTAAGTAATTATTTTCACAATGCCAAAGATCTGTGAAGTACCTTTTTGTAAAGAAATAGGTGCGCATCAGTTTCCTCAAGATTCAGCAATGAGAAAAAAGTGGCTAAAAGCCATAAGGAGAAAAAACTTCAAGCCTGAAAAAAATTCGAGGTTATGTCCTAATCATTTCTTGGAAACAGATTACCATAAAACTAGTTTTTATACAGGTACGTCATTAAATTGTATTCTAGTAATATTTAGCATCATAATAAAAATGTGTGTTCTTTATCCTTTTTGTTTGTTTCTAGGTATTGAAAACAAGCACCGTTATCTGAAAAAAACAGCAGTCCCAACATTGTTTCCATGGACTACTACAACTCTTTCTCAAGAAGCTCGAGCTCGAGAAGAGCGATTAGCAAACCGAAATATTAGAAAAGCACTCTTTGAAGAGACACAGAGAGACACATCAGTTGTGCAAACTACCAGTTCAGAATATTTGAGTCTTCCTGATAATGTAAACATTTCTACCCAAGATCATCACACAAACACACCAGATTTTGTCAGTGAACAATACATAGAAGCAGAAGTAACTGAAGAACTAGAGAAAACAATCCCACACTCGGTCCAATATAAGTCTTCAGGAACACAGACAAGTGCTACATTAAGAATCTTTTGTACAGATTTATTGTTGACAGATGATGAGGCAATTATGTTTTACACTGGATTAGAATCTTACTCAAAATTAAATTTAGTGCTCAATACTCTTTTACCAATGGCAAATAATTTAAAATTCCGCTGGAGTCAAGTAGTTGGTTTGTCAGTTGAGGACCAGTTCATAATGCTATTGATAAAGCTCAGACGCAATAAACCAGATTATGAAATAGCTAAAATGTTAAATGTAAGCAAAACAGTAGTTTCAAATATATTAGTAACTTGGATTCTCTTTATATATGATGTGTGGTCCCTCATAGATATTTGGCCTCGACGTGATTTAGTGGATTATTACATGCCTGAGATATTCAAAGATCATAATAACAAAACTAGAGTTATTATTGATGCAACAGAAATACCTATTGCTAGGCCAAGTAATCCGATATCTCAGAGAGCAACATACAGCTCATATAAAAACACAAATACCATTAAGTTTTTGGTGGGGTCAACACCATGTGGACTCCTGTCTTATTGTTCACGAGGTTATGGAGGAGCAACAAGTGACAGGCAGATGATTGAACGCAGCTCATTGATTAATTTGTGTGATGAAGGTGATAGTGTCATGGCTGATAGAGGATTTAATGTCCAGGACTTGTTTGCAGTGAAAAATGTGTCAGTTAATATACCTGCTTTCTTAAAAGGCAGATCACAGTTGCCAGGTTTTGTATTAAAGCGTGATCAGAAACTTGCAACTCAAAGAGTACACATAGAACGATTAATAGGCTTAACAAAAACATATAAAATTTTGCAGACACGTTTAGTCTCATTTTATGTGCCTTTGGCCTCTGAGATATTTTTTATATGTTTAATGTTATGTAATTTTAGAGAAAGGATTGTGAATAATAAAAAGAAATTCAAATAAACATGTTTATTAGTTTTATTTTAACACTATAGTAACTAATTATTTACTAAAGAAAACAACAAAACAATATTACAGGTACAGCTTATTTATTATTGTTTTTTAATTAAATCATAATTTTTATATAAATATTTATTCAAAATTGCCTGTTTAAAATAATTGTTATAGAAGTTATCAACTTTTTCTAACATCTCAGAAATAAATTCCTCATCTCTTGAAACATATATTACTTCTAGGGCCTTAAATGTATATACAATTAAATTACAGAATGATCTATTAGTACAATATAGCTGGCCCTGTATCTGGTAATAATAAGGGCTAGTTTTTTTTAATATTAAACTATGATTATCTATATCATTAACCAGATAGGGGACAGTCACTGGTGTGATCAGTGCATTTCTGGTGGAATATGGACATTTCACTTCAATTATTGTGTCGTCTCCCAGTAAGCCATCTGGTGAGGCGCCTAAATATGGTCTGTGCTTGCTTATATATAATCCACAATTATTGACAGTTAACCCATATTTTGTCTCATACTCTTTTATAGCAGACTCTTCGTTCATAATGCCATGAGTTGTTGCCCTTGATGTAAAAGTTCTTTGATTTAAAAGTTGCCTGCTGTAACTTGCCTTTGTTGCATCTCTTAAGTGGCAAACTGTGTGGAAATTGCTGGCAGTAATGCGGTGTCTCCTCTCTTCATACCAGACTGAACAGTTTTTCTGTCCTCGTGTGTGCTGCTCAATATTTTGGATGCATTCTTCACTGATTTTTGACAATTTAAGTTTTTCCAGAGTTTCATTTTCTGGATTGTTAGCTGTATAAGCATGATCTGCTCCAATAGCGTACGGATTTGCAGGTTCAAATAACTGCTTTAAAGGCATAGTAGAATTTGGGTAATTTAATATTAGGTTTCTGATTTTATTGTTGTATTCTTCTTTGTTAATTGTTTGTGTGGCATAAGGAATAAACCTAGAACTAAAGTTCTTTCTGGGTAAGTTGTGTGCAGCTATAGGTGATGCTGTAAATTCAAGTCTGGGCACGTGAAAAGTCTGCAACCTTTGTGTGCACACTTGGTGCAGTAACATTATTTTGTCACGCACCATGTGTTCAACTCCCCATAAGAGTACAGCCACATGTTTGCATTTGGCTTCTATACCACTACCGGCAGGACATTCACAATGTGATTCTTGTGGAGTTCCATTTTTATGTATTTTGACATCTACCTCATACTGCAGAGACTTCATAGTTTTTTTGCAGAAACCTTTTATATAAGTCGAGTCACCTACAGTTGTTGCCCTTGCCAAGATAAGGTATCGGGACTCATATAAGGTCTTGGCTTCATCCAATTTCTTATTAACACTGTAACAAAATATTTTCCATCAATATAAATAAACCTAAGTTCATGCATGATGCCGGAGCCACACATTGTACATAATTTATCTCCATTGTGTGTATTGTGCTTGGACAGATATTGGACAAGATTTTACTGATTTTTGCTTAATTTAAGATTTTGCTGTCAAGCCTGAACCAATGGTCAAGGCCAATGTGTGGTGCCAGCATAAAATGCACCTTTCATGGACTTTATAATGCTAACCTGAACAAAATTTCTTTACATATTTTTGGTATCTATGACTGACTACGGTTATATTATTTTTATATAATATAGATAGTATCGATACAAAGTAATGGTAGCTACTTACAAGCAAAAATATTGCCTTATATGCATCTTTGTTAGTGGTGGTAGAGCAGTATCGCTGTTAATGTCACGATACATGCTAGAGTGAGGACTGTCCATTACGGGATCATCAAGGGTTTGTGTTCCTGTGTTTCCAAAGTTAAAATTCCGGTCATACAGCTCTAATCTGTAAAGAAAATAAGGAGTTCAGTCTTGATAGAATAAAACTTAAAAAGCACTAACTAGAAGGGTTACACTTTCGATAAAACGTTTTGTATCAAAGTACATTAGGAAAACAAAAACCAAACTAGCAACCACTCTTTCAAAATCATGTATTTATCATGGATAATGTGTGATTTGTAGTTTTAAGGTTATACCTTTCGACGAGTTCTGCTTTCCTTCCTCGTAAAGATGCACCTCGTTTCTTCAATTCAGCTTTTAGCTCACTTATCCGCCATGTCGAATACATGTTTTTTCACAACAGTTATTTCGATTTTACAAAAAAAACGCAGTCATGAATACAAAACACAACACAAACTTGACAGGTGAAAGCTATGCTGGCGCCACCTACCTAAAGTTTTCACGGGCCAACCCCATTCTAAAATAAGCCCTACGAAGGCCCTACGATAAGCAGCTGATGTCTTTCTTCGGTCACACACAGCGACTAATCGCTGCGATTGCCTACTCGGCGCGAGTACTTCTTTGTTGAATGTATGTCACAAGCTATTCGCTACGGCTATTCGCTTTGAGCATGTTCAATTTTACTCGCAGCGACGCATTATGAAAGGAGTTATGCAGTTCCCTCTTTGAAAAATACTTGTCAGAACGAAGCGTTATAAAGACCTGTTCTGGTGGACCTATAAGGCAAGCAAGAAGCAGCGTTGCCAGTATGATTTCCCAAAAAAGTACGGTTGGCTTTCTGAAAAGGTACGGTTTTTAACTTCAAGGTACGGTTGGGTCAGGATACTTCTGCAAGAACTAGATCAGTTTTTTTTCTTCTTCGAGTTGGCTGTCTGTGACCATAGGTTGGAAAAAAAGCGATATGGAATCGAATATTCAAAGGGACATGGTGAAGTAGAACATTATTACCGATTGCCAATATTCAACAAATTCATTTGTAAATCAATTATAGAAAGAACTCGAAGGAAATGAAAATGATCTAGTTCTTGCAGAAGAATTCCGACCCACACGGTTTCGCTAGAATTTCGAAAAATGCTATAGTCTACTCATATTCTACAGAAGAAACAAGGTGTTTGTCAAAAAAAATGAAATGTAATGTTTTAGGAACTAAGAAAATTCCATTTATGTAATTTGTCCCCATATTTTAGTATCAAATGTGTCAGAAAGTTGAAAAAAGTACGAGTCTCATTATTTTCTATTAGTTTTAGTTTTATTAGTTGTTTTTCATCTTTGTAGTGAAACATAAATCACAAATATAGAAAAGGTACGAAAAAGGTACTGGGGGCCTACTATTAACTTTTAAAATATCTGCCAAGTGCAGGGCAGTTCAACACAGCATGTTAACCTGACAGGTTTTGTGTTTGTACCATGAGCATTTCCCACTGACCTGCAGCATGCCAACTTTTGACCTGCTTCATAGTCTCTGGTTTGTAAGGTGGCAGCACAGATTAAATAAGATTATAAAAAACAAACGTTCTAAAATACTTAAGCGGTTTTACGGTTTTTATATTAATGAAATATTTTCTTATGATAACAGTTTGAAATAAAAAGAGTGATGAAGGAAATGTTATTTCGTAGCAAAAAAAGAAATTTGACGTTATTTAGTAGAGCAAATGCCCTTCCATCCACTTATAAAACTTGAAACAAAAAAGTTAACTTGACACTTCACATGTATTTTCGAACGCACTAAGTACCTACATGTGAAACACCAAAAAGTAAATTTACGAGCCAATTTTGAAATTGTTTTTGGTTTTTCGGCCCACGAGTTTCTTGGTTGACACGTGTGTTTAGAATTCTTTTTGTTGTTTTAAGTGTTAATTGATACTTTTGTGACTTGTTATTGTATAAGTGTGTTGTCTTTGTGTTCGTAACCAGGTTCGTATTGTGTTTGACTAACCCGGTGTCCTTTTATTTCTAAGATGGACAGAAATAAGCCTCCTGATCCCGACCCTCCAGATATCCCAATCCCCCTATCTACCTTTTCCCAGAACCCTCTAACACAACTCGCAGATGTTGCTTGTAGTATGACAGACATGGATGTATCCCAACAATCTACTCGTAAGCGTCATGTAGAAGAGGAAAACCCGAAGTCTCATCCAAACAAACAGCCAAAAACTCAAATTGGGCGTACCAGGTACTCGGTACTCGATAAGGCTCCATTCATCGTACACGTCTCTCGCATAGAGTCTCAACCAAATACGCCCACCTTCCTTCACCCGGTCACTTTTGGTAAGTTTCTCTTGAACAACAATATTGCGAATATCGTTCGTGGCGGTGTCAATAAAGTCGGCAGAAACCGAGTTTCAGTGGAGTTCGCATCTCCTCAGGATGCTAACTCTTTCCTGAGCAACAGTCTGTTACCCAAAAATAGTTATACTGCATCCATTCCCACTTTCAACATAACAAGAATGGGTGTGGTTACTGGTGTCCCCACAGATTTAACAGAAGAAGAGGCCATAAGCTATCTTACAGTTCCCTCAGGCTGTGGGCAAATTTTAAAAGTTCGCCGTATAAATAGAAAAATCCAAAGAGATGGTGTCACTGAGTGGAGCCCCACTGAAACTTGCGTTGTTACAATTGATGGCCAAGTCCTACCAAAAAGGATCTTCTGCTGTTATACATCACTCCCTGTTGAGCAGTACATATATCCGACTATTCAATGCCGTAAGTGTTGCAGATTCGGTCATATTGCCAACGTTTGCCGTTCTAAACCTCGCTGCAATAAATGTGGCCACGATCACCCCGGTGATGGTTGCAACATTTCTGAGGGCGAGGCTTTCTGCATTCTATGCTCGGGAAATCACTATGCTGATAGCAGGTCATGTCCTGAGTATGGCAGGCAGAGAGCTATTAAGACTGTCATGGCGGAAAAAAACATCCCCTATTCTGAAGCTACAAAGGCTATCCCTTCTGTTTCTCGTAATTACGCCACTGCAGCTAAAACTGCAGTTATTCCCCAATCATACCGCAAAACTGTAACACTGAAACCTAAGTCGCACGCCCCCCTTTCCCCATCTTACGACAAAGTTGCTCATTACCAGATTGTAAGCTCTCCCCAACCTTCTCAGCCTAATGGCTGTTCTCTAAATAATAGTAATATCCCTGATAACAATAATTCTCTTTCATCTATTATCGACCTACTCATTAAGCTCATACCCATAATAATCTCTTCTCCTACTTCTAACCTCTCTCAACCACCGTCCAACGTTGCCAACCAACTTGTTTCACTTCTTTTAAATATTAAAAATGGCGTCCCGCCTAGTGTTCCTTCAGTGGAATGTGAGGAGCGTGTGGCATAAAAAGCACGACCTCATATTTCTGTTAAATAAGTACAAGCCATTGGCTTGCTCCATAGCTGAGACTTGGCTTACTCCAAGTCTCAGCTTTCGTATGCCTCACTTTAACATTCTCAGATGTGACAGATCTGATGGCTATGGAGGATCGGCTCTCCTAGTCAATAATCGGGTACCCCTTCTACCCTACCCTTTTCCTTCTCTCACAGGTGAAATAAGTATGATAGCAGGGAAGGTGGAAGGCATCACAGTGCTTTCAGTATACATTGCACACCCACAACAACATCATTTGGCCATTTTAAAAAATTTATTATCAAACATTCCTGGACCAATTTTAGTCATGGGTGATTTTAACTGTCATCATTATAGATGGGGGTCTGAACGCTGTGATGCCTTTGGTTTAGCCTTGGTTGAGATCTTGGACGATCTGGATCTATGCATTCTCAATAATGGTTGCCCAACACGCAGGTCTCTTCCCGGTCAACAAAAGAGTTGTGTTGATTTAACCTTTTGTTCAATTGAGTTGGCAGCTTCAACCTATTGGGAATGTACGTCCCTGTCGCATGGCAGTGATCATTATCCTATAGTCATATCTTTGTTAAATAGAACTTTTTTAGAGAAAACTTCTCCTCCACTTCTGAAGTATAATTTGTCCAAGCCAGATTGGGCAAAGTTTGGTTCAGTATTGGAGGATAAAATTGATGCTCTTCCAAATTTAATTTATAGTCCTGTAGATTCCTCTGATCACTCCCATGCCAAGATCTGTTGCGAGAGATTTGTATCAGCCGTTATATCCAGTGCAGATTCCAGCTTCCCCTTGAAAAACAGCGCCCGAAATAAAATCCCGTCCCCACCTTGGTGGGATCCAGAATGTACCTCTGCAGTCAAGGAGAGAAATGCGGCTGAGCGGCGTTACAAGGCAGACATGAGCACCGAAAATCTGCTCTCTTACTTGCAGATCAACGCCAGAACCAAACGTCTTCTTCGTAAGAAGAAACGTGCAGGTTGGGTCAAGTTCTGTACTTCGCTATCACCCACTACTCCAGTTTCAGCAGTCTGGAAAAGTGTAAACAGGTACAGACGCGGGTGCTCTCCATCAGTCTCTTCTCCAATGTCTAGGGAAACAGCTGAACTTTTCTTTGACAAAATTGCTCCATCATATGTTCCTTCACTTTTTGAATGTTCTTGTAACTCCCTACAAAGCGTTTCAGTTGATCCTTTAGATATGCCTTTTTCTATGGAAGAACTGAATATGGTGCTCAGGCATGTCCGGGATTCTGCTCCTGGACCAGACGGAATTCCATATTCTTTTATTGTTAATTCGGGTGACAAGGCCAAGCGGTATTTCCTCGGGATCGTTAACTTTTGTTACAGCCATGGTTGGGTTCCAGACCAGTGGAAGCTACAAAACATAATTCCCTTACTGAAGCCGGGCAAACACGTTGATGATCCGAATGGCTTTAGACCAATAGCTCTTTCTTCAGTCTTAGTCAAATTAATGGAACACCTAATTAAAAATAGACTTGAATGGTTAGTCGAGTCGAGAGACTTGCTGCCGAACTTTCAATTTGGCTTCAGGAAAGGTCTCGGCACAATGGATAGTGTTGGTGTATTAATCGCTGATATTCGCGTAGCATTTTCTAAAAACGAATCCATTGTTGCCGCCTTCCTTGACATCTCGTCGGCATATGATAACGTCCTTCTTCCCGTACTCAGGCAGAAACTGCATCAGCTGAGGATTCCGGACAAGATGATTGCTTGCATATGTGGTCTTCTGATGTCACGCCCTTTGGTTCTGAGAGTCCCGGGTGAACACTTTGATGAAAGACAGACATGGAAAGGACTTCCGCAGGGCTCAGTACTTAGTCCCCCTCTATATAATTTATATACTTTTGACATCGTCTCCTGCCTGAACAACAACTGCCACATACTACAATACGCGGACGACTTAGCGTTGTATGTGACAGATTCCTCCATCGCAGACGCTGCGTCATCTCTATGTCTCTCCCTGGACTCTTTGAACCAATGGCTTTTAAGCCACGGTCTGACATTGTCAGCTTCAAAAAGTTCGGCAGTAGTCTTCTCTCGCAAAAAAATTATCCCACCAATATCGGTAGACATTTCAGGTCACAATATTCCACTATCAAACAAAGTTAAATTCTTAGGTGTTATTTTGGACTCAAAATTAAATGGAAATCATCACATTAATCATCTTATAAAAAAATGTGAAAGAGTTGTATCAATTCTAAAAGTTCTTTCGGGTGTCTGGTGGGGTGCCCACCCCTATACTATGAAATTAGTTTACAATGCTTTAGTTCGTAGTATTCTGGACTATGGCTCGTTCCATTTGGTCCCCTGCAATAAAGGTGCTTTGGCTGGGCTGGACAGGGTTCAGTCTAAATGCCTTCGTATCATCTCCGGTTGTATGAAGTCTTCTCCCGTCAACGCATTGCAGGTCGAGTGTGCCGAACCCCCCTTAGCCCTAAGACGTCAATATCTAGCCTCTCGTTTTTTGGCCAGGATAATTCCTAGATCTTCCCACCCTCTCTTAACAAAACTAGATGACTTAGATGCCTTATGCACTAGCGCAAATTATTGGAAAAACAAAGAAATCCCCCTTATTATTAAAGCTTTGCGTAAACTTCGAAATTTAGATAGTCCTATAGAACAAAATTCCAAATTACCCCTTTTTAACTTTCCATATGATGTTCTACATTTTATCCCAAACATTTTCTTCGACATTGGCATTTCTAAAGGGTCATCAGTGGCGGATTCGGCCTTCAATGCGGTTGTGGGTGAACGCTGGACTGGGTTTCAGAAGTTTTTTACAGATGCATCAAAATTTAACGATCTTAGTTACACAGGCGCCGCGGTCTATTATCAAAATTCCAGAATCATTTTACAGTACAAGTGTCCCAAGGAGTCATCCGTTTTCACCGGTGAATGTGTGGCTCTATTAGAGGCGTGCCTCTTTATAGAGTCACACCACAATATTGATAAAGCCGTAATTTTCACAGACTCCCGTAGCTGCCTGCAAGCCTTAGTTCAAAACCCTTTCAAAAGTAAAACGCATAGCTCCCTTATTCTCAAAATTAAAAATTCCTTGTTTTCTTGTGCTGGCAATCAAAAAGAGGTTCAGCTAGTTTGGATACCTAGTCATTGTGGCATTAAGGGCAATGAGTGTGCTGATGCATTGGCTAAAGATGCCTGCTCATCAGCAACAGCGGATCTTAACCACAATAGCTATCAGAGATGTGACCTGCTGGGCCTTCCGGGAGTTTGGCTTCAAACTGATTGGCAGGTTCACTGGAATAGTTCAGGAAAAAAAAAGGGAAGGTTCTATAAGGCTGTACAACCAAATATTCAGTCTAAACCCTGGTTCTATGGATATAAAAAACTGTCTAAATCTATAATTTCCACCCTGTGCCGAATTAGATTGGGTTTTTGCTGTTCTCCTGTGTTCCTACACAAAATCCGTGTACGGGATTCCTCCCTTTGTGAGTGTGGTTTGGATGAAGGTACCCTTGATCACATTTTCTTTGAATGCTCAAACAACATCCCACCTTTAGACCTATATAGCCGTCTCCCTGAAATTAAGATTCCCCTTCCTATTAACTTTCCCTCCCTCCTAACCCATTCCTCTCCTGATTTGCTTGTGACGCTGATGATATTCATACGTCACAACAACATAAAACTGTGATGAATGTTAAATTTGTGGTATATGTTTATTTTCTGTTTTAACAATTATATAAAATATATATTTATTCTATTTTTTTTTGTTTGTTTCAGTCCTGTACTAACCCAACAAGATCTACATTGTCTACAACTGTATCAATCTGAGTTTTAGTTTATTTTCTTTTAACTTTTCTTTCCTATCTATTTTCAATCTCATGCACACTTGTTTTTCCAGTTATCGAGTGATTGGCGGAATAGTCGACATCGGCTTGGATGCCATTAACCAAAAATAGAATAGAAATTGTTTTTGTAAAGTTTAAAGATTTTGTATTAAATGAAAATAAAATAGACATTTAGTTTTGTGGCCGTGTCTGTGAGTGGTAGGCAAGCGCAATTTCTAGTGTGACTTTTGTGATGGCTTCAAGAAGAGTTTCATATGAACAATTAGAAACTTTGTGAGATTTTTTGAATGCTCATAGAGATATCGCTATGGGCTACAATAAAAGTGCTCAAGCTCGGCAAATGTCCCGAAGGATGTGGACTGAGGTGGCAAATCTAAATTCTGTTGTTGGTGGTGCTAACTGCTAATAAAGATCGGAAAACTTGGGCAGCTGTAGGTAAGTTTTATAATTCAATTAAATAGTTTTTAAACGTAATTCCTTACCTGAATATATTTGATTTGAATATATTATGTACTTATAAATTATTATTAATCAATCATATACTATTACATAGATCTTTAAATTTATTTTTTGTTTTTACAGTATTGGATAGATTACAAAGGGAAATTAAAAAGGAAATATGTCGCAATCACGGTTGGGGGACCAACTGAAGCAAAAATTTATTAACAGATAAAGAAAAAAAATATCGATCAATTCTTGGTGGGATCATGGTGCAGGACTCCCAGGAATTCAAGTGGATCCATTAATAGACACAGAAGGCACTCATGTAAGTAGACTTTTTGTATGTACATAAAAAAGATTTATATTTCCAACTTTAGAAGCAATGGTGTAACTAAGTACCTACTACAATTTGTTATAAAAAAAATATACAATATTTTTTTAATAATTCTCACATAATTAATCACAATATTCAATTATAAATTATAGGTATGCTAAATTATCTACATCCCTATCCCTACAGTATTATTGTTTTGTTTGACACACAATATCTATGAGAATTAATAATGATATCCTTATAACACATAGAGACATTTACATTTAAGAATACATTTGCAGCTTATTCAACTATTACATCACCCTTTTATTTACATCGCATCTACAGCTAGTAAAGAATACAATAAAAAACCCAATCATTTATTATATCATTCAAAGAATAACTTATATATCGTAACTAAATTTTGTAATAATTATTTTCAGCCATCAACATCAAGTGCTCAAGATGTATCCCCTCTATTTTGTTCATGCCTGAAGAAGTTGTGGGAGAAAACGTTGTTGTAAGTAAGATACAGACAATAACCGACCCAGAAGATCTTGGGGATCAATACAATACGTCGATGACACAACCCACTCAGCCAGCAGAAGCAATGACGTCTGCTCAGTTCCGGAGACGGCGGCGGCGGCGTCTCGGTCGGCACCGATTCAAAAATCTGAAATAAGTGAATCAAAGTTGTACTATCACATCAGATTAAAATAAAAGTGTTGGAGTTTAGTAAAAACAAATCTATCCTACTTTAACACTATAGTCTTTCTCTTTCTAACACATAAATATTGTTTTTATAGATCCCCTGTCACCACTTAACTGAAATCCCAACTGTGTAACAGTATTAAATCAAAAGAATTTTACAGTAGATAGGTTCAACTCACCCAATCACAGTTGCTCGCCGTTCGCTAGGACTAGTTGGGAATTTTATATATTTTCGCCGAAAATGTAGTAGATTTAGGCATCTGTTTCTGTTGCGATTGCAGTGGATACTGTTTGCTGTGCAACAGAATGTGCAGCGATATCACCCGTTGGTCTTTGTTATGAACCAGTCGCATAAAAAGATAATGCAAATAAAACCTGAAACACATAGCATCAAGTATATTAGTATATCAGCCGGATAAAGAAAAGGATAAAAAAATAGCAGACCTTACTAACCTTGACCTCAATCGACAAATCTGTTTATTTTGTAGGGCGTGACATGAAAGCTCGTAAGTCGTAGCCCATTACATAGATCAAGTGCAAGCTCTTCAGTGAGCTTATAGCGTTTTACAAAAGTTTTCTTTAATGCTTCTTTGCATTTTGGCTTTTTGTTTAGCGCTGTTGTAACGATAATCTTCCTCGAGAAACTCAAAAATTTCATCTTCATCACACATCTAAAATAAACGGTAACACAGTGCTTAAATAGGATTTTATATATTTTACAATACTTCGCCTGAACTATATTTTATAAAATAAATCACAATTAATGAATTACTTACGTTTTTGCCATAGTTTTTCATTAAAACAGTTCAATTAAAGTTCCTTTCGCAAGACTGCAAATTATGACGGCAGGGCAGTTCAATTGTAGAATGTTTTTATGTCAAAATAGACTTGATGGTAAGGATAAGTCGCAGGTCAGTCGGCTGAAATGCTGTGACGTAGTCACTCACCGGCTTAGGTCACGTGATCGCTGGCTCGCCTGCTACTTGGCGCGCTCATGGTACAAACTAGCACGACAGGTTATTTTTCGTCTAAAATTGACCTGCTATAAGAGTTCATGGTAAGCCCCCTGTCTAGCCAAGGTACGGTTGTGGTACGACTGTATGACGAATAGTACGGAAAACCGTACTTTTTGGTACGGTCTGGCAACGCTGGCAAGAAGCCAAAATTAAATTACAATACGACCTATTATTGAACTGAAGTCTAATATCAGATCTAGAATTTACATTTTTGATAGTTAAATTACTCTACTCCTTGCATAATAATGTTATACGATTGAATCGAGCATAATACATACTATGTCGTAGTAAAACGCATTTAGAAAAAATGTATTTAACCAATATATCCAAATAATGACGAGCACAACTCACTGGCTCCGATATGTTGATGTTTTAACATAAGAGATTAATATTGTGACAGATCGATTTACAAATTGTGTTATTATTAATTATTTAAATAATAAATGCCGTTTTGAATATAAATATGTTATTTTAATTAATATTTGATAGATTTATCCCAAATATTCTTGTTAAAGTTTTTTTATAATCAATTTCGCCATATTTTAATCAATTAATTTTTCTTGTATTTAAAAAGTGTGACGTTAAAAAGTCCTTAGAATGGCAAGATTGACCTTTTCAATTGTTTCCTTTTGTCATCACAAAAACATTTTAAGCTTTACCATTCAACTGCCTTTCGAAATAAGGACAAATATAATCCGTCACCCAGTAACACAGAGTCAGCCACGAGTAGGGTTACCATAATGTAAATAGAGAGATGCCTGTCTGTGGTACCTAAAATGCCTGAATTTTCAGAAAAACGCCTGTCTAAAGCAAAATGCTGTAATAAGTAAAAGCCAACAGATAATAATGAAGAAGGAGATTTTTATTCCTGACATTTGTCAGAGGATTTTATTAATTTTCCCGTGTTATTCGATTGCGGGCGCGAAATTCAAAATGCCAAGTCTCAGATCAATGCCTTTTGGCCGCACGCCTGTCTAAGCTTTACCTTAAAATGCCTGTCGAAATGCGGACAAACTCCTGTCACCCATGGTAACCCAGAGTCAGCCACGAGTGACACGATGTGCACAAGTTCAAATGTTCTCAAATTACAGGCCTGTACTGCGAGGTAGACAAACTTCACGCCTCGCTTGGTGGGTGCCTCGCAGAGCAAGCGCGTGGAGCGGATAATAGAGGTGTTTAGCGCGAATATTACAAACATTTCACTTTACATTTATAGACATTTGAACCACTTTTAAGTTTGTAATGTATGTCGTATAATTCCTTATTATATCCTGTTTATTGAATGAATAACAGGCATTGATATTGTCCTTTTACGGTAGCCGGAGATAGTCATACGACGACTGTCGCCTTTTTCACACCCTTAAAAAGAGTGCAATGCGCAAGCGCACGGACCTGTATGCTTGTTAAGGTATAAAAAAGAAGAATTACTCTGAGAAGTTTTCTCGAACAGAATAATATCAAGATGAATTACAGGCAGGTAGTTTACCACCTGCTGTAGTTCACCTTCATCCACCAAAGTACGAGTTGCGAGGTCTTGGGGACTTGCTATATCTAATTTTGATGTTAATAGATTATTTATCTTACTCTTGTAATAGATTATTTATCTTACTCTTGCCTATTCAGAAAGTACTCAGATTTATAAAACAAAATTGTATAAAAGGTTCTTAGTAGAGCACCCCTGACCTAACAGTACACGACACTAAGCGAAGCGCGTCACACGTCACACGAGGCTTCACATTCAGACGAACATTTCACAAAACACACGCGACAATGACACGCCTGCTAACTCTGCTCCTCATCACTCAAGCCGCTGCCGAGTGGGTCGAGATCTCACAGCAGCACTACAGGAAGCCCATCAGGACACACAGCCCCATCACCACGCCAGATAGACTCTAGATGTAGAGGTTACTACAAAATCCTGGACCTACAACAACCGCAGTGTAACTGAGTATAACTGGAACAAGAACCCTGCTAGACCACCAAACATCGGTAATGTGAAACGTAAACAACATGAAAGCAATAGAAAAACAATTGAAAGAAATAAAGAAGACGAAGATGATCCTGATCTACATGTTGATTTTAGAGATTATGAACTAAGACGAAACTACGAGAGACCAACTACAGAATTACATGAACAAAAAGGTTCGATCGAGAGAGTTCCCAACGTGGGCAATATTAAACGTGTTCAGCTGAATAGCAGTCCTGTTAAATCACCTGTTGTTAACTACAAGGGAGACAGAGAGAAATATTCTAACAATCAATATGAGAATAACCCGCACAACTATGATGACGATGATGATGAAGAAAATGAGTTTGAACATAAAAAGAATACTGAAGCATTTAGAAGAATATACGTAAACAAAGCGAACAATCTTCATAGAGCGGAAACAACTACATTTCCACCAGTTGATGATAGAGATACATATAAAGAAGCAACAACAGAAAGACCAAAACGGATACACAATAATCATACTAAAGTAAGGGAGTTTTATACTACGAAACCAACTTTCATCACTGAAGATTTCACTAATTACGACAGTCAACGGAACAGATTTTATAAAATCACTACCGATAAAATCTTGACTACAGAAATTATTGATACCGATGAAATAACAACAATGAGTTCAAAACGTTCAAAACCCACAGCGATGAAAGGTAATAAAAACAATATTAATGATTTGAAAGCAGAATCACATGAAAATAAGGTTCACTTGACGAGTAACAACGAAAAATCAACAAATGTAATGAACAACAAACAAATCAATAATGATAATAAAACGAAACTTATAGGACATACCGATGAACTAAAACAAGATATTCAGACAGAGAAAGAAAATCTCAAAGACAATGTTGATAAAGCACCAGCAGACAACAAAACGGAGAAGAACAAAGTGAACACGATGGAGAATGTAATCAAATTCATGAGGGTTGTCGCTGATACCATATCGAAGAACACACGGAGAAGTTTCGGCGGCAAGATGCAGTACTTACATGAACTGAAACAATCTATCTTGGCTAATATCGGTAAGTGAAATCAAGTACCTAGCTATTACAATAGACGAAAATCGGCTAATTAGTAGGCTGAGTTAATGCAGTGATTCAGTGATTGACTGCTGCGCTAAGTGTTGTGGATTCGATTCCAAACGCTACAAATATTTGTGAGTATAACCTACAGGTTTTGGTTCTGGATGTTTATGTATGAGTTGACAACGGTTTTTTAGGGTTCCGTAGTCAACAAGGAACCCTTATAGTTTCGCCATGTCCGTCCGTCCGTCCGTCCGTCCGTCCGTCTGTCCGCAGTTTAGCTCAGAGACGCACAGCACTAGAGAGCTGTAATTTGGTGTAAATATACGGATTTGTTGTGCCGCAAAAGTGGTAAAATAAAATCTCGAAAAATATTTTTTTTTAGGGTACCTCCAGTACTTACACGTAAAGTGAGGATTTTTTTTTTCTCGCGTACCCCTTAGTGTGGGGTATCATTAAATAGGTCTTTAAGAATTATTGATAGTTTCCATTAACAATTTTTTGATAAAAAAATTAGTTTGTGAAATATTAAGGTTTAAAGTGTTAAATTTTGCTCGACTCGAGTGTCCCCCCCCTCTACCAGCTAAACGGTTATGTTTGGGGGTGTGAAAAAATTCACAATAGTAGTATATATAACGAAGTTTAAAAGAAAATTGTCATGACTAAGTAGGCTTTACAACTTTACGAGTAATAGTCGACCAACTTATAAAATGTACTTGGATTACATATTTTCTTAAATAAAATGTGTTGGATTCAACTGCAAATGTAAGTTTGTCAACTTTATATTTACAGCTTTAATAGGTATGTTTTTACGGTATGTTTTTTGGGGATAGGTAGGTTTTTATCGTCAACTATTTTTAACTAACTTTAAAAAAAGGAGGAGGTTCTAAATTCGTATTTTCCCCGATTTCTCAAAGACTCCTGGACCGATTTTGAAAATTCTTCTTTTTAAAATTAAATTCAGCGAATCAGTTTAGTTAGTTCGCATAAGTATTTTGATGTGCAATTACGGAACCCTACACTGTGCGTGGCCCGACACGCACTTGGCCGGTTTTTTTTTAAGTCGAAGTTGTTAAGTTTTGATTGAAAATGTATTAGTGCCAGAGCTTGCAGACGGGACACATCCGAGCAAGGAAACTGCAGTAATTTAAATGAGATCATGTTACGATGTGTTATTTGCTATAGGTTGGCGTACATCTGCATGATTGTCATTCCAGAGGAGCGCATAGATGCAACATGGCCGGACGACGACAGCACTGGCGCGCGGCGTCGTTCGCGGTCTGCGCAAGCGTCACCACGCGGTCACGTGCAGTTCCCGTCCTCAGAGAGCGCGCTCATGACCATATCCTTCCTCACATTTGCTGTTTTTCTCATCAAATTAGTGCTGGTAAGTCTGGTTATTCTCTAGGGACCATGAAATGGGGTGCTATGACAGGAAACCTCCACGGGCGCCCGTGGTATGGAGTTCCCTCTCGGATACGTCCGGGGGGAACACCAGTTTTTCGGGCCGGTGCACCCTGGGATGCGGGCAAAAACTCTTCTTTAGGCACTGCGTGACTAAGGGGTCTCTTTGCCCGTATGCGAATAGCCTGTCGTGTGGACGCTCCAACGTGTGTCCCTCTGATTAGCAGAGGGCACAGCGGCGGAGCTGGCTTGCGGACGGTGAGTGATGGGTAGCTCGCCGTCCGACCAAGGACCAAGCCCGGGGCGGTGGCGCGTCGTGTTTCGCGCGAAATGCCTGCAGCTGGGGTCGCGGGTTTTTTCTTAACCCAGGATACCGTGGCCCCGGAACGTAAAGGGCATAGGAAGGAACACGGGTGAATTTAGTCAGTAAGAGTCTGACAGTCCCTTCCGCCCCACCCAGGGCGGGAGGACTCATTTGATGATTTTACCACCTAAAAAAAAAAAAAAATCATGGACCATGAAATAGGCAAATCCAGCTTCATCTAGAGTCGCCTGGTGGCCTATCATGACGTCTTAACCAAAGTAGTTCCAGTGTGGGAACAAGATGGCGCTGGACGACTTGTATAGCTCTGTCTCTGTCCCGCACTGGAACAACTCTGGGTTTAAGACGTCATGGTAGGCCACCTGATCTAATTAATGACATCTGAAGTGCTATACACTAGCTAGGGCCACATTAACGGAAAATGCCGTTAATATATCGCGTTAGTGGACGTTTATACGAACATTTAAAGACTATTACCGCGAGAATCAACGGGAAATGCCGGTACTGACGCCTATTATAATATATTCTGTGCTGGTGCTCGGCTATGTGCAGCACATAATATTATTATGTCGATTTTTAAACGTAATTTTGTGGTCATAATGGAGGAAGTATGGTTTTAATTATTGAATATTGTTTATCTGTGACGACTAGTGGTTACTCTATGTGTCTGTGCCCCTGTGTGTCTATGGTGGCTACCTGGCTACGATGTCTGCAATGATGTAAAAAAAATGTCCGTGTTTAATGTCTAAAATAAAACCAACTCTGAAACACTGCGTATATTATTGAAAACCCAACAAATGGTTATGGGCCGAGACTACAAAACTATCAGAGGCCAGAAGCTCACAAGAAGAAAGTAGAATTGAGTTGGTGAGTAAAAAAAAAAAAATACTTTTAGAAAAAGAAAGTATAAAATGGCGGCTGCGGCGTCGCAAAGCGCAAGTGGAATTCAGTTCCCACAACTGAAGTCGGACAACTTTAGCAATTGGCAATTTAGATTGAAATGCATTCTAGAAGAGCGTCAGATTAGTGAGGTGTTGTTTCAAGATGAAAAACATGTAAAGGAAGAAGATAAAAAAGCGTTCATAAAAAATGACGCCATTGCAAAGTCCATCATTGTGCAATGTGTAAGCGACAAACATTTGAATATGATAAAAGACTGCAAAACAAGTAAAAACATGATGGATGTTCTCACAGATTCATTTCAAAGGAAAAGTGTATTATCAAAACTAAATCTAAGACGAAAATTGTTAACCTTGAAATGCGAATACAACGAAAAATTGGAGGACTATTTTCAGAACTTTGACAAAATTATCACAGAACTGGAGGCGAACAATGAGAAAATACAAGAAACGGACAAAATATGTTACCTACTTATAGGACTACCGGAGAAATACAAAACTGTAACTACAGCTATCGAAACCTTAAGTTCGAGTGACTTGAAAATGGACTTTGTAAAGTCTAGACTTCTGGATGAAGAATTAAAACTAGTAAATGTAGAGAAGACAGAAACAAAAATGGAACAGGCCTACATTACTTGTTACACCTGTGGTAAAAAGGGACACAAATCATATGAATGTAGAAATACAAAAAGTGTAGAAAACCAAGACCAAAGACAGGAAAGACAGTCAAGAGGAAGACAGAGAGGTCGATCATCATATAGAGGCCGTGGAAGAGGTCGAGGCCAATCGAGAGCGATGACATCAACACAAGAAGACATAGACAACACTATTTCTTTTTCAGCATTTTCAGGACAGACGTCTACGAGCAAAGATGGGGAAATAAATTTTATTATTGATTCTGGAGCTACGGAACACCTAGTTCAGGTCACATATGAAGAGAGCATGACAGACGTGCAGAAACTAAAAAAGGAAGTAAAAATAATAGTGGCAAATGGACAATACTTGATAGCCAAAAAGTCAGGTAAACTTTTGCTTAAGTATAGTGATTATAAAGTAACTTTAGAAGCATTAATTGTTGAAAATTTGTCATACAATTTGTTGTCAGTAAGAAAACTATTGGAAAAGGGGTTAAATGTAAGTTTTCATGATGAAAAAGTAACTATCTCAAATGGTCATTGTAATATTGAAGGAAAATTGCAAGGAAAATTATATGTTTTGAGCTTTAAAACAGATGAGCAGTGATCAGTCCAACTTAAATTGTATGTTAGGCAAAGAAATAGATAATGACATTTGGCACAAACGACTAGGTCACCTAAACAGAAAAAGTCTAGGTATCATGGGGTTGCCAAGCAGCCAAAATGTGTGCGGTCCCTGTATGGAAGGTAAGGCTTCGAGATTACCTTTTAAACCAACAACTAAACCGAGGTCACACAGAGTTGCTGAGCTGTTGCATACAGACATCGCTGGACCAGTCAATCCAATGACAAATGAAGGATACAGGTATTATCAAACTATTATAGACGATTTCTCTCATTTTACTGTAACATATCTTCTAAAAAATAAGAGTGAGGCCACAGATAATTTAATTAAGTATATAAGCTATTTGGAAAACAAAACAGGTCAAAAGGTAAGTAGAATACGATGTGACAATGGAAAAGAGTTCACAGCTAACAAGCTCAAGTGGTACTGCAATGAAAAAGGAATAACATTAGAGTTCACTCAACCATACTCACCAATGCAGAACGGAGTAGCGGAGAGAATGAACTTGACATTGTGTAACAGAGCCAGAACTTTGCTAGCAGAAACAAATCTGCCAAAGCACCTGTGGGGTGAAGCTATCAGATGTGCCACCTACCAACTTAATCGATCGCCAACAAAAGCATTGAATTATGACATACCCACAAATGTGTATTGTGGAGAAACCAATATAGATAAATTGAAGGTATTTGGTTCCAAGGCATGGGTTGTCATAACACCTAAAGGAGACAAGCTAGACAAAAGAGCGACAGAAATGAGAATGGTTGGCTATGCAGGTAACGGTTATCGCTTATGGGATCCAAAGAAAAATGAAATAGTCATTTCCCGTGATGTTAGATTTGATGAAACACAGATTAAGTACACAGAAGAAAAAGAAAATATTAATGAAAGTGACAACTACTCAAGTACGTCATACAGGTATGGGCAAGTTAAAAATACATATGAAAATGAAGAGAAAGAAATAAAAGAAGATAAAGATAAAAGACAAGAAGAAACGGAAAGCAGGCCAGATGACAAAGAAAATAGACAGGAAATGAATGAAGAAGAAAAAAGGGAAAATGAACAAAGGACAAGATCAGGAAGAGTTATCATCCCTCCAAGAAATTTTGATGATTATGATTTAAATATAGCATACTGCTTATTCTCAGGAGACCCGATAAGCTATGAAGAAGCAATTAAAGAAAAAGAATGGCAAGAAGCAATAAGGAAGGAATTAAATTCACATAAGGAATTAGGAACATGGGAAACAGCAAGTCTACCAGGAAATAAGCAAGCAATTGATACTAAGTGGATATTTAAAACAAAGCAAAATAAGACAAAGAAAGCAAGATTAGTTGCAAAAGGATTTCAAGAAGAATCAACATACAACTGTTATTCACCAGTAGCCAGACTATCTACTGTAAGACTATTGTTGAGTCATTCTGTGCAGGAACAACTGCCTATAAGACAGATGGATGTACCAACCGCGTTTCTAAATGGAAACCTAGATGTAGATATCTACATAAAATGCCCAGAAGGATTAAAAATTGAAAAAGGAAAGGTTCTTAAATTAAAGAAAGCGCTTTACGGACTAAAGAAGCACCAAAGTGCTGGTATCAGAGATTTCACAACTTTATGATACAAAATGGGTTCACTCAGTCAAAACATGATGTGTGCCTATACTCAAAAGATAAAACATGGTTGTTAATATTTGTTGACGATATATTGATATTAGGAAATAATCATAACATTATAAAAGAACTACAAAAGGAATTTAATGCTAAAGATTTGGGTTATGTCAAGGACTACCTAGGAATGGAAATAACAACAAAAGAAAATAGGATGGAAATAAAACAAACACAATTGATAAATAAAATTTTATTAAAATTTCATATGCAAGATTGTTCCGGAATTAATACACCAATGGAGACAAACCTTAATGCTGAAAGCACCACACAAACCATAGATGTACCATTTCGTGAGTTAGTAGGGTCACTATTATATATCTCTACTGTAAGCAGACCTGATATCACCTTTGCGGTATCTTACCTCAGCAGATTCCTGGACAAACCGACGAAAGAACTATGGCTAGCAGGTAAGAGGATATTGCGTTATTTACAGGCAACAAAGGAGAAGGCTCTAGTTTACGAAAAACAAGAGGGACAGCAGGAGATAATTGCCTACTCTGATGCAGACTGGGCAGCTGATAGGAAAGACAGAAAGAGCACCAGTGGATGTGCTGTCTTCTATTGTGGTAATTTGATTTCATGGTTTACTAAAAAACAGGCTTCTGTAGCATTATCAACAGCAGAGGCAGAATATGCTGCTAGTGCACAAGCTATTTGCGAGATCATATACATTAAAGGCTTGGTATCTAATTTTGGAAATAATATTCCTGCTCAATTGTTTATTGATAATCAAAGTGCTTTAAAAATGATAAATAATTATGAAAACAGTCGCAGAAGTAAACATATAGATATAAAATTACATTTTATCAAAGATATCATAAATAAAAAATTAGTATGCATAAGCTATGTGTCAACGAATGAAAACACTGCCGATATATTTACAAAGGCATTGCCATGTAATAAGCATCTGTACTTGATTAATAAGTTAGGTATTATGTAACAGAAATATAATACTAAAATTGATTACTTACATATTTGAAACTTTATATACCTACAGTTAAAACTATGTTTAGACTAAGTTATAGAATGTTATTAATACATAAATATATCTGTGTAAGCTGATGTGTATGAAAAATATTTGTAGTTTGTACCAATTTGAGAACATAGTCATATAGAAGTTTGTGATGATAATTACTTTTTTAAATAACTGTAACAATGTTTTGTAAGTGACTTTCTATGTTCTTAAATTGAGGAGGGGTATTGAATATTGTTTATCTGTGACGACTAGTGGTTACTCTATGTGTCTGTGCCCCTGTGTGTCTATGGTGGCTACCTGGCTACGATGTCTGCAATGATGTAAAAAAAATGTCCGTGTTTAATGTCTAAAATAAAACCAACTCTGAAACACTGCGTATATTATTGAAAACCCAACATTAATGAAGTCAGTGTTTAAATGCCACTAACTTGACAATAAATTAAGTTTTTGGTATATTACAGTGGCCATCTATAAGCGTCACCTTACTACTCGTTACTATGTGTCCCTCCCATTTCTATATTTTATTTTTTCGGTTAAAATAATAAAAATCGTACCTTAGACCTGGGCTTGCCTCCACCCACACAAACCTCCACACCGTTCACTTGATTCTTTTAAATCTCTTTGCTCTGTATAAACAAACAGAAAATATATCCACGTGTTACTGTCATGAGATAAAAAGTATGTCCAATTTGAGAGAAGTAATTAATAATGTTTTTCAGCAAGTCATCCAAACCTACAAGCAAAAAGCAATGATGGTGGCCCCGCTGATGGTGGCGTCCGGACGCAACGTGTTTGCACATCATGGACATCACTGACGAAAATTGATTGATTTATATTAAATGTTCTACAAATGATTGCCCTCTCTTTTTTTAAATCATTATATTATTTCAAATTTTCTGTAAGAATTTGAATATTATTATAAAGTACTCACACATTTTCATTTCAAATATCTGATGCTCTTTTTGGAAATTCCCGCTTTTGTGCGAATGAATGAAATATGAATGAGTAGAGAGAGAGTTATCACAAAAAAATCAAAGCTATTTTATATATTATATTATATTATTTTATTATGTTATTTTATATTCTCTTTATTTATTTTTAGACTTATAAATTACATTTTTAAATATTTTTATAAAAAAGTAACAAAAAACATTTAAAAATATAAAAAATAGCATTCCACCAGCACCAGGAACAGGGTCCGGGCTGTCGGTGGTCAGGGCTCTTGAGAGAGGAACCTCCTAACAATACGCGCCGTGTCCAGGAGTACTGCCTTCTGAATCAAGCGCTTGATCCAGCTGCCAAGCGAGAGCCTCTTCAGATGTTGTTCGAGGCTCTTGGCAATTAAGCCGTTGGCAGACACGACTATCGGCACAATGACTGCCGTATTTACGTCCCACATGTCAACAACCTCGCGAGCCAGATCAAGATACTTGAATTGCTTATCCTTTTCTGCCCTCACGAGGTTCTCATCATGCGGGACCGTAATATCAACAATCATTGCGCGACGCTCCGATCGATCTATCACCACAATGTCAGGTTTATTGGCAACAATAGTCCTGTCAGTGATGATAGGTCGATCCCAATACAACGAGATATTACCATTTTCGAGAACTGGGTCGGGCATACCTTATTTTATATATTATTATTTTATTTTCTGTAGAATTATTATGAAATAGTAAACATATCACTTTGAAAGTCCACAACAAAAACTAATTTTCTTACTTTTATAAAATTATAGAATAATAATTATTATTAGTTAGTGGCATGGTTAGTGGTAAAACCGGTTTCGGAACGAAATAAAATGACATTTGTTTCATTCAATCAATCCATTCACATTCATTCATTCATTCTAAAAAGACGCAGCTTGAATGGAAACACCATTATTTTTATTTTTGTGTGATTCAATTTATTAAAATGAATAATGGAACTGAACAAATATTTTTACTAAATGCTGCCCCGAGTCAGTCTTCAGCTACTACGCAGAGGATGGGCGCCCTAGCACCGCCGCCGAGCTACCAGGTTAACCTAGATAGTAAGTTAAACTAAGCTACAATAATGTTTTGTATACTGAGTGTATTTATTACAATAATATTATGGAGAAGAATAGATTTATATAAAACAGGATTACCCTGTTATTCTTGATGTTAAATTGCAGAAAGTTAGAAATGTTTTGATTTCAAAATGGCTGCTTTAAAATTAAATCCATGTTTGTTCAATCAAGACCTTTGTCAAATCTTTGACCCAATAAATAGACCCACCCATCCATCATAATTATGATCCTTGCTCAGTGCGTCTTTTCTACATTCAAGGAATCAAATGATCAGATTTATCACTATGAGAATATTAATTTCAATTAAAATAAACAGTATTTACTAGTTCAGAAATTGAATAATTTCTTCGAGTACTTACTGATTGTATTACATTGTTACATTATTTACAGATGTCGAAAACTTCTCAAATGTGTGTCGGATATGTGCCACTATCACAGAGTTCGTCATGCCCATATTCTCCGGAGAGGGGCTACAGAACAACTTGTCTGATAAGATAAAGAAACACTTACCAATTCAGGTAATTAAATAGAAGTACATAATTGAGTAGAAGACGTTTTCAAATTTTAAATGATACTTTCCACGCTAGCGCACAAATTGTAGATTTCCGTTCAGATTTCGAATGACAAACAGATTCTTTCTGAGCCTGTGAGGTGAAAAATAATTAATATAACTCTTAACAATAACTATACTGCTAGTAGCAATTAATGGTGGAATATAAGTGACTTTACTTAAATTAAGTCTATAGCCGGTTTGCACCTGAAGATATGAGGTGAAGAGGCTTGCAACATGACCAGCACACAAATTGAAAAGGTCTAGTTTCTAGGTTAAATCCGCAGTATTTCACCCATCACTGTAGCTTCATAAATGGCTTGCTTACTTATTTATTTTCTTTCTTTTCTTTTGCACCTTTTGTTGCTGATTATCTTCATTTCAGCTATCCATATTAACAATTTTATTTCTAAAGCGAATTGTTAAATTCTATGTTAATATATGCTATGCAACTGCTATCAATAGACTCAATATAATAATATGTTGTGATTCTCTTGCAAAAACCAAAACCCTTATTTACTGTGAATTAAAACAAACCCCAATATGTGTGGTTACAATTACAACACACATTAAAGTCGTTCAAAGTTTGGACTATCGCTATCAACAAGTATTTGATTTTGTAGTGTGGAAAATACGACATAAAGTTGATTCAAATTCAACTGTATTGCTAGGAACTGCCACAATCGGTTTTTTATTTATGTATTGCGTAATATATCCACATAGTTATGCATAATACTAATGAGTACATGGCCCTTTTAAGACAAAGCAACATAAATGAAAAGCTTTTCTTCTATGCTCTTGTAGAACAAAATCAGTAGAATTTTACGATTATTTTATAATTTAATTATGTGAGCGAAATTGAAAAAAATTATAATATTCTTTCGATTCTTATTCTAAAAAATATCCACTATTTATTCAATGGTCAGGTCAGCTGTAAATTGCTTTAAGTGACCGTAAAATAACCATTGTCAATCTGTCTGAGGTATTGTGTTTTGTCTTCAGGTCCGCGAGGGAGACGAGTTGCCGCTGGTGGTGTGCTACCAGTGTGCCAGCACGCTGCTGGCGTGGCACGAGCTGGTCAAGTGCTGCGTGCAGGCCGACGCCGCCTTGCGCGCCAAGCTCAGCTCCAACCAACGGGTATCAGTCCTTAATCTATATATATAAAAGAACAGGGGTTTTTCTTTTGACACGACTACAGCCGAAACCGCTTAACGCAGAAACTTGAATTTTGGACAGCATTTGCAGTCTACCATGTAGATTGGCAATAAGGCGGGATTTTGCGAAAATCCTCCTCTAAGGGGGTGAAAAGGGGTGAAAACTTTTGTATGAAAAATCTTATTCCTTGGGTTTATAAACTTGAAACTTACCACGAATAAGAACATTAGTAAATAAATAAGATTGGCACCACTATTTTTTTAAAACTACCCTCCATTGGTATTCTAGGGGTTGTTAAAGTTTGTATGGGAAAATCATAACGCGTGAGCCGATGAATTTGAAAATCAGTATTTATATACTAGATAAGAATTAATCAAACACGTGTTTTTGGATTTTTCGAAAATCACCCCCCAAGTTGGTGAAAAGGGGTATTCAAGTTTTAAGGGGAGCATATTAAACCAGTAACTTAGCAATCTGAATTTTGGATGGTAGTTGCAATTTATGATGTAGGTGAGCACTAAGAAGGGATTTTGCGAAAATCTACCTCTAAGGGAGTGAAAAGGGGTGAAAACGTTTGTATGAAAAATCTTATTCCTTGGGTTTATAAACTTGAAACTTGGTACGAATATGAGTATAAGTCAATAAAAACTATGGTCATTAATAGTTTTTTTATAACTACCCTCCATTTTTGGGTTTTTCTAAATCACTCCCTAAATTGGTGAAAAGGGGTGATTAAGTTTTAAGGGAAGGATTTTACTGCTTGCTTTGATAAACTCAAAACTTGGCATAAATTATCTCTCGATTGAATAAAGGTTGTAAAATATTTGAAAAATCAATCCCTAGCGGGGTGAAAATCAGAAAATCAGTTAGTCTAGGTACTACGATGGATTGTTTGTTCGTATTCAATTTTTTTATATTTTCCAAAAGTATCCTTTATGGAAGGTGAGCGGAAATTAAATTCACTGAGTTCGATTTTAAAACACGCGCAGACGAAGTCGCGGGCAAAGTGCTAGTACTATATATTCATTGAAAGCCATTTCACCCACCACTGAGATTAGGCCAAAATTTAAATACATATATGCTTGTTAGTGCTTGTTCCCACACAGGTCCTCTTTATCTTAAAAGTTTTTATTTGGCAATAGCGTATGTAATTGTATGAGCACACAACAGTATTAAAATACTGATGCGTTTTCAATTATTTTTCGGATGGGTGCATTTAAAACAACTGTCAATGGAATATGACCCTTTGAAAACGAATACAGATGCTCTGTTCAATGAGCCCTTAAATAATCTTAGTATTACATGTTTGAGGGCTACAGATTTCTTAATTTAATGGCCAGCCCAGATAGAGCTGCGAAGTAGTTATCTGTAATAAAAACTCTTGACAAGGAATATAAATTACTTGAGCAATTTGTCTAACAGAGGGACATTATGTAAATAAATCATAGTATTTCTCACCTCATTTGTCAATTTATCCCATGCAACTAACAAATAAGACACATGAGTTCAAATGTGAATTGATAAATTATATGTGACATTCACTGAGAAAGTACTGGCCAGCAAAAGGTCTAAAAGATAGATCTCAATATGCAAGCAAAACTATCTGTCTGTTACATCTGAGAAACTGATTTCTAAGATTAAATATACAGGTAGGTTGATGAACTGAGAGTAATTTTCATGTTGGATCTATTTAACTATCATTGATTAGATTTTTTGTATGTTTCAGAAAACCAATCCACCTAACAATGTAACCGTCAAATCAAACCCAAGCATACAAGATGATCCACCAAGCAAGTAAGTATATGAAATTCTCTTAGTATTGTCGGTTGTACAGACTTTGCCACACATGTTCCTATTTCAGGTTGTATTACGAAAGTGTCAGGAATACTCTTACTGACTTTCATCTGGACGAAGATGATACAGATGTTGAGTTTGTTTGTCAAAAATGTGTTGCAAAACCAGCACTGACCACCGTGTACAGCCTCGCGCACCACATCCGTCACGAACATTCTCCTGAAATAATCAAAAGCAGTGTGCAATCATTCATCACCAATCACGTCACGTTCGAACAAGTGCTAGCTGAAGATTCTGACAGAGAAACACAATCTGACACTAGAGAGAAGCCACAAGTACTTCTACCGAGCCTGCACTGTCCGTACTGCGCAAGTATGTTCACGTCGGCCACGCGGCTACTGTACCATCTCAACAAACACGTCGAGGTGAGTATAGCGGACGGAGTCATGTGCTGCGACCTCGTGTACAGCGATAAGAAACTCTTCGTACAGCACTTGCAAGAGGCACACGTCGATAAGACACCGGAGGATCTAGCACAAGTATGCGTTAGCTGTGGCTTCACGACCGACACAACCGATGGACTAAGACAGCACTACAAAGATAAACACAGCGATGTGAAAGGCACGAAAGAAAAGAAAGTAGAGAGTCCAAACAACCAGAAGTACATCCCAGCAGTGTGCCCTGAGTGCAACAAGACGTTCTCCAACAAGTACAACATGTTCGTACACCTGCGCGGCCACTCGCGTGCCGCGCTCTACCCGTGCGACAAGTGCACGCGCACCTACCGCAACCAGAGCAACCTCTCCCACCACAAGAAGCTCGCGCACCAGGGAATACTCGCGTTCATGTGCGTGGAGTGCGGCGAGGCGTTCCCCAGCCGCTCTGAGCGAGACATCCACGCGCGCATACACTCCGGGGAGACGCCCTACAAGTGCCCGCACTGCGGCAAGTCATACCGCGCCAAGAACACGCTCACGCGACACCTCGAGATACACGCAGACATACGCAAATATGAGTGCAAGATCTGCTCCAAAAAGTTTCGAAAGAAAAGCCACCTGGACTACCACGTAAAGACGCACATGAAGTAACAGCGGGCATTATTTGTTGCAGGAGCCCCTGCCACTCGCCTGAGGAGCCCCGCAGTGCGCATTCCGACCGCTCCGAGCTGTCCGATGACAAGCCCTACAAAAATCTCTATTCCAACTTCTACAATGCCCTCGTTAACTTTAGAGATCATTTTGTAAATGATCAACATCATGAGGATTATCCTGATTACACTGACTCTAGCGTGTCGGACGGCGAGGACAACGACGTGGACAGATTCGACGACCTGACGCAGAGCAACATGCGCAGAGACCGGCTGGACGAGGAGACCAGGCTGGAGCTGAGAGAAGTGCAGAACAAGATCGACAACAAAACGTACTACACGTGTAAGATCTGCGGAAAGAACCTGAGCTCAGCACACACGTACCTGTTCCACAAGCGTATCCACACGGGCGAGCGACCGTGCGTGTGCCACGTGTGCGGCAAGCAGTTCCGAGCGCCCAACGGCCTGCAGCGACACCTCACGGAGACGCACGAGCGCGTGCGCCGGTACAACTGCAGCATCTGCACTAAGAACTTCGCCAACTCGCAGAATCTCAAGCAGCACATACGGATACACACGGGAGAGAAGCCTTTCGTGTGCTCGCACTGCGGGAAGAGGTTCACTCAGAGCGGATCGCTACACGTCCATCTGAAGACTCACAGCGAACAGTTCCCGTACGATTGCGCGGAGTGCGGCGCCAAGTTCAGGCTGCGCTCGGGCCTGGTGCGCCACCGGCTGAAGCACACGGGCGAGAGACCGTACGCGTGCGCCATCTGCGGCGCCGGCTTCCGACAGCGACACGAGCTGCGCGCGCACGCCGCAGCACACAGCGGCGTCGCGCCGCACGCGTGCGCCTCCTGCCCGCGCGCCTTCCGCCAGCGTCGCACGCTGCGGCACCACATCAAGCGCGTGCACGAAGCCGAGCCGCCCGACCTCGGCCACGCGACGTACACGCACGTCGCGCCCTACTAGTGTTACCATAATATACGTTACAAATTTGCATCACAGTATCATTACACCGATCCCATCCTTTACCTTTCCAGGATAGTAATGCCAGACGAAGAAAACGTCCAAGAAGATGACAAAAAAGTCGAAGTCATCGAGAAACCGGAGTTAACGATAAGCGAGGATGGGAAACGATACGCTATGTGTGGCGTGTGTCGGAAGAGCGTTTGTGTGGGAGGGTGGACGAGGCACGCGCGCGCGCACCTCGGGGAGCGGCGCCACAGCTGCCACTGGTGCGGGCTGGCCTTCAACGACAGCGGCAACCTGTCGCGCCACGAGCGCGCCGTGCACGCGCGCCAGCGCCCGCACGCCTGCACCACCTGCTCTAAAACATTCTCGCGGAAGTCTCACTTAGAAGACCACGTGAAGTCTCACTCGGAGAGCAGGACGTTCGTTTGTGACATATGCGGGAAGGGATCCAAGTCGAGCGCGGCGCTCCGCATGCACGCGCGCACGCACGCCGCGTGCAGGTTCCCGTGCGTGCAGTGCGGGGCGAGGTTCAAGCGGCGCGGCGAGCTGTCCGCGCACATGTCCGTGCACACCGGGGAGAAGGCACATTTCTGTCACTGCGGCAAAACATTCCGCCTGCGAAGTCAGCTGACCGCGCATAGTAGAGTGCATCAGAAGACCCAAAAGATGGACGATGGAGAAGATTCAACCAGTGCTGGGAATGCACTAGGGTTGTATACCATAGAAGAGATGCAATAATATTTTTTTTTCGTTCAAATGAACACTCCACATGAAGCAGACTGAAACCTAGAAAGTTATTTAGGTTAAGAATGTAGAAGGACAGTGGTGAGCAGAGTTATTTTCTGGACTTGATTAAAAATGGGTTGGCAATTTGAATGTCAGGAGAGCATACAGCAAAATCAAAATTGATGAGGAATTAGAAAATTATCATTTTGGTCGCCTCGCCGATCAAAATGATAATTTCATCAGGAGAATGTAGGCAGCTGTGACACAGATATTATGTATTGAAACGATAGGAAGGTCTGCCTCAGTTGAAGATATATAGACAGCGGTGATTTCTTAACACCAGGAATAACAAACCCGACACAAAAAGGTACATTATTAAAACAAAACTATCCTCTTTTTTAATCAGTTGACTGTAGTTTCAAGTAGCATATCCCGCGCTGCAATAGAGCACTTTGTTGCAGGTACAACCCCGAGCTCTCCCGGACCGACCCGCAGCACTACCGCGCGTGCGTGTACTGCGTCAGCTCGCACCCCGTGTCCTACTACAAGGAGCACCTCGTGCTCAACCACTCCGACCTGCTGTTCCACTGCGAGGAGTGTGACACCTTCGTCGACCGCAAAGACTTCATGATACACATGTCCTTTCATGCTCTACAATACACCACAGATGAAGAACTCAGAAGAAAGAAATTCAACAAAAAGAAGAAGGTAGAAAATACCAGTAAGGCCGAAAATATTAATAAGACTGATAATGTCAGGAGCTCAGCACCGACCACCGTAGTTCCAAAATGCTCACCGAAAGTCGAAAGATCAAGTCCAATGCCAATCATTAAAACCGAAGAGAAAGCTACTGCTGCACCTGTAGTTAAAACAAACAAAACGAATGCCCAAGAGAATGAGTTCTCAGACCACAGTGACGCGGAGGGCTTCGGACCACTACCAGAGTCCGTGTTCGAAGCTATTGAAGACTCGCAGGACGGACAGCGGCTAGCACACACACAAGATAACACAAGTCTTGCGCCGGACACTGAGCGACCCACTGATCAATCTAAAAAATCTGTTGCATCAGGAAATAACTTAACTAATACATCCACATGTTTGGAAACTAATAATAACATGAATAACTGTTCAGTAGTTATTGAACCCATTAAAATAAATAACTGTGCCGAACTCAATATTGCTATTCAAAATGGAAGTGTAATAAACATACTACTGCCAGACAATAAAACTTCCCCAAAATCTGCTGACATTGGCGATAAACAGCCAAACAAAGGAAAAGGGAAAAAGAGGCAGAAGCAAACACGAAAGTGTCCCTTCTGTCCTAAAGAATACAAGGCATCTTCCAGCTACTTCTACCACTTGAAATATTCTCACGACGGAAGCAAAGACCACGAATGTGAAGTGTGCGGGAAAAAGTTGGGCACGAAGTCCAGCTTGACGCAGCACATGGCCCTCCACACCGCGCAGTACGAGTTCGAATGCAAACAGTGCCAGAAACAGTTCAAATCTAAAGCGGGCCTGTACATCCACGAGCAGACCCACAAAGACACGAAGTTGTTCTCGTGCAACCAGTGCGAGTCGTCGTTCAGATGGCGGACGCACCTCATCCGGCACATGAAGCGGCACGCGCCCGAGAAGGGCCACGTGTGCGACACGTGCGGCCGCGCCTTCAGCGTGCGCTGCGACCTGCTGCGGCATGCGCGCACGCATACCATAGGGAACTATACCTGCGACACTTGCGGACAGAGATTCGCTCAGCTGCGGTATTTGAAAGTACATTCTAGGAAGCAGCACATTAGAAGTAGTAGGAGGTTATCATCTAAGTAAAGAAACACGCTTTAACAGCGGCCGACAGTTTCCCACCGGCACAGTGTGCAAACAAGGCGAGTCCATTATATTGATAAAAACAAATATCTGTCCACCTGGAGAAAATAAAGTTTGTAAATAATTATTTATTTTAAGATGTTTTTATCTTTTTCGCATTGTCTCTTCCAGAGTTTAAAACACACCCTGGATCCCCCAATCCAAACTAAAATTTTACTCGTTAGTGAAAAATTTATTGTTATTATTTGTTGATCTTGCATGAATCTAGATTGATACCATTTTGTTTAATATTTTTTGACATTTTTAAATATTTCTAAACAAATGTTTCAATATTAATTTAATTATTATGATTGCAGTAAGTTCTGCTGCAGGTTCCGCGTGAGCTTCTAATAAGGGTGCTCCCACATCTATCGACGCGGAATCGGCTTTTTCCGTCGCCCTTTCTCTTTCTGTCGCTTAGAACTGCCATTTGCTAGACCGAGACAGAAAGCATAACGCGATAGCACGCGGCGGAATCCTGGAGGCGGCCGCGTGCTATCGCATTGTCTCGGTCTAGCAAATGGCAGTTCTAAGCGAAAGAAAGAGAAAGGGCGACGGAAAAAGCTGATTCCGCGTCGATAGATGTGGGAGCACCCTTATTCTTGCAAACTATATGTGATGTGTGTCTTTCAAACAAGTACTTTCATAAACTTCTTCATTCCCCGTTGAAAAGGAAACATGCTTGTAGTTCGTAGCGAGATAGATGTCGCTACACTTCACATTAGTCATTTTTGTCACTAGACAAAGAGATAGATGAGAAATACTTTCGTATTATAATTTACACCTTTTCATATTATAAGAAATATTTTATTTATGTCTACCTCCAAGGCTCCAACCTCAAAAAAGATTATTGTAAGGTTGGACTGGTCAAACATTTCATAGCCTGTAAGTCGTATCTATAATTACATTTTAAATAAAATGTGTTGTTCCCAAAACTGAATAAAAACGACACTAAATTCTTAATTCCTTTATTTGTTTTAATCGTATCTTAGTGGTTAATATAAAACTATTTAGTACAATAACATTACACAAATCAACAATAACTTACTGAGACGGACCATACATTAGTAAAAAAATATGTGGACAAAAATATGTTTCTACAAATTTCTACGTTTATTTAGACATTCAGATCAAAGAAGTGTTATGATAGCAAAAAAAAAAACATTCGCAATTGCAATAAAATTCTGCAAGTGCTGCCAATCGCCGCGGTGGCAGCCCAGAGACGGCATTACGGTATTTTTTCATATTTGTGGCGACAAAAGCACACAAATTCTGTCACAGGCCTCATTCAGAGCATCTGTCAGGCTCGTATCCACAGTATCCTTCAACAGCCAACAACATTCCAAGATAACGGTACCTGATAAGACAGTCGTGCGTCCCCAAACAGGTGCTTGCAGGTTTCAAAGCAATCAAGTTCAAAGGTTTTATTCGAGTTGTAAGAATAATGGTGAACGCACATCTAGCCGCACCGCAGTCTCCGCAGTCCCCGCATTACGAATTCTTTATATGAAGTTCTATGAAACCTCGCACACTTACCCGCATCGCAGTGGCCGCAGAATCGGTAAGAAAAAGGACTGCGGTGCGGCTAGATGTGCATTCACCGTAAAACGGTCTGGTTTGTATGAAAAGTGTCGGTTGGGATGAGAAACTTGAAACCATAACCGATGAAGAATCTACAATGCCGCCTCGTAACAGTCAGCCGCCGAGGACTCCGATTAGTACTTGAATTTTCTTGTTCGAGTACAGTACTAATTAGTACCAATTGAGTACTAATTATTTACAAAGTACGGAACCGATTGACGTTGGTGGTCCTGCGGTATTCATGGACATGTCTCCGTTTTCTGTTCGAAAACGGAGTTATGTGTCCAAATAAATCATAGACAACATAATTAGTTCCAAAACAATAAATAATTTGATTTTAATACTTTCACAATAATTTTATGTCAATACCATATTAGCTAGATAAATTATTTCATAGTTTGTGAGCAACACTAAAAGCATTAGTTTGTACAAAATAACTGAAAACTAAGTTACTATCACATAGTTAATTATAACGATAACAATTAATTTTTATTTTCTATACATTTTAATATACTAAAAATGTCATTTGGCATATAAATATATGTAAAGTATAACATACATAAGCCCGGTAGAACTGAGTTTCATTAAGTATGGTGTAAATGATCAAAAATAACAAATTAAAATAATATTATTGAAATAT